>JASTWF010000153.1:653046-716355 GCA_030390025.1 Squalus acanthias | reverse complement strand
ACTCACACACTCACACACACTTACTCACACTCACAGTCACACTCACACGCACTCACTCACACTCACTCACACACTCACACTCACACGAACTCTCACTCACTCACACACACTCACTCACACACACACAGTCACTCACACACACACATTCACTCACACGCACACACTCACTCACACTCACACACGCTCACTTACACTCTCACTCACTCACACACTCACTCACTCACACACACACACTCACTCACACTCACACTCACTCACACTCACTCACACACACTCACTCACTCACTCACTCACTCACACATTCAGACTATTTAATCTCTCTCTCTCTGCTATATAATCTCACACAGAGACGACGAATCAGTCTATATTCTATTATGCCTCAGTCTCTCCAGTTTATGATGAGTATTGCCCACAAAATCCCTCACCCCAATTCCAAACTATAATAAAATAATGACTGTGCCCCGTTGTGTGATGTAGAATTGATGCCGTGTTTGATCACAAACAGGTTTGTGGGTGATGTCTTGTGAAGTGCGATGAATAATTCAGCACTGCCACACAGCTTTCAACCGAATCAATTCTTAGTCCTAAACACACGGGACAGACTCGGAAAGAAAGCGAAGAATTTGTTCTCTGTAACATTTTCTGACACGTTTGTTTTATGTCGAACAAATAGGGGTCACGCCAGCGATGGTGGATCCGAAACACTTGGATCTGATCACATCCCGACCGATCTTTCATTGGAATCCAGTGTCAAAATAAGCGGCAGTGTCTGACAATATTGCCATTGTGTGGCTGTGCTTTGTGGCAGTTTGATGATCCTGCCCGATTGTATCTCTCAGTGTCAATGCCAATGTGTCAGGAGGTGTTATAGGAGACGGGCTTTGCGATCGGTTTATTGTGTTTGTGTGTGTGGGGTATCTGGGTACAGGACAGGTGAGGGGAGCCCCGCTCCAAACACGCAGGAATAAAGAAACAAATCTCACAGCACAGGAGGAGGCCATTCGGCCCATCGTGCCTGTGCCGGCTCTTTGAAAGAGCTCTCCAATTAGTCCCACTCCCCCCTGCTCTTTCCCCATAGCCCTGCACATTTGTTCCTTTTCAAGTCTTTATCCAATTCCCTTTTGAAAGTTATTATTGAATCTGCTTCCACCGCCCTTTCAGGCAGCGCATTCCCGATCACAACAACTCGCTGCGTAAAAAACATTCTCATCTCCCCTCTGGTTCTTTTGCCAATTACCTTCAATCTGTGTCCTCTGGTTACCAACCCTCCTGCCACTGGAAACAGTTTCTCCTTATTTATTCTATCAAAACCATTCATAATTTCGAACACCTCTATTAAATCTGCCCTTAACCTTCTCTGCTCTAAGAAGACTGTTACTCAGAGTCTCAGGCTGGGTCCTGGTGTCTCTCTCTCTCTCTCTGTCTCTCTCTTTCTGTCTCTGTCTCTTTCTCTCTCTCTGTCACTCTCTTTGTCTCTTTCTGTTTCTGCTTCTCTCTTTCTTTGTCTCTCTCTCTGTCTGCCTTTCTGTCTGTCTGTCTGTCTCTGTCTGTCTGTCTCTCTCTGTCTGTCTGTCTGTCTGTCTCTGTCTCTCTCTCTCTCTCTCTGTCTCTCTCTCTCTCTCTCTCTGTCTCTCTCTCTGTCTCTCTGTCTCTGTCTCTCTCTCTCTCTCTCTGTCTCTCTCTCTCTCTGTCTCTCTCTCTCTCTCTGTCTCTCTGTCTCTGTCTCTCTCTCTCTCTGTCTCTCTCACTGTCTCTCTCTGTCTCTCTCTCTCTCTGTCTCTGTCTCTCTCTCTCTCTCTGTCCCTCTCTCTCTCTCTGTCTCTCTCTCTGTCTCTCTGTCTCTCTCTGTGTGTCTGTCTCTGTCTCTCTCTCTCTGTCTCTCTCTCTCGCTCTTTCGCTTTCTCTGCCGTGTCATTAACAAACCTCCTTCCATGGGTTAGTTCCTGCCCGCTGTGAGACTTGATAACTGTGAGGAGGCGGTGAGAGAGAGAGTGGGGAAGGTGACAGAGTGACAGTTGCCGTGAATTTCAATTCTGCATCTGGTGCCACACGGAATCTGTGCCCAGTGGGGCCGTGGGAGCAGGAGTGGGTGATCAACTCGGGGAGTCTTCACATCCACGGGACAAGAGTGAGGCAGCTCAGTTCATGAAGAAAAATAAAAGAAAGGACAGAGGGCAAGTGTTGTATGCATCTAATTTTTGTAATCAAGTGTAAATATTGCAGGATTACAACAGTGTAGTGCTTCTGTTACTGGACCAATAATCCAGGGAACGTGGGTTTAAATCCCACTGCGGGCAGTTTGAGAATTTGAATTCAGTTTTTAAAAATCTGGAAATAAAAAGCTGGGATCAGTAAGAGTGACCATGAAACTATCGGATTGTCGTAAAAACCCAGCTGGTTCACTAATGTCCTTTAGGGAAGGAAACCTGCCGTCCTTACCCGGTCTGGGCCTATACGGGACTCCAGTCCCACACTCCAGCCATCTTTAAATCACCAACTCCTCTTGGCACCAGCGCACTGGGGGGGCGAGAGTAGACACGCCCGATTAAATTGGCAAATATTCCGCCGATCCAAGACTTGTGTTGGTGCTGGAGACTCAACCGATTTGCACCACATCACTTTAACCCTTTCCTTCCTCCCGCTGCGTGGCTGCGACATGCTGGGGCCCTCAGTCAGTGGACAGAAAGATGGAGCGCGCACCAGGGTGTGCGGTGTGGGGTCGGGGGCCAGGAGCCGGGGGTCGGGGGTCAGGGTGCACCTGTGTCTGTAAAATTCATAGACTTGCTCCCACACTGAGGTTTAATTTCTAACCGCGCCTGGGATGCTCATTCTGTAGTTGTCAAGGCAACGCGTTACCATGGAGATAATTTGCATTCTGCGAAATTCTCCAGATAATGGGAAAAGATGGGCAGAGGGAGACTTAAAGATAAAGAGAGAGATAGAGAGAGAGAGAGAAACAGAGAGGGAAAGAGGCAGAGAGAGAGACAAATATAGAAACAGAGAGAGAGAAAGGGATAGAGCGAAAGAGACAGAGTCTGGGAGACAGAGAGAGAGGGACAGAGAGAGAGAGAGGGACAGAGAGAGAGAGAGAGAGAGGGACAGAGAGAGAGAGAGTGAGAGAGACAGAGAGAGAGACAGAGAGAGAGACAAAGAGGGAGAGAGTGAGAGAGAGACAGAGAGAGACAGAGAGACAGAGAGAGATAAATGGGGGTAATTTTAACCCAACCGGCCCGTGGTATTGGGTTTTGGGTCTGATGCCCTGTTTATACTGATTTCAGTGCAGAATAAAATCAACCCGGGTATATAACTGGCATCTGACCCGAACCCCCCATTCCCACTGGGCAAATTAGATTAAAATTACCCCCAGTGCGAGAGACAAGAGACAGATGGACAGATAGAGATGGAGAGATAGACAACGAGAGAGATGGAGAGCGAGAGAGAGACAAAAATACTGCAGCAGAGCTTTGTAATCTCATGTTTAATTTCATTCCAGAGAGATGTGGATTGATAATAATTATTTTATTTTACATTGACAGCACATTAAAACAAGATTTCATAACAGGTGCTGCATCAAGGTAATGCACATCTTAAAGATCAGTCCAAGGATTATAAGGCTTTACTCTGTCTATCACATGTAATAATCCCGGATAACACCGCAATAAACCAAAGATGTACAGTACACACAGCAGGTAAAAGAGGACGATTCACTCCCGTCTGGTACTGTACGGCCCGTGTGTGTCTCAGTGTCAGCTCCTGTATGGCCCGTGCGTGTCTCAGTGTCAGCTCCTGTACGGCCCGTGCGTGTCTCAGTGTCAGCTCCTGTACGGCCCGTGCGTGTCTCAGTGTCAGCTCCTGTACGGCCCGTGCGTGTCTCAGTGTCAGCTCCTGTACGGCCCGTGCGTGTCTCAGTGTCAGCTCCTGTACGGCCCGTGCGTGTCTCAGTGTCAGCTCCTGTACGGCCCGTGCGTGTCTCAGTGTCAGCTCCTGTACGGCCCGTGCGTGTCTCAGTGTCAGCTCCTGTACGGCCCGTGCGTGTCTCAGTGTCAGCTCCTGTACGGCCCGTGCGTGTCTCAGTGTCAGCTCCTGTACGGCCCGTGCGTGTCTCAGTGTCAGCTCCTGTACGGCCCGTGCGTGTCTCAGTGTCAGCTCCTGTACGGCCCGTGTGTGTCTCAGTGTCGGCTCCTGTACGGCCCGTGTGTGTCTCAGTGTCAGCTCCTGTACGGCCCGTGCGTGTCTCAGTGTCGGCTCCTGTACGGCCCGTGTGTGTCTCAGTGTCGGCTCCTGTACGGCCTGTGTGTGTCTCAGTGTCAGCTCCAGTACGGCCCGTGTGTGTGTCTCAGTGTCAGCTCCTGTACGGCCCGTGTGTGTGTCTCAGTGTCGGCTCCTGTACGGCCCGTGTGTGTGTCTCAGTGTCAGCTCCTGTACGGCCCGTGTGTGTGTCTCAGTGTCGGCTCCTGTACGGCCCGTGTGTGTGTCTCAGTGTCAGCTCCTGTACGGCCCGTGTGTGTGTCTCAGTGTCGGCTCCTGTACGGCCCGTGTGTGTGTCTCAGTGTCAGCTCCTGTACATAAGAACATAAAAAATAGGAGCAGGAGTCGGCCATTCGGCCCCTCGAGCCTGCTCCGCCATTCAATAAGATCATGGCTGATCTTCGACCTCAACTCCACTTTCCCGCCCGATCTCCATATCCCTTGATTCCTCTAGAGTCCAAAAATCGATCTATCTCGGCCTTGAATATACTCAAAGACTCAGCATCCACAGCAATCTGGGGCAGAGAATTCCAAAGATTCACAACCCTCTGAGTGAAGAAATTCTTCCTCAACTCAGTCTTAAATGGCGACCCCTTATCCTGTGACTATGCCCCCTGGTTCTAGACTCTCCAGCCAGGGGAAACAACCTCTCAGCATCTACCCTGTCAATCCCCCTCAGAATCTTATATGTTTCAATGAGATCACCTCTCATTCTTCTAAACTCCAGAGAGTATAGGCCCATTCTACACAATCTCTCATCACAGGACAGCCTTCATCCCAGGAATCAATCTAGTGAACCTTCATTGCACCGCCTCTAAGGCAAGTATATCCTTCCTTAGATAAGGAGACCAAAACTGTGCACAGTACTCCAGGTGTGGTCTCACCAAGGCCCTGTACAATTGTAGCAAGACTTCCTTACTCTTATACTCCAACCCCCTTGCAATAAAGGCCAACATGCCATTTGCCTTCCTTATTGCTTGCTGTACCTGCATGCTAGCTTTCTGTGTTTCTTGCACGAGGACACCCAAATCTCTCTGAACACCAACATTTGAAAGTTTCTCACCATTTAAAAAGTATTCTGTTTTTCTATTCTTCCTACCAAAGTGAATAACCTCACATTTCCCTACATTATACTCCATCTGCCACCTTACTGCCCACTCACTTAGTCTATCTATATCCCTTTGCAGACTCTGTGTTCTCCTCGCAGCTTACTATTCCACCTAGCTTTGTATCGTCAGCAAACTTGGATACATTACATTACATTCGGTCCCTTCATCTAGGTCATTAATATAGATTGTAAATAGCTGAGGCCCCAACACTGATCCTTGCAGCACCCCACTAGTTACAGCCTGCCAACCTGAAAAAGATCCGTTTATCCCTACTCTCTGTTTTCTGTCTGTTAACCAATCCTCTATCCATGCTACTATATTACCCCTAACCCCAAGAGCCCTAATCTTGTGTAATAACCTTTTATGTGGCACCTTATCGAATGTCTATTGGAAATCCAAATATACTACATCCACTGGTTCCCCTTTATCTACCCTGCTAGATACATCCTCAAAAAACTCTAATAACTTTGTCAAACACGATTTCCCTTTCATAAAACCATGTTGACTCTGCCTAATCATGTTATGATTTTCTAAGTGACTTGATACCACTTCCTTAACAATGGATTCCAGCATTTTCCCTGACGACTGATGTCAGGCTAACTGGCCTGTAGTTCCCTGTTTTTTCTCTCCCTCCTTTCTTGTATAGCGGTGTTACATTTGTGACCTTCCAATCTGCTGGGACCATTCTAGAATCTAGGGAATTTTGGAAGATCAAAACCAATGCATCCACCATCTCTTCAGCCACCTCTTTTAGAACCCTAGGATGTAGGCCGTCAGGTCCAGGGGACATGTACAGTACACAGCGGGTAAAAGGGAACGATTCACTCCCGTCTGGTACTGTACGGCCCGTGTGTGTCTCCGTGTCGGCTCCTGTAGCTGTGTGCGGGTTTGGAGCCTGTTGTTTGGAGTGAGGGGATGTACAGTGTAAACAAGCCTGATAAAAAGAAAAGGGAGAAAATAGCTTCAAACGATTGTTAGACCCTCCTCACCTCAGATTACCAGAATGAGTCGATGCCCCAGACTCTCTCGAACACCCCTCATGCTTTTTGGGGACCCTGAGTGTTGCCTCTCACAGCTGGATTCAAACACTCGAGAAGAGTGACTTCAAGCATTTACCCATCCGGTCCCCATCATAGGAGCAGGAGGAGGCCATTCGGCCCCTCGAGCCTGTTCCGCCATTCAATTAGATCGTGGCTGATCTGTATCTTAACTCCATTTACCCGCCTTGGTACCCAACAAAAATCTATCAATCTCAGGTTTGAAATTTTCAATTGCCCCCCGGCCTCAACAGCTTTTTTTGGGGGGGGGGGGGAAGTTTCAGATTCCCACCACCCTTTGTGTGAAGAAGTGCTTCCTGACATCACCCCTGAACGGCCTGGCTCTAATTTGAAGGTTCTGCCCCCTTGTTCTGGACTCCCCCCACCAGAGGAAATAGTTTCTCTCTATTGACCCGATCAACTCCTTTAATCATCTTAAACACCTCGATTAGATCACCCCTTCACCTTCTAAACTCGAGGGAATACAAGCCCAGTCTGTGCAACCTGTCCTTGTAATTTAACCCTCTATGGCCCGGTATCATTCTGGTGAAGGCGATAAAATTCATCGTTCATTAAAGGAAATCTCCGAATACTTCAAGATAATTCGAAGTGAATTCCATGTGTTGTAATCCCTGATTGATCAGGAGCCATCTCACAGATCACTTGTGAAGTCTGAGAGCGTCTGATAACCTCTCAGTGTTTAACGGTTAATCAGCCAGTTTCAGTAATTGAAAATCAAACAGACAAAATATGCTTTGCTCCTCGAAATGAAAATTTGTCTGATTTACAGAAAGTGTGCATAAATGGGTCTGGGCAGCGAGCCAATACCCGACTGATCAGACGGGCACAAAGTAGGAGCGGAGCCCCCGGGCATCGGAGCTCCGGGCATGCCCCCTGGGCATCGGAGCTCTGGGCATCGGAGCCCCTGGGCATCGGAGCTCCGGGCATCGGAGCCCCTGGGCATCGGAGCTCCGGGCATCGGAGCCCCTGGGCATCGGAGCTCCGGGCATCAGAGCCCCTGGGCATCGGAGCCCCTGGGCATCGGAGCCCCTGGGCATCGGAGCCCCTGGGCATCGGACGCTGTTTCATAAGAACATAAGAAATAGGAGCAGGAGTCGGCCATTCAGCCCCTCGAGCCTGCTCCGCCATTCAATGAGGTCATGGCTGATCTTCTACCTCATCTCCACTTTCCTGCACTATCTCGATATACCATGATTCCCTTAATATCCAAAAATCTATCGATCTCAGCCTTGAATATACTCAATGACTCAGCCTCCACAGTCCTCTGGGGTAGAGAATTCCAAAGATTCACCACCCTCTGAGTGAAGAAATTTCTCCTCATCTCAGTCCTAAATGGCCGACACCATACTCTGAGACTGTGACCCCTGGTTTCATCTCCTTTGTATGTTGCCGCACTGCATAAACTCATTGTTCACGATGGCTCAGCCTAGCTAATGGAGTAAAGTTAAGAATTCTTCAGTGCAGAGATTAAATAGCCTCAAGGCCCTGCAGTTCTCACAATTAAAATCAGAATTCACAGGGAATACTTTCAAGAAAAGTTATGAATTTTACATGCCAATTTTTTTTCCTGGTTGAGCTGTTGGAATGTCAGTGCTGGAATAAGGAACATTCGTCACACTTCCTACCCAGTGTGACAGTCAATCACTCACGGGTCAGGCTTAGTGGCGGTTCCACGCCGATTAAACTCCCACACTGCTGGAACCAGTTCACTCCCGTCTGGGACTGCACGGCCCGTGTGTGTCTCAGTGTCGGCTCCTGTACATGTACAGTACACAACGGGTAAAAGTGAACAATTCACTCCCGTCTGGTACTGTACGGCCCGTGTGTGTCTCAGTGTCGGCTCCTGTACATGTACAGTACACAACGGGTAAAAGTGAACAATTCACTCCCGTCTGGTACTGTACGGCCCGTGTGTGTCTCAGTGTCGGCTCCTGTACATGTACAGTACACAACGGGTAAAAGGGAACGAATCACTCCCATCTGGTACTGTACGGCCCGTGTGTGTCTCAGTGTCGGCTCCTGTACGGCCCGTGTGTGTCTCAGTGTCGGCTCCTGTACATGTACAGTACACAGCGGGTAAAAGTGAACAATTCACTCCCGTCTGGGACTGCACGGCCCGTGTGTGTCTCAGTGTCAGCTCCTGTACATGTACAGTACACAACGGGTAAAAGGGAACGAATCACTCCCGTCTGGTACTGTACGGCCCGTGTGTGTCTCAGTGTCGGCTCCTGTACGGTCCGTGTGTGTCTCAGTGTCGGCTCCTGTACGGCCCATGTGTGTCTCAGTGTCGGCTCCTGTACTATATTTAGTTTTAGAAGCCCCCACAAATGGAATAATTTTCTCCATGTCTACCCTATCAAACCCTTTCAGAATTTTCAAGACCTCTATCAGGCCACCCCTCAGTCTTCTCTTTTGTAAAGAAAAGAGCCCCAGCCTGTTCAGCCTTTCCTGATGCGTGAAAATCTTAGTTCTGGGATCATCCTTGTGAATCCTTTTTGCACTTTCTCCAGTGCCTCGATATCCTTTTTATAATATGGAGACCAGAACTGTGCACAGTACTCCAAGTGTGGTCTAACCAAAGTCCGATACAAGTTGAACATAACTTCTTTCCTTTTCAGTTCTGTCCCTCCAGAAATGAATCCCAGGGCTTGGTTTGCTTTTTATGGCCACATTAACCTGCGTCGCTACTTTTAGTGATTTGTGTATCTGTACCCCCAGATCCCTTTGCTCCTCTACCCCCTCGGAGGGGCAGTACTGAGGGAGCGCTGCACTATCGGAGGGGCAGTACTGAGGGAGCGCCGCACTGTCGGAGGGGCAGTACTGAGGGAGCGCCGCACTGTCGGAGGGGCAGTACTGAGGGAGCGCCGCACTGTCGGAGGGGCAGTAATGAGGAAGTGCAGCACTGTCAGAGGGGCAGTACTGAGGGAGCAACGCACTGTCGGAGGGGCAGTACTGAGGGAGTACTGCACTGTCGGAGGGGCAGTACTGAGGGAGCGCTGCACTGTCAGTGGGGCAGTACTGAGGGAGCAACGCACTGTCGGAGGGGCAGTACTGAGGGAGTACTGCACTGTCGGAGGGGCAGTACTGAGGAAGCGCCGCACTGTCGGAGGGGCAGTACTGAGGGAGAGCCTTACTGTAGGAGGGGCAGTACTGAGGAAGCGCTGCATTGTCGGAGGGGCAGTACTGAGGGAGTACTGCACTGTCGGAGGGGCAGTACTGAGGGAGCGCCGCACTGTCGGAGGGGCAGTACTGAGGGAGCGCTGCACTGTCGGATGGGCAGTACTGAGGGAGCGCTGCACTGTAGGAGGGGCAGTACTGAGGAAGCGCTGCATTGTCGGAGGGGCAGCACTGAGGGAGTACCGCACTGTCGGAGGGGCAGTACTGAGAGAGAGCCTTACTGTAGGAGGGGCAGTACTGAGGGAGCGTTAAACTGTCGGAGGGGCAGTAATAAGGGAGTACTGCACTGTCGGAGGGGCAGTACTGAGGGAGCGCTGCACTGTCGTAGGGTCAGTACTGAGGGAAAGCCTTACTGTAGGAGGGGCAGGACTGAGGGAGCGCTGCACTGTCGGAAGGGCAGTACTGAGGGAGTGCTGCACTATCGGAAGGGCAGGATGGGGGAGTGCCGCACTGTCGGAGGGTCAGTACTGAGGGAGCGCTGTATTGTCGGAGGGGCAGTACTGAGGAAGTGCCGCACTGTCGCAGGGGCAGTACTGAGGGAGCGCTGCACTGTCGGAGGGGCAGTACTGAGGGAGCGCTGCACTGTTGGAGGGACAGTACTGAGGGAGCGCTGCACTGTCGGAGGGGCAGTACTGAGGAAGTGCCGCACTGTCGGAAGGGCAGTAATGAGGCTGCACTGTCGGAGGGGCAGTACTGAGGGAGCGCTGCACTGTCGGAGGGGCAGTACTGAGGGAGCAACGCACTGTCGGAGGGGCAGTACTGAGGGAGCGCCGCACTGTCGGAGGGGCAGTACTGAGGGAGCGCCGCACTGTCGGAGGGGCGGAACTGAGGGAGCGCCGCACTGTCGGAGGGGCAGTACTGAGGGAGCGCCGCACTGTCAGAGGGGCAGTACTGAGGGAGCGCCGCACTGTCGGAGGGGCAGTACTGAGGGAGCGCCGCACTGTCGGAGGGGCAGTACTGAGGGAGCGCCGCACTGTCGGAGGGGCAGTACTGAGGGAGCGCCGCACTGTCGGAGGGGCAGTACTGAGGGAGCGCCGCACTGTCGGAGGGGCAGTACTGAGGGAGTGCCGCACTGTCGGAGGGGCAGAACTGAGGGAACGCCGCACTGTCGGAGGGGCAGTACTGAGGGAGTGCCGCACTGTCGGAGGGGCAGTACTGAGGGAGCGTCGCACTGTCGGAGGGGCTGTACTGAGGGTGTGCTGCACTGTCGGAGGGGCAGTCTTTCGGATGAGACATTAAACTGAGGCCCTGTCTGCTCTCTCAGGTGGATGTAAAAGATCCCATGGCACTATTTTGAAGAAGAGCAGGGGAGTTCTCCCCGGTGTCCTGAGGCCAATATTTATCCCTCAACCAACATAACTAAAACAGATTATCTGTTGATTATCACATTGCTGTTTGTGGGATCTTGCTGTGCGTAATTGGCTGCCACGTTTCCTACATTACAACAGTGACTACACTTCAAAAAGTACTTCATTGGCTGTGAAGTGCTTTAGGACGTCTGGAAGTGGTGAAAGGCAAAAGGGTTTTCTGTTCCAAGAGTCGAATCCTGGTGATTGAGGCCGCGGTTCGATTGTTAACTCAGGACGTCACCTGATGAATTTAATCCTCCGAATGATTTTTAGTTGTTGTTGTGGTTTCAAAGAATTAAAAGCATTCTGTGAAGACTTAATCTTTGGTTGATTAAGAAGTACATTCACAACACAACAATATACCCAAGCAATCGATGCCCATTTGATTATCTCACTCCTGAGCAAACCTTTTCTCTCAGCGAGTGTTCGCTTTATTACACTGATGTTCAGATGGGCGGTGAGTGCTGGATTTCGCTCGATACCCCAGTACAATGGATGGTTGACATTCCAATCAGAAACTGAAAACAACGTCAGAGTGTACCTTGTCCCGGCCGAGCTGCCTCTACACTGAAAACACAGGCTGCTGGGTTATTGACATTACATCAGGATAAACCCTCAGTGTGCTACATCATGCCATGGTGAGAAAGGCTGACTGTTTGATACGCAATCCATCTCCCACCTTCAGCCTCCAACCTCTTTGTTCAAACCTCTCTCTCTTTTACTTTGGTTGTGGCTTTTCTGAGCTGCCCACCTCGTTTGGATGAGATGTTAAACTGAGGCCCCGTCTGCTCTCTCAGGTAAAAGGTCCCACGGCCACGATTTCAAAGAAGAGCAGGGGAATTCTCCCCGGTGTCCTGGACCAATACTTAACCATCAAACAACTCACTCCCTCAAACAACTCACTCCCTAAAACAACTCACTCCCTAAAACAACTCACTCCCTCAAACAACTCACTCCCTCAAACAACTCACTCCCTAAAACAACTCACTCCCTCTCACAACTCACTCCCTCAAACAACTCACTCCCTAAAACAACTCACTCCCTAAAACAACTCACTCCCTAAAACAACTCACTCCCTCTCCCAACTCACTCCCTCAAACAACTCACTCCCTCTCCCAACTCACTCCCTAAAACAACTCACTCCCTCAAACAACACACTCCCTCAAACAACTCACTCCCTAAAACAACTCACTCCCTCAAACAACTCACTCCCTAAAACAACTCACTCCCTCTCCCAACTCACTCCCACTCCCAACTCACTCCCTCAAACAACTCACTCCCTAAAACAACTCACTCCCTCTCCCAACTCACTCCCTCTCCCAACTCACTCCCTAAAACAACTCACTCCCTCTCACAACTCACTCCCTCAAACAACTCACTCCCTCAAACAACTCACTCCCTCTCCCAACTCACTCCCTCAAACAACTCACTCCCTAAAACAACTCACTCCCTAAAACAACTCACTCCCTCTCACAACTCACTCCCTAAAACAACTCACTCCCTCTCACAACTCACTCCCTCTCACAACTCACTCCCTCAAACAACTCACTCCCTCTCACAACTCACTCCCTCTCCCAACTCACTCCCACTCCCAACTCACTCCCACTCCCAACTCACTCCCTCAAACAACTCACTCCCTCTCACAACTCACTCCCTAAAACAACTCACTCCCTCTCCCAACTCACTCCCTCAAACAACACACTCCCTCAAACAACTCACTCCCTCTCACAACTCACTCCCTCTCCCAACTCACTCCCACTCCCAACTCACTCCCACTCCCAACTCACTCCCTCTCCCAACTCACTCCCACTCCCAACTCACTCCCTCTCCCAACTCACTCCCACTCCCAACTCACTCCCACTCCCAACTCACTCCCTCTCCCAACTCACTCCCACTCCCAACTCACTCCCTAAAACAACTCACTCCCTCTCCCAACTCACTCCCTCTCCCAACTCACTCCCTAAAACAACTCACTCCCTCTCCCAACTCACTCCCTCTCCCAACTCACTCCCTAAAACAACTCACTCCCTCTCCCAACTCACTCCCTCTCCCAACTCACTCCCTCAAACAACTCACTCCCTCTCACAACTCACTCCCTAAAACAACTCACTCCCTCTCCCAACTCACTCCCTCTCCCAACTCACTCCCTCAAACAACTCACTCCCTCTCACAACTCACTCCCTAAAACAACTCACTCCCTCTCACAACTCACTCCCTCAAACAACTCACTCCCTCAAACAACTCACTCCCTCTCCCAACTCACTCCCTAAAACAACTCACTCCCTCTCACAACTCACTCCCTCAAACAACTCACTCCCACTCCCAACTCACTCCCTCTCCCAACTCAATCCCTAAAACAACTCACTCCCTCTCCCAACTCACTCCCTCTCCCAACTCAATCCCTAAAACAACTCACTCCCTCTCACAACTCACTCCCTCAAACAACTCACTCCCTCTCACAACTCACTCCCTCAAACAACTCACTCCCTCTCCAACTCACTCCCTCTCCCAACTCACTCCCTCTCACAACTCACTCCCTCTCCCAACTCACTCCCTCTCCAAACTCACTCCCTCAAACAACTCACTCCCTCTCACAACTCACTCCCTCTCACAACTCACTCCCTCTCCAAACTCACTCCCTCTCCCAACTCACTCCCTCTCCCAACTCACTCCCTCTCCCAACTCACTCGCTCTCCCAACTCACTCCCTCTCACAACTCACTCCCTCTCCCAACTCACTCCCTCAAACAACTCACTCCCTCAAACAACTCACTCCCTCTCCAAACTCACTCCCTCTCCCAACTCACTCCCTCAAACAACTCACTCCCTCTCCCAACTCACTCCCTCTCCCAACTCACTCCCTCAAACAACTCACTCCCTCTCCCAACTCACTCCCTCTCCAAACTCACTCCCTCAAACAACTCACTCCCTCTCCCAACTCACTCCCTCAAACAACTCACTCCCTCTCCCAACTCACTCCCTGAAACAACTCACTCCCTCAAACAACTCACTCCCTCAAACAACTCACTCCCTCTCACAACTCACTCCCTCTCCCAACTCACTCCCTCTCCAACTCACTCCCTCTCCAAACTCACTCCCTCTCCAAACTCACTCCCTCTCCAAACTCACTCCCTCTCCAAACTCACTCCCTCTCCAAACTCACTCCCTCAAACAACTCACTCCCTCTCCCAACTCACTCCCTCAAACAACTCACTCCCTCTCCCAACTCACTCCCTCAAACAACTCACTCCCTCCCAACTCACTCCCTCAAACAACTCACTCCCTCTCCCAACTCACTCCCACTCCCAACTCACTCCCTCAAACAACTAACTCCCTCTCCAAACTCACTCCCTCAAACAACTCACTCCCTCAAACAACTCACTCCCTCAAACAACTCACTCCATCTCCCAACTCACTCCCTCAAACAACTCACTCCCTCTCCCAACTCACTCCCTCAAACAACTCACTCCTGCTCCCAACTCACTCCCATTCCCAACTCACTCCCTCAAACAACTCACTCCCTCAAACAACTCACTCCCTCTCCCAACTCACTCCCTCTCCCAACTCACTCCCTCTCCCAACTCACTCCCTCAAACAACCCACTCCCTCTCCCAACTCACTCCCTCAAACAACTCACTCGTCTCCCAACTCGCATCCTCTCCCAACTCACTCCCACTCCCAACTCACTCCCTCAAACAACTCACTCCCTCTCCCAACTCACTCCCTCTCCCAACTCACTCCCTCTCCCAACTCACTCCCTCTCCCAACTCACTCCCTCAAACAACTCACTCCCTCCCCTCTCCAACTCACTCCCTCTCCCAACTCACTCCCTCTCCCAACTCACTCCCTCTCCCAACTCACTCCCTCTCCCAACTCACTCCCTCTCCCAACTCACTCCCTCTCCCAACTCCCTCCTTCAAACAACTCGCTCCCTCTCCCAACTCAGTCCCTCAAACAACTCACTCCCTCTCCCAACTCACTCCCTCAAACAACCCACTCCCTCTCCCAACTCACTCCCTCTCCCAACTCAGTCCCTCTCCCAACTCACTCCCTCAACCAACCCACTCCCTCAAACAACTCACTCCCTCTCCCAACTCACTCCCTCTCCCAACTCACTCCCTCAAACAACTCACTCCCTACCCTGCTTGTGTTATTTTGAGTTTTAAACTACAAAGCTTCACAGAGAATTATGTTAAAATACTTATTTTTCGTGTCATGTCTGAAGGTCTCGGTGGAACTGCCTCGTACTGCGCTCACTGACAATGCCATAAGACATTGCCCCTTTTTAAATAAAGCGACAGGTTTCATCGCTGTGCAGGTCATCTGTATGTTTAGGTTGTCATGGACACCACCGTGAAGGCCCCAATCTGCCCCATTGACCAGAAACGGGGAAGAATCCCAGGCAGATCCTCGAGATTGTCCCCTTCCTCGAGCTGTGCAACTTAAGAGTCCAGTCTCTGTGACATCAGCTCTTGGATCCAGGGAAGAAATCCCACTCTTGTCCACTCGGTTTAACACAATTTCACAGATCTTTAATAACAACAGAAAATGCTGGAAACACTCAGCAGGTGAGGCAGCATCTGTGGAGAGAGAGTTCTGGCCAAGGGTCATCGAGCTGAACCGTTGACTCTGTTTCTCTCTCCACAGATGCTGCCTGACCTGTTGAGTGTTTCCAGCATTTTCTGTTGTTATTTCAGATTTCCAGCATCCGCAGTATTTTGCTTTTGTTCACAGTTCTTTACTCTGCGTTCCTCAGTAAATTAGTCTCCTCTGAGACTTTCCACACCTGCCTGGGAAATTAGGGAATAATTGATATTGATGTGGAAAGTAAGGAACATTAATCATGTTGATGTGTGAGTTTGGTCGGGTGAAGTGACATCTTCGACTTCAAGGCACCGACTCAGGAAGACTTTCCGAGTCTTTGACCTTCTTTGTGTTTCACCGCTACAGATTAACTCCTGGTGATTACTGACAGAGTTCTGTCAATAGAACCGTGGGCATCCTGAGAGCTTTGCTTTGATGTTCTGACCTTCCCTGACCGGTTGACGGAGGGAGGATTGGTGTGGTGCTGCTGTCTGTCAGATGCCGCACTGTCATGTGCTGAGATTGGCACTCGGGGCCCAAGTTGAGTGCCAAGCCATCTGTGCCACACCGCCAACGTAAAGGTACCTGCAGCGTCCTCCTGCCCAGCTCCTGTTCCGAACATTTTCATCTCTCTGCTGTCCCTCGGTGTCCAAGTTGACCCTGAGCTCAGTTTCCTCCCTCACTTCCACTCTCTTACCAATATCACGTTCTTCCAACTCCACTGTCGAAACCCTGCTCCATAGAGGGAGTGCAGCGAAGGTTAACCAGACTGATTCCTGGGATGGCAGGACTGTCGTATGAGGAGAGATTGGGTCGACTAGGCCTGTATTCACTAGAGTTTAGAAGAATGAGAGGGGATCTCATTGAAACGTATAAAATTCTGACAGGGCTAGACAGACTGGATGCAGGGAGGATGTTTCCCTTGGCTGGGGGGTCGAGAACGAGGGGTCACAGTCTCAGGATACGGGGTAGGACATTTAGGACTGAGATGAGGAGAAATTTCTTCACTCAGAGGGTGGTGAACCTGTGGAATTCTCTACCACAGAAGGCTGTGGAGGCCAAGTCACTGAATATATTTAAGAAGGAGATAGATTTCTAGACACAAAAGGCCTTAAGGGGTATGGGGAGAGAGCGGGAATATGGTATTGAGATAGAGGATCAACCATGATCATATTGAATGGCGGAGCAGGCTCGAAGGGCCGAATGGCCGACTCCTGCTCCTATTTTTCTATGTTTCTATGATTTCATCATCACAAGGCTTGGCTTCTCCAGCTTTCTCTTAGCGGTGTCCCCTCATCAACCCTCCCCAGGCTACAACTCGTCTAAAACCCCGCAGCCTATGTCCTCATGGACTAAGTCCCACGGTCCCATCAGCTCAACCCTTCACTGGCTTGTTGTATTGATTTCAAAATTCTCAGCCTTGTTTTCAAATCTCTTCATGGCCTTGTTCCACCTGTGATTTCCTCCTGCACTCCTTCAATTCCGGCCTCTTGAGCATCCCCGATTTTAATCGTTCCACCATTGGTGGCCGTGCCTTCAGCTGCCTGGGCCCCGAGCTCTGGAATTCCCTCCCTAAACCTCTCCGCCTCGCTCTCCTCCTTTAAGACTTTCCTTAAAACCGACCTCTTTGACCAAGCATTTGGTCACCTGTCCTAATAGCTCCTTCTTTAGCTCGACGTCAATGTTCATCTGTCACGTTCCTGTCAAGCGCCTTGGGGCATTTTACTACATTAAAGGCGCTGTATAAATGCAAGTTGTTGTTATGTCCAGGGAGCACATCCAGTTGAGAATGGTGGTGGACAACCAGGCAACGAAGAGGAGCTGCCGCTATCAGCATCTCATTCTCAATCATGGTGGAGCCTCCCATATGAATGTGAGATGAGGCTGAAGAGATTGCAAGTGTCTCCAGCCAAAAATGCCTACTCGGCCTCCTCCCGAGGTCCCCACCATCATCGATACCAGTGTCTAGCAAATATGTTTCACTCCATGTGACATTAAGAGATAGCGGAGTGCACTGGACGCGGCAAAGGTTTGGGATTCTGAGCTCACTGATCCCCTAGCCCAATCTGTTCCAGAAACAGGGGATGAGACAGGGGAAGATGGGGTCACACACATTAGGAGGAAAATGGAGAATAAAGGCTAGCTATGACACTGGCATCTCCCTGATAATGTAGAAGATTGCCCAGGTATAATCTAACCACAAAGAACAGGATAAATCTAACCAGGCCATCCTATCAGCATCCTCCCAATCACCAGTAAAGTGACAAGTGCCATCAAGCCACAGCTACTCACCAATAACCAGCTCACTGATGCACAGTTTGGGTTCCACCAGGACACTCGCCTCCAGACCTCATTACAGCCTTGGTCCAGATATAGGCACACAAGCTGAATTCCAGAGGCGAAGTGAGAGTGACTGCCCTCGACATCAAGGCAGCATTTGACCGAGTGTGTCATCAAGGAGCCCTAGTAAAACTGAAGTCAATGGGAATCAGGGGGAAAACTCTCCACTGGCTGGAGTCATACCTAGCACAAAGGAAGATGGTTGTGGTGATTTGAGGCCAATCATCTCAGCCCCAGGACATCGCTGCAGGAGTTCCTCAGGGCAGTGTCCTAGGCCCAACCATCTTCAGCTGCTTCACCCATCGCCTTCCCTCCATCATAAGGTCAGAAGTGGGGCTGTTTGCTGATGATTGTTCAAGACGTTAATAATGGAGCAGTCCTTGGCAGACTAGAACAGGAGCTGAATAAAATCCAGGCTTGGGCTCACAAGTGCCATTGGACTGCAACAATTCAAGAAGGCCCACCACCACCTTCTCAAGGGCAACTAGGGGTGGGCAATAAATGTCGCCTTGTCCCATATCCCGCGAATACATTTTTAAAAACATTCCCCTCCATTTCTCCTCTAGTTTCCCACCCTCATTACCCTCTATAATCCCATGACCTCCCCAACCCTCCCTCAATACATCACTAGATTATAGGCTCAAGTCTGGAGTGAAGCATGAACCCATGACCCATGTTTAAAATCATGAAGGGTTTCGAGTAAATAAAGAGAAACTATTTCCAGTGGCTGATGTGTTGATACCCAGAGGGCACAGATTTAAGGTGATTGGCAAAAGAACCAGAGGCGACATGGGAAAAACTCTTTTATGCAACGAGTGGTTAGGATTTGGAATGCACTGCCTGATAGGGCAGTGGAGGCAGATTCAATAGGATTACACAGGATATACGGCACAGAAACAGGCCATTCGGCCCAACTGGTCCATGCCGGCGTTTATGCTCCACTCGAGCCTCCTCCCTTCTTTCCTCATCTAACTCTATCAGTGTAACCCTCTATTCCCTTCTCCCTCATATGCTTGTCTAGCCTCCCCTTAAATGCATCTATACTATTCGCTTCAACCACTCCCTGTGGGAGCGAGTTCCACATTCTCACCACTCTCTGGGTAAAGAAGTTTCTTCTGAATTCCCTATTGGATTTCTTGGTGACTATCTTATATTGATGGCCTCTAGTTTTGCTCTTCCCCACAAGTGGAAACATTCTCTCTGTATCCACTCTATCAAAACCTCTCATAATTTTAAAGACCTCTATTAGGTCACCCCTCAGCCTTCTTTTTTCAAGAGAAAAGAGACCCAGCCTGTTCATCCTTTCCTGATATGTATACCCTCGCATTTCTGGTATCATCCTTGTAAATCCTCTCTGCACCCTCTCCAGTGCCTCTATATCCTTTTTATAATATGGCGACCAGAACTGTACACAGTACTCCAAGTGTGGTCTAACCAAGGTTCAATACAGGTTTAGCATAATTCCCTACTTTTCAATTCTATCCCTCTAGAAATAAATCCTAGTGCTAGGTTTGCTTTTTTTATGATGCGGAGATGCCGGTGTTGGACTGGGGTGGACAAAAGTGAGAAGTCGCACAACACCAGGTTATAGTCCAACAGTTTTATTTGAAATCACAAGCTTTCGGAGCGGCTGCTCCTTCGTCAGGTGAAGTAAAGGAATACAAATCGACAAAGCATATATAGACAGAGAACAATGCCTGTGTAGCGTACAATGGCAGACGACTACATTTGTTGTCTGTCATTGTACGTTACACAGGCATTGTTCTCTATCTATATATGCTTTGTCGATTTGTATTCCTTTACTTCACCTGACGAAGGAGCAGCAGCTCCGAAAGCTTGAGATTTCAAATAAAACTGTTGGACTATAACCTGGTGTTGTGCGACTTCTCACTTTTGCTTTTTTTATGGCCTTGCTAACCTTTGTCGCAACTTTTAGTGATTTGTGTATTTGTACTCCGATATCCCTTTGTTCCTCTACCTCACCTAGACTCGCACCCTCCAAGTGATAAGTAAACATAGAAGATAGGAGCAGGAGTAGGCCATTCAGCCCCTCTAGCTTGCTCCGCCATTCAATGCGATCATGGCTGATCATCCAAATTCAGAACCCTGTCCCTGCTTTCTCCCCATATCCCTTGATCCCTTTAGCCATAAGAAATATATCCAACTCCTCCTTGAATATATTTAATGAATTGGCCTCTACTGCCTTCTGTGGTAGAGAATTCCACAGGTTCACCACTCTCTGGGTGAAGAAATTCCTCCTCATTTCTGTCCTAAATGGCTTACCCCTTATCCTTAGACTGTGACTCCTGGTTCTGGGCTCCCCCGCCATCGGGAACATCCTTCTTGCATCTAGTCTGTCTAGTCCTGTTAGAATTTTATAAGTTTCTATGAGATCCCCTCTCATTCTTCTAAACGCCAGCGAGTATAAGCCCAATCGACCCAATCTCTCCTCATACGTCATTCCTGCCATCCCAGGTATCAGCCTGGTGAATCTTCGCTGAACTCCTTCCATGGCAAGAACCTCCTTCCTCAGATAAGGCGACCAAAACTGCACAAAATACTCAAGATGTGGTCTCACCAAGGCCCTGTACAACTGCAGCAAGACATGCTTGTTCCTGTACTCAAACCCTCTCGCTACGAAGGCCAACATACCATTTGCCTTCTTAACCGCCTGCTGCACCTGCATGCTTACCTTCAGCGACTGGTGCACAAGGACACCCAGGTATCGTTGCACTTCCCCTTCTCCCAATCTATTGCCATTCAGATAATAATCTGCCTTCCTGTTTTTGACACCAAAGTGGATAACCTCGCATTTATCCACGTTATATTGCATCTGCCATGCTTCTGCCCAATCACCCAACCTGTCCAAATCATTCTGGAGTTTCTCGGCATCCTCCTCACAGCACACACGCCCACCCAGCTTTGTGTCGTCTGCAAACTTGGAGATATTACATCTAGTTCTCTTGTCGAGATCATTAATATATATTGTGAATAGCTGGGGTCCTAGGACCGATCCCTGCGGTACCCCACTAGTCACTGCCTGCCACTCAGAAAAAGACACGGTTATTCCAACTCTTTGCTTTCTGAGTGACCTCCCTATTCTTCCTACCAAAATGTAATACCTCACATTTATCTGTGTTGAACATCATTTGCCAATTATATGCCCATTCTGCAAGTTTATTAATATCCTCCTGTAATTTGTTGCAGTCCTCCTCAGTATTAACTATTCCCCCCCAATTTGGTGTCATCCACAAATTTAGAAATTGTGTTTCTGATTCCTAAGTCTAAATTGTTAATATAAATTGTGAACAGCAGTGGTCCCAGCACTGATCCTTGTGGAACATCACTACCCACCTTCTGCCACTCTGAATAGCTACCCTTTACTCCTACTCTCTGCTTTCTGTCCTGAAGCCAGCCAGCAATCCATTCTGCTACTTGTCCCCGACTCCGAGTTCTCTGACCTTATTCATCAGTCTATTATATGGTACCTTATCGAAGGCCTTTTGAAAATCCAGATAAATTACATCCTTCAAAAGGGAATTGGATAAATGCATGAAAATGAAAAAATTGCAGGGATGTGGGCAGAGAGCGGGGGAGTGGGACTAATTGGATTGCTCTTCG
Organism: Squalus acanthias; assembly: GCA_030390025.1. Lineage (NCBI taxonomy): Eukaryota > Metazoa > Chordata > Chondrichthyes > Squaliformes > Squalidae > Squalus > Squalus acanthias. Next base: position 694,870 of record JASTWF010000153.1, on the reverse strand, counting down.
AAAGAGCTGGCGCAGACTCGATGGGCCGCATGGCCTCCTTCTGAGCTGTACTATTCTATCATTCTATGTAATTAAACAATTCTGTACCTGCCCTGGGAGTGTTTGATGGTCATGATGCGGAGATGCCGGTGTTGGACTGGGGTGGACAAAATTGAGAGGTCGCACAACACCAGGTTATAGTCCAACAATTTTATTTGAAATCACAAGCTTTCGGAGCTATCGATCGCCCCTTCCTCAGGTGACGTAGTAAATGATGGGACAGTCTAGAGGGAGCTTTACTCTGTATCTAACCCGTGCTGTACCTGCCCTTGGAGTGTTTGATGGGACCGTGTAGAGGGAGCTTTACTCTGTATCTAACCCGTGCTGTACCTGCCCTGGGAGTGTTTGATGGGACAGTGTAGAGGGAGCTTTACTCTGTATCTAACCCCGTGCTGTACCTGCCCTGGGAGTGTTTGATGGGACAGTGCAGAGAGAGCTTTACTCTGTATCTAACCCCGTGCTGTACCTGCCCTGGGAATGTTTAATGGTCATGATGCGGAAGGAGCAAATCGATAGCTCCGAAAGCTTGTGATTTCAAATAAAACTGTTGGACTATAACCTGGTGTTGTGCGACCTCTCAATGTTTAATGGGACAGTGTAGAGGGAGCTTTACTCTGTATCTAACCCATGCTGTACCTGCCCTGGGTGTGTTTGATGGGACAGTGTAGAGGGAGCTTTACTCTGTATCTAACCCGTGCTCCACCTGCCCTGGGAGTGTTTGATGGGGACAGTGTCGAGGGAGCTTTACTCTGTATCTAACCCATGCTGTACCTGCCCTGGGAGTGTTTGATGGGACAGTGTAGAGGGAGCTTTACTCTGTATCTAACCTGTGCTGTAGCTGCCCTGGGAGTGTTTGATGGGACAGTGTTTATTCGGAGATTAATTTAATTATTGACTCTCTTTTCCCACCTTTACTGTCCACTCTCTTATATTGAAATGTTTGTGTTCCGGCCAGGGTTTTGTTTGTCTTTCTGTAATGATGGAGTTTCTGTTACCTCAGTTTCTGCCTCTCACATCTTTTTTTCCTGATCTCCATCTCCTGTGATTATAATGGTGGCTCGACGCGAAGCAGGCTCGAGGGGCTGAATGGTCTCCTGCTGTTCCTATTATTTAAGGTAATTGGCAAAAGAACCACAGGCGGCCTTCGGAAGTTTTGTGTTGTGATGATCTGTGCCTGAAAGGGCGGTGATTCAATCGTAACTTTCAAAAGGAAAAATTTGCAGGGCTATGGGGAAAGAGCGGGGGAGTGAGATTAATTGGAGAGTTCTCTCAAAGAGCCGGCACAGGCATGATGGGCCGAATGGCCTCCTTCTGTGCTGTATCATTCTATGATTCTATATTCCACTGAGAGTGTGATACACTGGGATATTTCTGGATTTTCAGTATGCGGGATGTCAGAGAGACTGATGCCTTTTGTTGACTTCTTGAGCCACATAGGGACTTAGCCCAGTGAACAGCAGTTATGAGCTTTTGGCTCGGTTGCCACGGAGACAAGTCTCAAGACCTGCCGCCTGCCATCAATCACTCGGTGAAGCAGCACCGACCGGCCTTGTGCGATCGCTGCTCCGAGGCCGTCTTAAGCGGGACACGATCCAGGAAGATGTTCAATGTGGAGCAGTCTTTAAAGGACAGAATCATGCAGCTCATCCACCTTTCAATTCTGCCACACTTCCATGCTTCTGTTCGCTATCATTGAGAGCCGAGGCCCAGCCTGAGGGACAGAGCTGTGGGTTAGGGATCCCAACCCTGCAGGAGTGTCCTGGAGTCTCCGGGAATTGAAGATTAATCTCCAGGACAGTGCTACGAGCAAAAACCCAGGAGAAAATTCACAGGGGCATTGAAACTAAATTGTGTTTCCTTCATTTTCTTTGAACACTTTTGTTTTTTGGTTATAAGAATATTGGAGATGAGGGAAGAGGCAGCTTGTCCGAGCGAGGCGGGAGGTCATGTGATGAAACCTCCAGGAATATGTCAAACCAGAGTTGGCAACTCCTGCCCGGGGTGCAAGGAGAGATACATCAGCAAGTGATAGTTCGAAAGAAGAAGACTTGTGTTTATACAGCGTCTTTCACAACCTCAGGTTGTTCCAAAGCGCTTTACAGCCAATGAAGCACTTTTGAAGTGTAATCACTGTTGTAATGTGGAAACGCGGCAGCCAATTTGCGCACAGCTCCCTTGCTCTTCTCCCAGTAGTGCCATGGGATCTTTTACATCCACCTGAGGGAGCAGACGAGACCTCGGTTTAACGTCTCATCCGAAAGACAGCACCTCCGACAGTGCGGCGCTTCCTCAGTACTGCCCCTCCGATAGTGCAGCACTCCCTCAGTACTGCCCCTCCGACAGTGCGGCGCTCCCTCAGTACTGCCCCTCCGACAGTGCGGCGCTCCCTCAGTACTGCCCCTCCGATAGTGCAGCGCTCCCTCAGTACTGACCCTCCGACAGTGCAGAACTCTTTTGTGTAGAATGGGCCCATATTCTCTGGAGTTTAGAAGAATGAGAGGTGATCTAATTGAAACATACAAGATTCTGAGGGGATTGACAGGGTAGATGCTGAGAGGTTGTTTCCCCTGGCTGGAGTGCCTAGAACTAGGGGGCATAGTCTCAGGATAAGGGGTCGGACATTTAAGACTGAGATGAGCAGGAATTTCTTCACTCAGAGGGTTGTGAATCTTTGGAATTCTCTGCTCCATAGGGCTGTGGATGTTGAGTATATTCTATGTTGAGATCGATAGATTTTTTAACTCATGGGGAATCAAGGGATATGGGGATCGGGTGGGAAAGTGGAGTTGAGGTCGAAGATCAGCCATGATCTTATTGAATGGTGGAGCAGGCTCGAGGGGCCGTATGGCTGTCTCCTGCTCCTAATTCATATGTTCTTACTCCCTCAGTACTGCCCCACCGACAGTGCAGCGCTCCCTCAGTATTGCCCCTCTGACAGTGCGGCGCTCCCTCAGCACTGCCCCTCCGACAGTGCAGCGCTCCCTCAGTACTGCCCCTCCGACAGTGCAGCGCACCCTCAGTACTGCCCCTCCGACAGTGCAGCGCTCCCTCAGCACTGCCCCTCCGACAGTGCAGTGCTCCCTCAGTACTGCCCTTCCGACAGTGCGGCACTCCCTCAGTACTGCCCCTCTGACAGTGCGCCGCTCCCTCAGTACTGCCCCCTCCGACAGTGCAGCGTCCCTCAGTACTGCCCCTCCGACGGTGCGGCACTCCCTCAGTATTGCCTCTCCGACAGTGCAGCTCTGCCTCAGTACTGCCTCTCTGACAGTGCGGCGCTCCGTCAGTACTGCCCCTCCGACAGTGCGGCGCTCTCTCAGTACTGCCCCTCCGACAGTGCGGCGCTCCCTCAGTACTGCCCCTCCGACAGTGCGGCGCTCCCTCAGTACTGCCCCTCCGACAGTGCGGCGCTCCCTCAGTACTGCCCCTCCGACAGTGCGGCGCTCCCTCAGTACTGCCCCTCCGACAGTGCGGCGCTCCCTCAGTACTGCCCCTCCGACAGTACAGCACTCCCTCAGTACTGCCCCTCCGACAGTGCGGCACTCCCTCAGTACTGCCCCTCTGACAGTGCGGCGCTCCCTCAGTACTGCCCCTCCGACAGTGCGGCCCTCCCTCAGTACTGCCCCTCCGACAGTGCGGCGCTCCCTCAGTACCGCCCCTCCGACAGTGCGGCACTCCCTCAGTACTGCCCCTCCGACAGTGCGGCGCTCCCTCAGTACTGCCCCTCCGACAGTGCGGCGCTCCCTCAGTACTGCCCCTCCGACAGTGCGGCGCTCCCTCAGTACCGCCCCTCCGACAGTGCGGCGCTCCCTCAGTACTGCCCCTCCGACAGTGCGGCGCTCCCTCAGTACCGCCCCTCCGACAGTGCGGCGCTCCCTCAGTACTGCCCCTCCGACAGTGCAGCGCTCCCTCAGTACTGCCCCTCTGACAGTGCAGCGCTCCCTCAGTACTGCCCCTCCGACAGTGCAGCACTCCCTCAGTACTGCCCCTCTGACAGTGCAGCGCTCCCTCAGTACTGCCCCTCCGACAGTGCGGCGCTCCCTCAGTACTGCCCCTCTGACAGTGCAGCGCTCCCTCAGTACTGCCCCTCCGACAGTGCGGCGCTCCCTCAGTACTGCCCCTCCGACAGTGCGGCGCTCCTTCAGTACTGCCCCTCCGACAGTGCGGCGCTCCCTCAGTATTGCCCCTCCGACAGTGCGGCACTCCCTCAGTACTGCCCCTCCGACAGTGCGGCGCTCCCTCAGTATTGCCCCTCCGACAGTGCGGCACTCCCTCAGTACTGCCCCTCCGACAGTGCGGCGCTCCCTCAGTATTGCCCCTCCGACAGTGCGGCACTCCCTCAGTACTGACCCTCTGACAGTGCGGCGCTCCCTCAGTACTGCCCCTCCGACAGTGCAGCGCTCCCTCAGTACTGCCCCTCCGACAGTGCGGCGCTCCCTCAGTATTGCCCCTCCGACAGTGCCGCGCTCCCTCAGTACTGACCCTCCGACAGTGCGACGCTCCCTCAGTACTGCCCCTCTGACAGTGCGGCACTCCCTCAGTACTGCCCCTCCGACAGTGCGGCGCTCCCTCAGTACTGCCCCTCCGACAGTGCGGCGCTCCCTCAGTACTGCCCCTCCGACAGTGCGGCACTCCCTCAGTACTGCCCCTCTGACAGTGCGGCACTCCCTCAGTACTGCCCCTCCGACAGTGCAGCGCTCCCTCAGTACTGCCCCTCCGACAGTGTAGCGCTCCCTCAGTACTGCCCCTCCGACAGTGCGGCACTCCCTCAGTACTGCCCCTCTGACAGTGCGGCACTCCCTCAGTACTGCCCCTCCGACAGTGCAGCGCTCCCTCAGTACTGCCCCTCTGACAGTGCCGCGCTCCCTCAGTACTGTCCCTCCGACAGTGCGGCGCTCCCTCAGTACTGCCCCTCTGACAGTGCGGCGCTCCCTCAGTACTGTCCCTCCGACAGTGCGGCGCTCCCTCAGTACTGCCCCTCTGACAGTGCGGCGCTCCCTCAGTACTGTCCCTCTGACAGTGCGGCGCTCCCTCAGTACTGCCCCTCCGACAGTGCAACACTCCCTCAGTACTGTCCCTCCGACAGTGCGGCGCTCCCTCAGTACTGCCCCTCTGACAGTGCGGCGCTCCCTCAGTACTGTCCCTCCGACAGTGCGGCGCTCCCTCAGTACTGTCCCTCTGACAGTGCGGCGCTCCCTCAGTACTGCCCCTCCGACAGTGCGGCGCTCCCTCAGTACCGCCTCTCCGACAGTGCGGCACTCCCTCAGTACTGCCCCTCCGACAGTGCGGCGCTCCCTCAGTACTGTCCCTCCGACAGTGCGGCGCTCCCTCAGTACTGCCCCTCCGACAGTGCGGCGCTCCCTCAGTACTGCCCCTCCGACAGTGCAGCGCTCCCTCAGTACTGCCCCTCCGACAGTGCGGCACTCCCTCAGTACCACCCCTCTGACAGTGCGGCGCTCCCTCAGTACTGTCCCTCCGACAGTGCGGCGCTCCCTCAGTACTGTCCCTCTGACAGTGCGGCGCTCCCTCAGTACTGCCCCTCCGACAGTGCGGCACTCCCTCAGTACCGCCTCTCCGACAGTGCGGCACTCCCTCAGTACCACCCCTCTGACAGTGCGGCGCTCCCTCAGTACTGCCCCTCCGACAGTGCTGTGCTCCCTCAGTACTGTCCCTCCGACAGTGCGGCGCTCCCTCAGTACTGTCCCTCTGACAGTGCGGCGCTCCCTCAGTACTGCCCCTCCGACAGTGCGGCGCTCCCTCAGTACCGCCCCTCCCACAGTGCGGCGCTCCCTCAGTACTGTCCCTCTGACAGTGCGGCGCTCCCTCAGTACTGTCCCTCTGACAGTGCAGCGCTCCCTCAGTACTGTCCCTCCGACAGTGCGGCGCTCCCTCAGTACTGTCCCTCTGACAGTGCGGCGCTCCCTCAGTACTGTCCCTCTGACAGTGCGGCGCTCCCTCAGTACTGTCCCTCTGACAGTGCAGCGCTCCCTCAGTACTGTCCCTCCGACAGTGCGGCGCTCCCTCAGTACTGTCCCTCTGACAGTGCGGCGCTCCCTCAGTACTGTCCCTCTGACAGTGCGGCGCTCCCTCAGTACTGCCCCTCCGACAGTGCGGCGCTCCCTCAGTACCGCCCCTCCCACAGTGCGGCGCTCCCTCAGTACTGCCCCTCCCACAGTGCGGCGCTCCCTCAGTACCGCCCCTCCCACAGTGTGGCGCTCCCTCAGTACTGCCCCTCCGACAGTGCGGCGCTCCCTCAGTACCGCCCCTCCCACAGTGCGGCGCTCCCTCAGTACTGCCCCTCCCACAGTGCGGCGCTCCCTCAGTACCGCCCCTCCCACAGTGCGGCACTCCCTCAGTACTGCCCCTCCCACAGTGCGGCGCTCCCTCAGTACCGCCCCTCCCACAGTGCGGCGCTCCCTCAGTACTGCCCCTCCCACAGTGCGGCGCTCCCTCAGTACCGCCCCTCCCACAGTGTGGCGCTCCCTCAGTACTGCCCCTCCGACAGTGCGGCGCTCCCTCAGTACCGCCCCTCCCACAGTGCGGCGCTCCCTCAGTACTGCCCCTCCCACAGTGCGGCGCTCCCTCAGTACCGCCCCTCCCACAGTGCGGCACTCCCTCAGTACTGCCCCTCCCACAGTGCGGCGCTCCCTCAGTACCGCCCCTCCGACAGTGCGGTGCTCCCTCAGTACTGACCCTCCGACAGTGCGGCGCTCCCTCAGTACTGTCCCTCCGACAGTGCCGCGCTCCCTCAGTACTGCCCCTCCGACAGTGCGGCGCTCCCTCAGTACTGCCCCTCCGACAGTGCGGCGCTCCCTCAGTACTGCCCCTCCGACAGTGCGGCGCTCCCTCAGTACTGCCCCTCCGACAGTGCGGCACTCCCTCAGTACTGCCCCTCCGACAGTGCGGCGCTCCCTCAGTACTGCACTGGGAGTGTCAGCCTGGGTTATGTGCTCAGGTGTCTGGAATGGGGCTTGAACCCACGACCTTCTGGCCAGAGGTGAGAGCTGCCCACTGAGCCACAGCTGACAGCAAGTGACTGGAAGGTGGAGTTATAAAGGTTGGAGGGAAAAGAATGATCGAGGGATTTGCAAATGAACTGGGACCCAGTACGTCAGAGAGGGAGAGGGACACATCAGTGTTTCCATAACAGTCCGAGATGGAATAACAAACTCCCTGCCACGCGGGCTGTGAAAAACATGTTTGTGTGTGTGTCGAGCTGGTGTCGAGATACATAGGGACCAGCTGATCAGTGGCAGGTGGTGTCACATGATGGGATGGCCCGGGAATTCTTGCCCCCGCGGGATCCTGCCGATTTACTGCTGTCATTAAACCGCCAACTGTTCTCGGGAAGAGGAAGTGAAACATTCCTGAGAGGCCAGCGGGTCAGAGGTTAATGCAACTCCATCTGTAAACATGTACTGAGGATGGAGTGGGATTGGGAACAGGATTGTGTGGGATTGGGAACAGGATGGAGTGGGAAATACATAATGCTGGTGAGGTTTAAAGTAGAAATTCTGATTGGTGCATTTCCCACTAGAAAACTGAACCTACTCGTAAGAGTCAACGTGTTAACGAATGGGAACCAGGAACTGGGCAAGAGGCTCAGTACCGAGCCCAGAGAGCGAATGGGAACCAGGAACTGGGCAAGAGGCTCAGTACCGAGCCCAGAGAGCGAATGGGAACCAGGAACTGGGCAAGAGGCTCAGTACCGAGCCCAGAGAGCGAATGGGAACCAGGAACTGGGCAAGAGGCTCAGTACCGAGCCCAGAGAGCGGGATTGCGACACGTGGGGAGGAGGCGATTCGGGGGGGCTGGGGGATTTGGATATAAGGAGGGTGTTTTGGGATATGGGGAGGACATTGGTTGGTGGGTTTGTCAATTTGCACCCAGATCTCATCTCAAACTCCAAGTATTGTATATAACATCGAAATATCTGCGCGCGATTTTGCTATGAAGGCTGAAAAGTAATTGTGGAACCGATCGATTCGATTGAACGTATCGAGAGGTGGTCCCAGTGGAGGGGCCAAACCGGGGGTCGTTGAGCTTCCCCCTGACAGGAAGCACCACTTCCCCCGGGCGAGTGTCTGAGGGGGGGAGATGGTCAGTTTGTCTCGGGGGGGGGGGGGGGGGGGGGGGGAAGAGACGGTCTGTTTGTCTGGGGGAGGAGACGGTCAGTTTGTCTGGGGGGGGAGACGGTCAGTTTGTCTGGGGGCGGAGAGACGGTCAGTTTGTCTGGGGGGTGGGGAGAGACGGTCAGTTAGTCTGGGGGGGGTGGGTAGAGACGGTCAGTTAGTCTGGGGGGGGGTGGGTAGAGACGGTCAGTTTGTCTGGGGGGGGTGGGGAGAGACGGTCAGTTTGTCTGGGGGCGGGGGGTGGAGAGACGGTCAGTTTGTCTGGGGGGTGGGGAGAGACGGTCAGTTAGTCTGGGGGGGGTGGGTAGAGACGGTCAGTTAGTCTGGGGGGGGGTGGGTAGAGACGGTCAGTTTGTCTGGGGGCGGGTGGGGTGGGGAGAGACGGTCAGTTTGTCTGGGGGGGGGTGGGGAGAGACGGTCAGTTTGTCTTGGGGGGTGGGGAGAGACGGTCAGTTTGTCTGGGGGTGGGTGGGGAGAGACGGTCAGTTTGTCTGGGGGCGGGGGTGGGGTGGGGAGACGGTCAGTTTGTCTGGGGGGTGAGGGGTGGAGAGACGGTCAGTTTGTCTGGGGGGGGGGGTGGGGAGAGACGGTCAGTTTGTCTGGGGGGGGGGTGGGGAGAGACGGTCAGTTTGTCTGGGGGGGGGGTGGGGAGAGACGGTCAGTTTGTCTGGGGGGGGGGTGGGGAGAGACGGTCAGTTTGTCTGGGGGGTGGGGAGAGACGGTCTGTTTGTCTGGGGGAGGAGACGGTCAGTTTGTCTGGGGGGAGAGACGGTCAGTTTGTCTGGGGGGTGGGGAGAGACGGTCAGTTTGTCTTGCCTGTCCATGCGGCTTCATTCCACCATTTTCATTTGTTCACTTGACCCTGAATTAGCCCTTGATTTCTGTCTGGTTCCCTCCATCTCAGCTCTTCTGTCCAATGTCTCACTCCCACTCTCTGGGCATCACTGCTCCTCTCCCACACTTCTCTTCTTCGAAATAGTGGCCGTGGGATCTTTTACATCCACCTGAGAGGGTAGACGGGGCCTCAGTTTAACGTCTCATCCGAAAGATGGCACCTCCGACAGTGCAGCACTCCCTCACTACTGCCCCTCTGACAGTGCGGCGCTCCCTCAGTACTGCCCCTCCGACAGTGCGGCACTCCCTCAGTACTGCCCCTCCGACAGTGCGGCTCTCCCTCAGTACTGCCCCTCCGACAGTGCGGCGCTCCCTCAGTACTGCCCCTCCGACAGTGCGGCACTCCCTCAGTACTGCCCCTCCGACAGTGCGGCGCTCCCTCAGTACTGCCCCTCCGACAGTGCGGCGCTCCCTCAGTACTGCCCCTCCGACAGTGCGGCACTCCCTCAGTACTGCCCCTCCGACAGTGCGGCACTCCCTCAGTACTGCCCCTCCGACAGTGCGGCGCTCCCTCAGTACTGCACTGGGAGTGTCGGCCTAGAATTTGTGCTCAAGTCTCTGGAGTGGGACTTGAACCTACGACCATCTGACCCAGAGGAGTGAGTGCGACCCACTGAGCCACGGCTGGAAATCTGGGTCTGTCGCTGGGCCTTATCCTGCTCGATGCTCCCAGCCCTTTGCCAGCTCTCCTGAACCCCCTAGTTGCTCCCAGCCAGCAAACTGTGATTTGCCCTGAGGTCCCGCAGCTGCTCCAACCCTGGTTTCCATTTGCCCACTTTCCCGCTGTCAGACTCTATCCCCCACCCCCACCCCCTGAATATTCTCAAAGCCCATGTGGTCCAAGGAGACCAACCCAATTAACAGAAAGGTAAGGGAGACATTTATCAAGTGATTCCCATGGACCAATTCCCAAAGACTGTGGGAGGATAGATTTAAAACATCAGGATAGGCTGACAGGTGGCAGATACAGTTTAATATAGAAACACATTGAAGGAATACATTTCAGAGGTAAGAATAGGGAAAGGAAATATACCATTCAATGATGAACTTTTAAATGGAGTAGAGGAGCAGCGGGCTTGTGGTGTGCAGAAGGGTACGGTGGCGTAGTGGTTCTGTCACTCAACTGATAATCCACAGAACATGAGTTCAAATCCCACCATGGACAGTTTGAGAATTTGAATTCAGTTTGAAATTCTGGAAATAAAAAGCTGGGATCAGTAAGAGTGACCATGAAGCTGTCGGATTGTCGTAAAAACCCAACTGATTCACTAATGTCCTTTAGGGAAGGAAACCTGCCGTCCTTACCCGGTCTGGGCCTATAGGTGACTCCAGTCCCACACCAACATGGTTGACTCTTAAATGGCCTCTGAAGTGGTCACTCAGTTTGCATCACACCCGCTACCAGCAGTTCAGGAAGGTGGCCGACCACCACCACCTTCTCAGGGCAGCTCGGGCTGGGCAATAAATGCTGGTCTTGCCAGCGACACCCACGTCCCCAGAATGAATATATGAAAAAAATACAAAGGTGGGTAAAGATGAGCGCACTAGGTGGTCAGCTCATAGGAAAAGGGATAGAATCAAGCTGGAGTATCGTGTGCAGTTCTGGGCACCCTTTAATAGGAAGGATATAAAAGCGATGGAGAAGGTGTAGATTCATAAGAATATAAGAAGTAGGATTCGGCCCCTCGAGCCTGCTCCACCATTCAATAAGATCACGGCTGATCTCCACTTTCCTGAACTATCCCCATATCCCTTGATTCCCTTAATATTTAAAAATCTATCGATCTCTGTCTTGAATATACTCAACGACTGAGCCTCCTCAGCCCTCTGGGGTAGAGAATTCCAAAGATTCACCACCCTCTGAGTGAAGAAATTTCTCCTCATCTCAGTCCTAAATGGCCGACCCCGTATTCTGAGACTGTGACCCCTCGTTCTAGACCCCCCAGCCAAGGGAAACATCTACCCCGTCAAGCCCTGTAAGAATTTTGTATGTTTGAATGAGATCACCTCTCATTCTTCTAAACTCTAGGGAATATAGGCCGAGTCTACTCAATCTCTCCTCATAGGACAATCCCCCCATCCCAGGAACCAGTCTGGTGAACCTTCGTTGCACTCCCTCTATGGCAAGTATAACCTTCCTTAGATAAGGAGACCAAAACTGTACACAATACTCCAGGTGTGGTCTCACCAGGGCCCTGTATAATTGCAGTAAGACGTCTTTACTCTTATACGCATTCACTGCACTGAAGCTATAACACAGTGGTACCTGCACGCTAAACACCAAGAGAAGCAGGTTATAGACAGAGCTAAACAGTCCTATCATCAGGGCAAAGGTCTATTGTCCTACCACATCCAATCAATTGTGGTAGTGGGCAACCTGCAGCAGGAGGAGGAGGCTCCACGGACATCCCAGTCTTCAGCCATGGTGGAGCCCAATACTTACGTGCAGGAGACTGTTTACAACAATCTTCAGCTAAAAGTGCGGAGTAAACAATCACGCTTGCCCCCACCACCCGCCCACGAGGTTTTCACCACCATAGCTGTCAGCGGCCAGCCAATTTGCTTCATCCCCTGACATTCCGAAGCGGCTGAGTGTACTGGACACTGTAAAGACTGTGTGGACCTCGGCAATATCCCGGCTGTAGTGCTGAAGATATGCACACCAGAGCTCGCAGCTCCACTACTGCATTGCAAATGAATCATTTTAAATCTGAGATCGATAGATTTTTTGCTAGACAAGGGTATAAAAGGATATGGAAGCAAAGCAGATGGATGGAGTTAAGATGCAGATCAGCCACGATCTCATTGAAAGGCGGAAAAGGCTCGAGGGGCTGAATGGCCTTCTCCAGTTCCTATGTTCCAGCATGGCTATGACATTCATAGAATGATACGGCACAGAAGGAGGCCATTTGGCCCATCGTGCCTGTGCCGGCTCTTTGAAAGAGCTCTCCAATTAGTTCCATTCCCCTGCTCTTTCCCCATAGCCCAGCAAATGTTTCCCTTTCAAGTATTTATCCAATTCCTTTGTGAAAGTTTCTATTGAATCTGCTTCCACCGCCCTTTCAGGCAGCGCGTTCCAGATCACAACAACTCGCTGCGTAAAAAGGTTTCCCTGTTCATGTCGAAGTGTATGTCCAATCCACAAAAAGCAGGACTGACGTAACCCAGCCTACTAGAAATGGACACAAGAGCTGAACACCAGAGGAGAGGTGAGAGTATCTGCCCTTGACATCAGGGCAGCATTCGACCGAGTGTGGGCACCAAGGAGCCCAAGGGAATCAAGGGGAAAATGATGCAGGAGTCTGGAATCACACCTGGCACTAGGAAAGATGGCTGTGGCCAATGCCCACTGCCCCAGGACATGCAGGAGTCGCTCAGGAAATGTCCTTGGCCCAACCACCTTCACACACTTCATCCATGACCTTCCCTCCATCGTAAGATCTGCACCGTGTCTATCACAGGCAGGCTTCATCTCACCGCCTGAACCAGACCCTTCGAAAGCTTGCTGTCCTACTTGACCCTGAGCTGAGCTTCCGACCTCATCTCCTCTCCATCACCAAGACCGCCTACTTCCACCTCCGTAACATCGCCCATCTCCGCCACACCTTAGTCCATCCGCTGCTGAAACCCTCCTCCATGCCTCGACTCTTCCAGACTCCACTATTCCAACGCTCTCCTGGCTGGCCTCCCATCTTCCACCCTCCGTAAACTCATCTAAATCTCTGCTGCCCTGTGTCCTAACTCGCACCAAGTCCCGTTCACCCATCACCCCTGTGCTCGCTGACCATCACCCCTGTGCTCACTGACCATCGCCCCCTGTGCTCGCTGACCATCGCCCCCTGTGCTCGCTGACCATCACCCCCTGTGCTCGCTGACCATCACCCCCTGTGCTCGCTGACCATCGCCCCCTGTGCTCGCTGACCATCACCCCCTGTGCTCGCTGACCATCGCCCCCTGTGCTCACTGACCATCGCCCCCTGTGCTCACTGACCATCACCCCCTGTGCTCGCTGACCATCTCCCCGTGCTCACTGACCATCACCCCCTGTGCTCACTGACCTACATTGGCTCCCGGTCCGATTTAAAAATTCTCATCCTTGTTTTCAAATCCCTCCATGGCCTCGCCCCCTCCCTCTCTCTGTAACCTCCTCCAGCCCCACAACCCCCCGAGATCTCTGCTCTCCTCCAATTCTGGCCTCTTGCGCATCCCCCGATTTTTAATCGCTCCACCATTGGCGGCCGTGCCTTCAGCTGCCTGGGCCCTAAGCTCTGGAATTCCCTCCCTAAACCTCTCCGCCTCTCTCTCCTCCTTTAAGACGATCCTTAAAAGCGACCTCTTTGACCGAGCTTTTGGTCACCTGTCCTAATATCTCCTGATGTGGCTCGGGGTCAGATTCTGTCTGATAATCGCTCCTGGGAAGCTCCTTGGGACGTTTTACTGTGTTAAAGGCGCTATATAAATACAAACTGTTGTTGTCTCTCTGCACTGTGCCTATTACGGGCAGGAAGTATCAATTATCACATCAATTTCTGCGCAGCAGCCAATAAAGGTCAATTTCTCAAGGAGAGTGTTAGCGGGACCGGGCCTGTCAAGTAAATATAGAACTAACCGAGACTGTAAGGTTATTGCTGAGAGACTCGGCGATACTGAGGTAGCGGAATCGACCTGAAATAAATGAAAGCCGAGTCTTGGTGACAGGAGAGTGATGGTCCCGTTCACAAAAGCTGCTGGGGAGGAAAATTTTGGATTTCATTTCACAGATCAAACTGCCAATGGTGCAGGTACAGCACGGGTTAGATACAGAGTAAAGCTCCCTCTACACTGTCCCATCAAACACTCCCAGGGCAGGTACAGCACGGGTTAGATACAGAGTAAAGCTCCCTCCACACTGTCCCATCAAACACTCCCAGGGCAGGTACAGCACGGGTTAGATACAGAGTAAAGCTCCCTCTACACTGTCCCATCAAACACTCCCAGGGCAGGTACAGCACGGGTTAGATACAGAGTAAAGCTCCCTCCACACTGTCCCATCAAACACTCCCAGGGCAGGTACAGCACGGGTTAGATACAGAGTAAAGCTCCCTCCACACTGTCCCATCAAACACTCCCAGGGCAGATACAGCACGGGTTAGATACAGAGTAAAGCTCCCTCTACACTGTCCCATCAAACACTCCCGGGGCAGGTACAGCACGGGTTAGATACAGAGTAAAGCTCCATCTACACTGTCCCCATCAAACACTCCCAGGGCAGGTACAGCACAGGTTAGATACAGAGTAAAGCTCCCTCTACACTGCCCCATCAAACACTCCCAGGGCAGGTACAGCACGGGTTAGATACAGAGTAAAGCTCCCTCTACACTGTCCCATCAAACACTCCCAGGGCAGGTACAGCACGGGTTAGATACAGAGTAAAGCTCCCTCCACACTGTCCCATCAAACACTCCCAGGGCAGGTACAGCACGTGTTAGATACAGAGTAAAGCTCCCTCTACACTGTCCCATCAAACACCCCCAGGGCAGGTACAGCACGTGTTAGATACAGAGTAAAGCTCCCTCTACACTGTCCCATCAAACACCCCCAGGGCAGGTACAGCACAGGTTAGATACAGAGTAAAGCTCCCTCTACACTGTCCCATCAAACACTCCCAGGGCAGGTACAGCACGTGTTAGATACAGAGTAAAGCTCCCTCTACACTGTCCCATCAAACACCCCCAGGGCAGGTACAGCACAGGTTAGATACAGAGTAAAGCTCCCTATACACTGTCCCATCAAACACTCCCAGGGCAGGTACAGCACGGGTTAGATACAGAGTAAAGCTCCCTCTACACTGTCCCATCAAACACTCCCAGGGCAGGTACAGCACGGGTTAGATACAGAGTAAAGCTCCCTCTACACTGTCCCATCAAACACTCCCGGGGCAGGTACAGCACGGGTTAGATACAGAGTAAAGCTCCCCCTACACTGTCCCATCAAACACTCCCAGGGCAGGTACAGCACGGGGTTAGATACAGAGTAAAGCTCCCTCTACACTGTCCCATCAAACACTCCCAGGGCAGATATAGCACGGGTTAGATACAGAGTTTATGAGGTTTTTCTGGATCAACTAGAAAAGCTGGGATTGTTCCATTAGAGCAGAGAAGGTTAAGGGGAGATTTAATAGAGGTGTTCAAAATCATGAGAGGTTTTGATAGAGTAAATAAGGAGAAACTGTTTCCAGTGGCAGGAGGGTCAGTAACCAGAGGACACAGATTTAAGATAATTGGCAAAAGAACCAGAGGGGAGATGAGGAGAATGGTTTTATGCAGCGAGTTGCTGTGATCTGGAACGCGCTGCCTGAAAGGGCGGTGGAAGCAGATTCAATAATAACTTTCAAAAGGGAATTGGAGAAATACTTGAAAAGGAAACATTTGCAGGGCTATGGGGAAAGAGCAGGGGGAGTGGGACTAATTGGAGAGCTCGTTCAAAGAGCCGGCACAGGCACGATGGGCCGAATGGCCTCCTGCTGTGCTGTGAGACTCTGTGATTGTGATGGGAAGTGTATTTGTTGATGGTGAGTGTGTTTCCTGCTCCCATTCCAGACACAGTTTGGAGCAGGTTAAGGAACATTTCTGGTGAAAGCCTCTGATCAAACACACAAGGACGGAAGGATTGACAGAGCTGTTCACAGCTCAGCACGGCACTCCTTTTAATGGTGAAATAGAAAGAGGGAAATACAGAGGTTGTGTTTAACAGTCGTACCGTTTCCCCTTAGAACAGTCAGTAGCAGCACAAGCCCACCTCTCCATTCACTGCATTGGTGGCGAACAAGAGATAAAATCGAAACACAGGCAGACAGACAGACACACACAGACAGACAGCAGACATTCTCTCGTACACACATACTGACATCACACACGCACAGACAGACAGACACACACACAGACAGACAGCAGACATTCTCTCGTACACACATACTACATCACACACACAGACAGACACACAGACAGTCACACAGACAGACATTCTCTCGTACACACATACTCACAGACACATGCACAGACAGCAGACAGACATTCTCTCGTACACACATACTCACAGATACACAGACAGACAGTCACACAAACAGACAGACAGTGGGCAGACACACACAGACAGACACACACACAGTCACACAGACAGACAGCAGGCAGACGCACACAGACAGACACACACGCACGCACACAGACAAACATTCTCTCGTACACACACACAGACAGACACACACACAGTCACACAGACAGACAGCAGGCAGACACACACACAGACAGACAGACACAGACAGACAGACACACGCACACACACACAGACAAACATTCTCTCGTACACACATACTGACAGACACACGCACACAGGCAGACAAAGATATATAGATGCCCAGGCAGGCACAGACGGAGATAGACTCCCCTCCCCACCCCACACACTCACACACGGCCCCACACACTGACACACACAGCTACAGTGACAGGGACACACACACAGGTACACACGGACACTGAACCAGATATACACAGACGCGCACACACAGACTGATATCAGAGATATACAGACACAAATGCACAGATACACTCACTCACTCAGCTTTGCAAAAGAATGAAACAATATTCTAACAGTTGATAATTGGGGTGTTCACTAATGTGATGATGTGGTTTGGAGATCAGAACCATGTTGATGGCTGGATATGAAATATTTAACCTCTACAAACAGACCTGGGTTGAATTCAGAACAGAATTTTAAAATACCAGGTGCTACAATGGGGAAAATACTCTAGTTAATGTGGCCTAACACGATGCACCTCACACTGTAATATCGAACACACAGATGTTAAATGGGCCTTTACACTGTGTCACTGACGAGCTGTGACACACAATTCAACACAGAATGGATTTGATGCAGAAACCAGTTTTCAAATAATTCACAATAAACAGCAAACTCCTCCCAGAGACTGAAGATGAGGCGGCGGAGCAGCGCTGCAGCGGGTTAAATGCAGACAACAGCGAGAGCCAAATCCAGTCAGTCCGACAGTTACATCCAAGTGATTGCTCCCGCTCCTCTGGTCAGTGGCTGTAACCAGCGTGTGTCACAGTCCTTCCCAGGTGCCTGGGCTGGGGGAGGGCGAAGGGGGCAGTGAGATGGGGGGAATTATTCGCCCACCACCCCTCACGGTTTGCTGAAGTTCTGAAGATTGAGCGATGCTGATCGCCTCTGATCCATCGGCTGGGTGGGTCGGCCTGGTTACTCACTGCCCACTCCTGGTGCGATCCTCACTGGGGATTCCAGGCTCGCTGGGAATACCCTGGATCCCTACTGCCCTCAACACTGGAGGCAAGGCAGGGAGGGGAGGGGAGGGAAGGGAGGGGGAGGGGAAAGGGGAGAAGAGGGGAGGAGGGAGGGTAGGAGACCAGGGGGAGGGATGGGAGGAGGGGAGGGATGGGGAAAGTGCGGAGACTAGGGAACGAGAGAGTGGAAGCGGGAGGGAGGGGGAGGGAATGGTAGGGGAGAGGAGGGGAGGGGATGGAGAAGGAGTGGGAGATGAAGGAAAGGGGAAGGGTGAGGGGTGGAGAAGAAGGAGGGGGGAGGGGAAGGAGAGGAGAAAGAGGGGGGAGGAGGGGCCATTCTGTCCGTTGATTCCAATTGAAGTTGAGTTGGGAATCAGGGATAGACAATGCTTAGAGAAAATCCCTCACATGGAGAGGGGAACAGCCCAGAAACAAAGCTAAAACTGTCAATTATGCTAAATGTCCTTTCTACAGAATATATATATACCTGTACACGTCTACAGATCTATATATCTCTAGAATGACTGCACCATCATGTAAACGAAGGGGTTTACAGTTCGTCAGATTTAATGATGTGGAAGAGTGTGACGTTATAGAGGACCTGGTGGCCATTGTTCCAGGTGTAAAGCGCTCGATCCTTGGGATTGTAATCCAGCATGGAGATGTGGGAGTATTGGTTGTGGAACTGGATGTCCGTGTACTCGTAGGTGGACGTGTTGGTGTTGTAAGAGTAGTAGACCTTGGCCCCGCCCAGGTGTGAGTTGGTCATGTAGAGAGTGCCACAGATCATGAAGGCCTCTCCGGCGCTGCGCTTTGGGTACCCCGTGTTCCAGCTCCGCACCACCTCCAGCGTCACCAGGTCCAGCTTGCTGATAACGATGTTCCCCGCGTTCTGATTGGTGGCGTAGACAGCCCACAGCCCCCCCTCGTCCACCATCAGGTCGATGTCGGAGTGACCGCCCCAGGAGTAAGGGTACATGTTGTTGTAGCCCGCATAGTCCAGGCTCCGCTGGGTGAGCAGGCGCTCGGTGGGGATGTGGAACTTGATGATGATGTGGCTCTGGTACTTGTTGAAGTAGAGGGTCTGGTTGTAGACCACCTGGCCAGTGCCGGACCAAGGGTGGGGCAAGCGGTGCACCGTGAAATTGTCTGTACTCGTGAAGTCCTGCAGGGATTTATAAACCCGCACAAAGCGGTTGTTATGGTAACCATCCATGTAATAAACCTAGGGAAAAAAATAAATAAGACAGCGTCAAGATGGGTTCGTCAGTTCAATGCGGGAGCTGGACTTTAACATCAGAGAAGACTGAGGGGTGACCTGATAGAGGTCTTTAAAATTATGAAGGGTTTGATAGGGTCGACGTAGAGAAGATGTTTCCACTTGTGGGGGGGACCAGAACTAGGGGCCATCAAGATAAGATAGTCACTAATAAATCCAATCGGGAATTCAGGAGAAACTTCTTTACCCAGAGAGTGGTGAGAATGTGGAACTCACTACCACAGGGAGTGGTTGAGGCGAATAGCACAGATACATTTAAGGGGAAGCTCGATAAACACACGAGGGAGAAAGGAATAGAAGGATATGCTGATGGGGTGAGATGAAGAGGGTGGGAGGAGGCTCGTGTGGAGCACAAACACCGGCCGGAGCAGTGGGGCCGAATGGCCTGTTTCTGTGCTGGACATTCTCTGTAATCAGTAGCAGGCGTAATAACAAAGAGTATTCAAAAGGGGGCGGCTGGAGGAGAATTTGAACAGTAATAACTTAGGCACATAGGGATAACTAGACGAAAGAAGACCAGGGTCCATCGAGTTCACCTTCTATCATCCTGGTAGTCGCATGATCCAATGATAATGGGGTTGTTGACCAATCTCAGCGATCAATCTCTATCAATGAGTCTACAACAGACCCAGACACGAGGCGAAGAAAACCCCCAGTGGTGGAGAGCTTTGGGAACCAGAGGTCCAAAGTCACCTGTTCCTCCCGAGCATGCTACACTCACCACACCTCATGTCTCAAATTACTCAGTTACTGGGTCCCACAATTATATTGTCTGAGATAAATCTATCTAATTTGGTTTAGAAGTTAAAGGGGTGATCTAATCGAGGTGTTTATGATGATTAAAGGAGTTGATGGGGTAGATAGAGAGAAACTATTTCCTCTGGTGGGGGGGGGGGGGGGGGAGTCCAGAACAAGGGGGCAGAACCTTAAAATTAGAGCCGGGCCGTTCAGGGGTGATGTCAGGAAGCACTTCTTCACACAAAGGGCAGTGGAAATCTGGAACTTTTCTTCACATTCATTCTCGGGATGTGGGCGTCACTGGCAAGGCTGGCATTTATTGCCCATCCCTAGTTGCCCTTGAGAAGGTGGTGGTGAGCCGCCTTCTTGAACCGCTGCAGTCCGTGTGGTGAAGGTACTCCCACAGTGCTGTTAGGGAGGGAGTTCCAGGATTGTAACCCAGAGACGATGAAGGATCGGCCGATATATTTCCAAGTGGGGCTGGTCCTTTGCCAAATCCTGTGTCTGTGCTAATATATTACCCCCAACCTCATGAGCCCTAATCTTGTTCAACAACCTTTCATGTGGCACCTTATCGAATGCCTTGTGAAAATCCAAAAATGCTACATCCACTGGTTCCCCTTTATCTACCCTGCTAGTTACATCCTCAAAAACTCTAATAGATTTGTTAAACACAATTTCCCTTCATAAAACCATGTTGACTCTGCCTAATCATATTATGATTTTCTAAGTGACTTGATATCATTTCCTTAATAACAACAGAAAATGCTGGAAACACTCAGCAGGCCAGGCAGCATCTGTGGAGAGAGAAACAGAGTTAACGTTTCAGGTCGAAACCCTTCATCAGAACTGGAAAAAGCTGGAGATGTAACAGATATTAAGCAGGTGCAGAGACGGGCGGTGGGAGGGGAGGAAGGAATTGAAGGAATATTCTGTGCTTATGTAAGAGGCAGGAAAGATAAAATGTTGCAAATGGGAATGGCAAAATCATACAGCATGAAAAATGGGGGTGGGGGTTATAGTCTGAAATTGTTGAACTCGATGTTGAGTCCAGAAGGCTGTAAAGTGCCGAATCGAAAGATGAGGTGCTGTTCCTCGAGCTTACGTTGAGCTTCATTGGAACAATGTAAGAGGCCGAGGACAGAGAGATCAGAGTGGGAGTGAAGCGGAGAATTCAAGTGACAGGCGACCGGAAGCTCAGGGTCACCCTTACGGACTGAATGGAGGAGTTCCGCAAAGCGGTCACCCAATCTGCGTTTGGTCTCCCCAATGTAGAGGAGACCGCATCGTGAGCAGCGAATACAGTATACTAAATTGCAAGAAGTACAAGTAAATCGCTGTTTCACCTGGAAGGAGTGTTTGGGGCCCTGGAGAGTGGGAAGGGAGGAGGTGTAGGGCAGGTGTTGCATCTCCTGTGCTTGCACGGGAAGGTGCCGGGCGAGGGGGAAGGGCTGTTAGGGGTGGTAGAGGAGTGGACCAGGGTGTCGCGGAGGGGGCGGTCCCTACGGAATGCTGAAAGGGGAGGTGAGGGGAAGATGTGTTTGGTGGTGGGATTACGTTGGAGGTGGCGGAAATGGCGGAGGATTATCCGTTGAATGTGGAGGCTGGTGGGATGAAAGGTGAGGACAAGGGGAACCCTATCGTGGTTCCAGGAGGGAGGGGCAGGGGTGAGGGCAGAAGTGCGGGAGATAGAACGGACACGGTCAAGGGCCGTGTCAACCACAGTAGAGGGGAATCCTCGGTTGAGGAAAAAGGAAGACATGTCGGAAGCACAAGTATGGAAGGTGGCATCGTCAGAGCAGATGCGGCGGAGACGGAGAAACTGGGAGAAGGGAATAGAGTCCTTACAGGAAGCGGGGTGGGAGGAAGTGTAGTCCAGGTAGCTGTGAGAGTCAGTGGGCTTGTAGTGGATGTTTGTCGAAAGCCGATCGCCAGAAATGGAGACGGAGAAGTCAAGGAAGGGAAGGGAAGAGTCGGAGATGGACCATGTGAAGGTGAGGGAAGGGTGGAAATTGGAAGTAAAGTGAATGAACTTATCTGCCTGCCCCTCCCTCCCGGAACCACGATAGGGTTCCCCTTGTCCTCACCTTTCATCCCACCAGCCTCCACATTCAATGGATCATCCTCCGCCATTTCTGCCACCTCCAACGTGATCCCACCACCAAACACATCTTCCCCCCCCCTCCCCTTTCAGCATTCTGAAGGGACCGCCCCCTCCGCGACACCCTGGTCCACTCCTCTACCACCCCTAACAGCCCTTCTCCTTCGCCTGGCACCTTCCTGTGCAAGCACAGGAGATGCAACACATGCCCTTATACCTCCCCCCTTCCCACTGTCCAGGGCCCCAAACACCCCTTCCAGGTGAAACAGCGATTTACTTGTACTTCTTGCAATTTAGTATACTGTATTCGCTGCTCACGATGCGGTCTCCTCTACATTGGGGAGACCAAACGCAGATTGGGTGACCGCTTTGCGGAACACCTCCGTTCAGTCTGTAAGGGTGACCCCGAGCTTCCGGTCGCCTGTCACTTGAATTCTCCGCTTCACTCCCACTCTGACCTCGGCCTCTTACACTGTTCCAATGAAGCTCAACGTAAGCTCGAGGAACAGCACCTTATCTTTCGATTAGGCACCTTACAGCCTTCTGGACTCAACATCGAGTTCAACAATTTCAGACAATAATCTCTGCCCCCATTTTTCATGCTGTATGATTTTGCCATTCCCATTTGCAACATTTTATCTTTCCTGCCTCTTACATAAGCACAGTATGTTCTTTCAATTCCTTCCTCTCCTCCCCCCCCCCCCCCCACTGTCTCGGCACCTGCTTAATATGTTACATCTCCAGCTTTTTCCGGTTCTGATGAAGGGTCCCAGACCTGAAACGTTAACTCTGTTTCTCTCTCCACGGATGCTGCCTGGCCTGCTGAGTATTTCCAGCATTTTCTGTTGTTATTTCGGATTTCCAGCATCCGCAGTATTTTGCTATCATTTCCTTAATAATGGATTCCAGCATTTTTCCGACGACTGATGTCAGGCTAACTGGCCTGTAGTTTTCTCTCTCCCTTCTTTCTTGAATAGTGGGGCTGCCTTCCAATCTGCTGGGACTTTTCCTGAATCTAGGGAATTTTGGAAGATCACAACCTTCACTATCTCTGCAGCCACCTCTTTTAGAACCCTAGGATGTAGGCCATCAGGTCATGGGGATTTGTCGGCTTTTAGTCCCATTAATTTTCTTTACTGATATTAATTACTTTAAGTTCCTCACTCTCATTAGCCCCTTGGTTCCCACTATTTCTGGAATGCTTTTTGTGTCTTTTACTGTGAAGACAGATACAAAATATTTGTTTAACGTCTCTGCCATCTCCTTATTCCCTATTATATTTTCTCCTGTCTCAGCCTCCAAGGGGCCCACATTTACTTTGGCTACTCTCTTCTTTTTTACATACTTGTAGAAGCTCTTACAACCGGTTTTTATATTTCTTGATAGTTTACTCTCATATTCTATTTTTTCCCTCTTCATCAATTTTTTGGTCATCCTTTGCTGGTTTCGAAAACTCTCCCAATCCTCAGGCTTACTACTCTTCTCGGCAACACTACAAGCCTCTTCTTTTAATCTAATACGATCCTTAAGCTCTTTAGGTAGCCACAATGGTAATGCCGTTGAATGTTAAGACGAGTTGGTTAGACTTTTTCTTGTTGGAGATAGTCATTGCCTGGCACTTGTGTGGCATAAATGTTATTTGCCACTTATCAGCCCAAGCTTGAATATTGTCCAGGTCTTGCTGCATGCGGGCATGGACTGCTTCATTATCTGAGTAGTTGCAAATAGAACTGAACACTGTGCAATCATCAGCGAACATCCCCACTTCTGACCTTATGACGGAGGGAAGGTCATTGATGAAGCAGCTGAAGATGGTTGGGCCTAGGATACTGCCCTGAGGAACTAATAGTAAGATTGGGCAGAGTCAACATGGATTTATGAAAGGGAAATCCTGTTTGACAAACCTATTGGAGTTCTTTGAGGATGTAACGAGTGGAGTAGACAAAGGGGAACCGGTAGATGTGGTGCATTTGGATTTTCAGAAGGCCTTCGATAAGGTCCTACACAAGAGGTTGGTGAACAGAATTAGGGCACATGGAATTGGGGGTAATATACTGGCATGGATTGAGAATTGGTTAACAGACAGAAAACAAAGAGTAGGGATAAACGGGTCTTTTTCAGGATGGCAGGCTGTGACGAGTGGGGTACCGCAAGGATCGGTGCTTGGGCCCCAGCTATTCACAATCTATATCAATGATTTGGATGAGGGGACTAAATGTAACATTTTCAAATTTGCTGATGATACTAAGCTAGGTGGCAGTGTCAGTTGTGAAGAGGATGTGAAGAGACTTCAAGGGGATCTCGACAGGCTCAGTGAGTGGGTGAGAACATGGCAGATGGAATATAATGTGGATAAATGTGAAGTTATCCACTTTGGTAGAAAAAATAGAAAGGCAGAGTATTTCCCAAATGGTGAAAGATTGGGGAATGCAGATGCTCAAAGGGACCTGGGTGTCCTTGTACATGAGTCACTGAAAGTGAATGTGCAGGTGCAGCAAGCCATTAGGAAGGCAAATGGTATGCTGGCCTTCATTACAAGAGGATTTGAGTACAGGAGTAAAGAAGTCGTACTCCAATTATATAGGGCCTTGGTGAGACCACACCTGGAGTACTGTGTACAATGTTGGTCTCCTTACCTAAGGAAGGATATACTTGCCATAGAGGGAGTGCAACGAAGGTTCACAAGATTAATTCCTGGGATGGCGGGACTGTCGTATGAAAAGAGATTGAGTAAACTAGACCTGTATTCTCTTGAATTCTGAAGAATGAGAGGGGATCTCATTGAAGCGTACAAAATTATTACAGGGCTTGATAGGATGGATGCTGAGAGAATGTTTCCCTTGGCTGGGGAGTCTCGAACCAGGGGCCACAGCCTCAGGATAAAGGGTAGGCCATTCAGGACTGAGATGAGAAGAAATTTCTTCACACAGAGGGTGGTGAATCTTTGGAATTCTCTACCCCAGGGGGCTGTGGAGGCTCAGTCATTGGGTATATTCAAAACAGAAGTCGATAGATTTCTGACTAGTAAGGGCATCAAGGGATATGGCGACAGGCCGGTGAATGGAGTTGAGGCAGAAGATCAGCCATGATCTCATTGAATGGTGGAGCAGGCTCGAAGGGCTGAATGGCCTACTCCTGCTCCTATTTCTTATGAACTCCTGCAGTGATGTCCTGGGGCTGAGATGATTGACCTCCAACAACCACAACCATCTTCCTTTGTGCTAGGTATGACTCCAGCCAGTGGAGAGTGTTCCCCCTGATTCCCATTGACTTCAATTTTACTCGGGCTCCTTGATGCCACACTCGGTCAAATGGTGGCTTGATGTCGAGGGCAGTCACTCTCACCTCACCTCTGGAATGCAGCTTCGGGACTGAAACTCAGGGACTTTTAAAGAACTAATTGGACAGCTTTTCCAAAGAGCTGGCACAGGCTTGATGGGCCGAATGGCCTCCTGTGTCAAATAATTCTCTGATTCAAGTGAAGACCACAGGCCCTGTAATGAGGTGACTAATGCTTGACTGGAGATGTGACTTTTCCGTTGTGAATTTCAACAAACAAATTGTAACGGGTCCTCCTTACCCTGGCTATTTAGTAAAACCAGTCCCACTCCCTCTTTCCAAATCTCATCACTTACCCAACTCTGAATCAACCCTGACGCTCACTCTCCATTAGATTTTCTGACTGAGATCCATTCACCTTTGATTTAAATCCCTTTCAGTGTACATAGTAATTACAGCACAGAAACAGGCCGTTCGGCCCCACTGGCCCGTGCCGGTGTTTATGCTCCACACGAGCCTCCTCTCACACTATCAGCGTATCCTTCTATTCCTTCCTCCCTCATGTGTTTCTCTAGCTTCCCCTTAAATGTATCGATACTATTCGCCTCAACCACTCCCTGTGGTAGCGAGTTCCACATTCTCACCACTCTCTGGGGAAAGAAGTTTCTCCTGAATTCCCTATTGGATTTATTACTGACTATCTTATATTGATGGCCCCTAGTTCTGGTCTCCCTCACAAGTGGAAACATCTTCTCTACGTCTGCCCTGTCGAACCCCTTCATAATTTTAAAGACCTCTATCAGGTCACCCCTCAGCCTTCTCTTTTCTAGAGAAAAGAGCCCTAGTCTGTTCAGTCTTTCATGATAGTTATAACATAAGAACATAAGAATTAGGAGCAGGAGTCGGCCATACGGCCCCTCGAGCCTGCTCCGCCATTCAATAAGATCATGGCTGATCTTCGACCTCAACTCCACTTTCCCGCCCGATCTCCATATCCTTTGATTCCCCTCGAGTCCAAAAATCTATCTATCTCAGCCTTGAATATACTCAAAGACTGAGCATCCACAGCCCTCTGGGGCAGAGAATTCCAAAGATTCACTACCATCTGAGTGAAGAAATTCCTCCTCATCTCAGTCTTAAATGGCCGACCCCTTATCCTGAGACTATGCCCCCTAGTTCTAGACTCTCCAGCCAGGGGAAACAACCTCCCAGCATCTACCCTGTCAATCCCCTTCAGAATCTTGTATGTTTCAATGAGATCACCTCTCATTCTTCTAAACTCCAGAGACTATAGGCCCATTCTACACAATCTCTCATCATAGGACAGCCTTCTCATCCCAGAAATCAATCTAGTGAACCTTCGTTGCACCACCTCTAAGGCAAGTATATCCTTCCTTAGATAAGGAGACCAAAACTGTGCACAGTACTCCAGGTGTGGTCTCACCAAGGCCCTGTACAATTGTAGCAAGATTTCCTTACTCTTATACTCCAACCCCCTTGCAATAAAGGCCAACATACCATTTGCCTTCCTTATTGCTTGCTGCATGCTAGCTTTCTGTGTTTCTTGCACGAAGACACCCAAATCTCTCTGAACACCAACATTTGAAAGTTTCTCACCATTTAAAAAATATTCTGTTTTTCTATTCTTCCTACCAAAGTGAATAACCTCACATTTCCCTACATTATACTCCATCTGCCACCTTACTGCCCACTCACTTAGTCTGTCTATATCCCATTGCAGACTCTTTGTGTTCTCCTCGCAGCTTACTGTCCCACCTAGCTTTGTATCGTCAGCAAACTTGGATACATTACACTTGGTCCCTTCATCTAGGTCATTAATATAGATTGTAAATAGCTGAGGCCCCAACACTGATCCTTGCAGCACCCCACTAGTTACAGCCTGCCAACCTGAAAAAGATCCGTTTATCCCTACTCTCTGTTTTCTGTCTGTTAACCAATCCTCTATCCATGCTACTATATTACCCCCAACCCCATGAGCCCTAATCTTGTGTAATAACCTTTTATGTGGCACCTTATCGAATGCCTTTTGGAAATCCAAATATACTACATCCACTGGTTCCCCTTTATCTACCCTGCTAGTTACATCCTCAAAAAACTAATACATTTGTCAAACATGATTTCCCTTTCATAAAACCATTTTGACTGCCTAATCATGTTATGATTTTCTAAGTGACTTGATACCATTTCCTAAACAATGGATTCCAGCACTTTCCCCGACGACTGATGTCAGGCTAACTGGCCTGTAGTTCCCTGTTTTCTCTCTCTCTCCTTTCTTGAATAGTGGTGTTATATTTGTGACCTTCCAATCCGCTGGGACCGTTCCAGAATCTAGAGAATTTTGGAAGATCAAAACCAATGCATCCACCATCTCTTCAGCCACCTCTTTAAGAACCCTAGGATGTAGGCCGTCAGGTCCAGGGGATTTGTCGCTTTTTAGTCCCATTAGTTTCTCTAGTACTTTATCTCTACTTATATTAATTACGTTAAGTTCCTCACCCTCATTCGACCCTTGTTTCCCCACCATTTTTGGTATGCTTTTTGTGTCTTCTACTGTGAAGACAGATACAAAATATTTGTTTTACGTTTCTGCCATTTCCTTATTCCCCAATATAATTTCTCCTGTCTCAGCCTCTACAACAACAACAACTTGTATTTATATAGCGCCTTTAACGTAGTAAAATGTCCCAAGGTGCTGCACAGGAGTATTTTAAGACAAAAAATTTGACCGATCCACATAAGGATAAATTAGGGCAGGTGTCCAAAAGATTGGTCAAAGAGGTAGGTTTTAAGGAGCGTCTTAAAGGAGGAGAGAGAGGTAGCGAGGCGGACAGGTTTAGGCAGGGAATTCCAGAGCTTAGGGCCCAGGCAACAGAAAGCATGGCCACCAAAGGTTGAGCGATTATAATCAGATACTCAAGAGGGCAGAATTAGAGGAGCGCAGATATCTCGGGGGGTTGTGGGGCTGGAGGAGATTACAGAGATAGGGAGAGGCGAGGCCATGGAGGGATTTGAAAACAAGGATGAGAATTTTGAAATCGAGGCGCTGCTTAACCGGGAGCCAATGTAGGCCAGTGAGCACAGGGGTGATGGGTGAACGGGACTTGGTGCGAATTAGGACATGGGCAGCCGAGTTTTGGATGACCTCAAGTTTACATAGGGTGGAATGTGGGAGGCCAGCCAGGAGTGCATTGGAGTAGTCAAATTTAGAGGTAACAAAGGCATGGATGAGGGTTTCAGCAGCGGATGAGCTGAGGCAAGGGCGGAGACGGGCGATGTTACGGAGGTGGAAGTAGGCGGTCTTTGTTATGCTGTGAATATGTGGTTGGAAGCTCATTTCAGGGTCAAGTATGACACCAAGGTTGCGAACAGTGTGGTTCAGCCTCAGACAGATGTTAGGGAGAGGGATGGAGTCAGTGGCTAGGGAACGGAGTTTGTGGTGGGGACCGAAAACAATGGATTTGGTCTTCCCGATATTTAATTGGAGAAAATTTTTGCTCATCCAGAACTGTATGTCGGAGAAGCAGTCTGACAATTTAGACACCGTGGAGAGGTCGAGAGAAGAAGTAGTGAGGTAGAGCTGGGTGTCGTCAGCGTACATGTGGAAAATGACGCTATGTTTTCGGATGATGTCACCAAGGGGCAGCATGTAGATGAGAAATAGGAGGGGGCCAAGGATAGATCCTGGGGGACACCAGAGGTAACGATGCGGGAGCGGGAAGAGAAGCCGTTGCAGGTGATTCTCTGGCTACGATTAGATAGATAAGAATGGAACCAGGTGAGTGCAGTCCCACCCAGCTGGACGACGGTGGAGAGGCGTTGGAGAAGGATGGAGTGGTCAACCGTGTCAAAGGCTGCAGACAAGTCAAGAAGGATGAGGAGAGATAGTTTACCTTTGTCACAGTCACAAAGGATGTCATTTGTGACTTTGATGAGAGCCGTTTCGGTACTGTGGCAAGGGCGGAAACCTGATTGGAGGGATTCAAACATGGAATTGCGGGAAAGATGGGCACCAAAGTTTACTTTTGCTACTCTCTTCCTTTTTACATACTTGTAGAAGCTCTTACAATCTGTTTATATTTCTTGCTAGTTTTCTCTCATATTCTATTTTTTCCCTTTTTATTAATTTTTTGGTCATCCTTTGCTGGTTTCTGAAACTCTCCCAATCCTCAGGCTTACTATTCTTCGCAACATTATAAGCTTCTTCTTTCAATCTAATGCTGTCTTTAACTTCTTTAGTTAGCCACGGTTGGATCACCTTTTCCGTGGAGTTTTTGTTTCTCAATGGAATGTATTTTTGTTGAGAATTATGGAATATTTCTTTAAATGCTCGCCACTGCTTATCTACCACCATAGCTTTTAATCTATTTTTCCAATCTACCTTAGCCAACTCACCCCTCATACCTATGTAATTGGCTTTATTTATGTTTCAGACTTAGGCAAGTCACACTCAAAACTAATGTAAAATTCTATCACTGTGCCCCAGAGGATCCTTTACTATGAGATTGCTAATTAACCCTGTCTCATTACACAATACAAGATCTAAAATAGCCTGTTCCCTGGTTGGTTCCACGATATATTGTTCTAAGAAACTGTCCCGAATGCATTCCATGAACTCGTCCTCCAGACTACCTTTGCCAATTTGATTTGTCCAGTCTATATGAAGATTAAAGTCCCCCATGATTATTGCATTTCTTGATTAATATTCTCTCCAACGGTATAGCTAATGTGCGGGTTAGGTTGATTTGGCTATGATAAATTGACCCTTAGTGTTAGGGGGGGATTAAATATGTGGGGTTATGGGGATAGGATAGGATGGGATATGTTAGGGGGAATTAAATACGTGGGGTTACGGGGGTAGGGTGGGATATGTGTACTGTGGGGATTAAAGCAGGGACAGGGTACTGGATTTGGATGATCAGCCATGATCGTATTGAATGGTGGAGCAGGCTCGATGGGCCGAATGGCCTACTCCTGCTCCTAGATTCTATGTTTCTATACTACTCCCACCAGTGTTTTCTGCCCCTTGTTATTCCTTATCTCCACCCATACTGATTCTACTTGCTGATCTTCCGAGCCAAGATCCTTTCTCTCCACTGTCCTTATGTCATCCTTTATTATCCGGGCTACCTCCCTCCTTTTCCATTCTGCCTGTCTTTTCGAAACGTCAAGTACCTTGGAGCATTTAATTCCCAACCTTGGTCACCTTGCAACCACGTCGCTGTAATGGCTATTAGATCAAACCCATTTATCTCTATTTGTGCCACTAGTTCGTCTATCTTGTTACGAATGCTTCGTGCATTCAGATAAAAAGCCTTTAATTTAATTTTTTTACCATTATTCCCTGCTTTGACCTTATTCTCTGCTGTATTGCTACCGTTAAACTCTCTGTCCCTTACTGTCAGACTATGCTTATTTTTACCCAAATCGCTACACTCCTCTATTGCCTTGACTGTTCTCTTTAGATTTCTAAATTTCCCCTCACCTGACCCCTCCCCCACTTTTTTAGTTTAAAGCCCTATCTACAGCCCGAGTTATTCGAATCGCCAGGATGCCAAGTGGAGCCCATCCCGACTGAACAGCTCCCTCTTTCCCCAGTACTGGTGCCAGTACCCTATGAATTGAAACCCCTTCTTCCCACACCACTCGTTGAGCCACGCATTTAAATCTCTGATCGGCTTGTCCCTATGCCAATTTGCGTGTGGCTCAGGTGGTAATCCAGAGATTATTATCTTTGAGGTTCTGTTTATTAATTTAGATCCTAGCTCCTCAAACTCCCTCAGCAGAACCTCATTCCTAGTTCTATCTATGTCACTGGTTCCTAAATGGACCACGACAACTGGATCCTCCCCCTCCCACTCCAAGTTCTTCTCCAGCTGCGAGGCGATATCCTTACCCCTGGCACCAGGCAGGCAACACAGCCTTCGGGACTCTCTTTTGCGGCTGCAGAGAACAGTATCTATCCCCTGACTATACTGACCCTACCAATACCACATTCCTTCCTTCGGTGCCGTGGTCAGTTTGCCCATCCTCCCTGCAGTCCTTTTCCTCATCCATACTGGTAGCCAGTACCTTGTACCTGTTGGATAAAGTCCAGGGATGAGGCTCCTCCATCACTACATCCTGGGTCCCCATACCTTCCTGACTCGCAGTCACACCCTCCTGTCCCTGACCACTGATGAACTCTAAAGTACTACTTAACCTAAAGGGTGTGACTGCCTCCTGGAACAAAGTGTCCAGGTAACTCTCCCCCTCCCTGATGCATCGCAATGTCTGCAGCTCGTACTCCAGCTCAACAATTCTGAGCCGAAGTTCCTTGAGTTGCAGACACTTACTGCAGATGTGGTTGCTCGGGATCGCGATGCTCTCCACAGACTCCCACATGCTGCAGTTATGACACCCCACCTGCCCTGCCATTTCTAACCTTGTTTTATTTATTCATTAAATCGTTAAAGCTTTTATTCAATCGATATTTTAGTTTTATTGTTTGATTATTTTATCGAGTTTAAGTATTAATTTAATAAGTACTTGCAAGTTACACTTTCTCAGCTCTTAATTTAACCCCCTTCCCTGACTTAGAGAGCAAAAAAATGCTGTAATACTCACCAACCAATCACCTACCTGCTCTCCTGTGACGTCACTCTTTGATTTTTGTTTTGTTGTTTTTGAATTGGAGCCTCGCGCTGCCGCTGCTTTAATTCAGCTCCACTCTCGGGCCGCTCTTTATCCTCTCGCCGCTGCTTTAATTCAGCTCCGCTCTCGGGCCGCTCTTTATCCTCTCGCCGCTGCTTTAATTCAGCTCCACTCTCGGGCCGCTCTTTATCCTCTCGCCGCTGCTTTAATTCAGCTCCGCTCTCGGGCCGCTCTTTATCCTCTCGCTGCTGCCGCTGCTTTAATTCAGCTCCACTCTCGGGCCGCTCTTTATCCTCTCGCCGCTGCTTTAATTCAGCTCCGCTCTCGGGCCGCTCTTTATCCTCTCGCCGCTGCCGCTGCTTTAATTCAGCTCCGCTCTCGGGCCGCTCTTTATCCTCTCGCCGCTGCTTTAATTCAGCTCCGCTCTCAGGCCGCTCTTTATCCTCTCGCCGCTGCCGCTGCTTTAATTCAGCTCCGCTCTCGGGCCGCTCTTTATCCTCTCGCCGCTGCTTTAATTCAGCTCCGCTCTCGGGCCGCTCTTTATCCTCTCGCCGCTGCCGCTGCTTTAATTCAGCTCCGCTCTCGGGCCGCTCTTTATCCTCTCGCCGCTGCCGCTGCTTTAATTCAGCTCCGCTCTCGGGCCGCTCTTTATCCTCTCGCCGCTGCTTTAATTCAGCTCTGCTCTCGGGCCGCTCTTTATCCTCTCGCCGCTGCCGCTGCTTTAATTCAGCTCCGCTCTCGGGCCGCTCTTTATCCTCTCGCCGCTGTCGCTGCTTTAATTCAGCTCCGCTCTCGGGCCGCTCTTTATCCTCTCGCCGCTGCTTTAATTCAGCTCCGCTCTCGGGCCGCTCTTTATCCTCTCGCCGCTGCTTTAATTCAGCTCCGCTCTCGGGCCGCTCTTTATCCTCTCGCCGCTGCATTAATTCAGCTCCGCTCTCGGGCCGCTCTTTATCCTCTCGCCGCTGTCGCTGCTTTAATTCAGCTCCGCTCTCGGGCCGCTCTTTATCCTCTCGCCGCTGTCGCTGCTTTAATTCAGCTCCGCTCTCGGGCCGCTCTTTATCCTCTCGCCGCTGCTTTAATTCAGCTCCGCTCTCGGGCCGCTCTTTATCCTCTCGCCGCTGTCGCTGCTTTAATTCAGCTCCACTCTCGGGCCGCTCTTTATCCTCTCGCCGCTGCCGCTGCTATAATTCAGGTCCGCTCTCGGGCCGCTCTTTATCCTCTCGCCGCTGTCACTGCTTTAATTCAGCTCCGCTCTCGGGCCGCTCTTTATCCTCTCGCCGCTGCTTTAATTCAGCTCCGCTCTCGGGCCGCTCTTTATCCTCTCGCCGCTGCTTTAATTCAGCTCCGCTCTCGGGCCGCTCTTTATCCTCTCGCCGCTGCTTTAATTCAGCTCCGCTCTCGGGCCGCTCTTTATCCTCTCGCCGCTGTCACTGCTTTAATTCAGCTCCGCTCTCGGGCCGCTCTTTATCCTCTCGCCGCTGTCACTGCTTTAATTCAGCTCCACTCTCGGGCCGCTCTTTATCCTCTCGCCGCTGCTTTAATTCAGCTCCGCTCTCGGGCCGCTCTTTATCCTCTCGCCGCTGCCGCTGTTTTAATTCAGCTCCGCTCTCGGGCCGCTC
This sequence comes from Squalus acanthias, assembly GCA_030390025.1. NCBI lineage: Eukaryota > Metazoa > Chordata > Chondrichthyes > Squaliformes > Squalidae > Squalus > Squalus acanthias. Next base: position 661,847 of record JASTWF010000153.1, on the reverse strand, counting down.
TTTATCCTCTCGCCGCTGCCGCTGTTTTAATTCAGCTCCGCTCTCGGGCCGCTCTTTATCCTCTCGCCGCTGTCACTGCTTTAATTCAGCGCCGCTCTTTATCCTCTCGCCGCTGTCACTGCTTTAATTCAGCTCCGCTCTCGGGCCGCTCTTTATCCTCTCGCCACTGTCACTGTTTTAATTCAGCTCCGCTCTCGGGCCGCTCTTTTACCTCTCGCCGCTGCTTTAATTCAGCTCCGCTCTCGGGCCGCTCTTTATCCTCTCGCCGCTGCCGCTGCTTTAATTCAGCTCCACTCTCGGGCCGCTCCTTATCCTCTCGCCGATGCCTCTCAGTTCTGGTATCATCCTTGTAAATCTTTTTTGCACCTTATCCAGTGCCTCTGTATCCTTTTTGTAATATAGAGACCAGAACTGTGCACAGTGCTCCAAGTGTGGTCTAACCAAGGGTTGATACAAGTTTAACATAACTTCCCTGCTTTTCAATTCTATCCCTCTAGAAATGAACCCCAGATTGTGTGCGCGCAGTTTTCCCCTCCCCTCCGTGCTGTTGGTCTGTCGTTTCTGCCACATCTGATCGAGGACTCACACTAAACGTTAACATGGCTGTTCTCTCCACAGATGCTGTCTGGCCTTCTGATCTGTGTTTGGTGGAGTTGGCTATGAAGGTTAGAACGGAGCCATCAGTAACTTTCCCGGCAGTGTTCCTCTCTCCCCGTTCTTAGAATTGTTAGAATAAAGGTTGAGCATAACTTCCTTGCTTTTGTACACTATTCCCTATTTATAAAGCTAAAGATCCCGTATGCTTTTTCAACAGCCTTCTCAACTTGCCACTTTCAATGATTTGTGTACCTATACCTCCAGGTCTCTCTGTTGCTGCACTTTAAAATTGTACCATTTAGTTTATATTGCCTCTCCTCATTCTTCCTACCAAAATGAATCACTTCACCTCCTCCTGAGGTCCCCACCATCACAGAAGCCAGTCTTCAGCCAATTCGATTCACTCCACGTGATATCAAGAAACGGCTGAGCGCACTGGATACAGCAAAGGCTATGGGCCCCGACAACATCCCGGCTGAGATGCTGGAGACTTGTGCCCCAGAACTAGCCACACCTCTAGCCAAGCTGTTCCACTACAGCTACAACACTGGCATCTACCTGACAATGTGGAAACTGCCCAAGTATGTCCTGTCCTTAAAAAGCAGGACAAATCCAACTGGCCAATTACCGCCCCATCAGTCTACTCTCAATCATCAGCAAAGTGATGGAAGGTGTCATCGACAATGCTATCAAGCGGCACTTACTCACCAATAACCTGCTCACCGATGCCCAGTTTGGGTTCCGCCAAGACCACTCGGCTCCCGACCTCATTACAGCCTTGGTCCAAACATGGGCAAAGGAGCTGAATTCCAGAGATCAGGTGAGAGTGACTGCCCTCGACATTAAGGCAGCATTTGACCGAGTGTGGCATCAAGGAGCCCTAGTAAAATTGAAGTCAATGGGAATCAGGGGGAAAGCTCTTCACTGGCTGGAGTCATACCTAGCACAAAGGAAGATGGTTGTAGTTGTTGGAGGTCAATCATCTCAGCCCCAGGACATCACTGCAGGAGTTCCTCAGGGCAGTGTCCTAGGTCCAACCATCTTCAGCTGCTTCATCAATGACCTTCCCTCCAACATAAGGTCAGAAATGAGGATATTCGCTGATGATTGGAAAGTGTTCAGTTCCATTCACAACTCCTCAGATAATGAAGCAGTCCATGCCCGCATGCAGCAAGACCTGGATAACATTCAGGCTTGGGCTGATAAGTGGCAGGTAACATTTGCGCCACACAAGTGCCAGGCAATGACTATCTCCAACAAGCGAGAGTCTAACCACCGCCCCTTGACATTCAACGGCATTACCATCGTCGAATCCCCAACATCCTGGGGGTCACCATTGACCAGAAACTCAACTGGACCAGCTACATAAATACTGTGGCTACAAGAGCAGGTCAGAGGCTGGGTATTCTGCGGCGAGTGTCTCACCTCCTGACTCCCCAAAGCCTTTCCACCATTTGCAAGGCACAAGTCAGGAGTGTGATGGAATACTCTCCACTTGCCTGGGTGAGTGCAGCTCCAACAACACTCAACAAGCTCGACACCATCCAGGACAAAGCAACCCGCTTGATTGGCACCCCATCCACCACCTTAAACATTCACTCCCTCCACCACCGGCGCACCGTGGCTGCAGTGTGTACCATCTACAAGATGCACTGCAGCAACTCGCCAAGGCTTCTTCGGCAGCACCTCCCAAACCTGCGACCTCTTCCACCTAGAAGGACAAGGTCAGCAGGCGCATGGGAACACCACCACCTCCAAGTTCCCCTCCAAGTCACACAACCATCCTGACTTGGAAATATTCCTTCATTGTCGCTGTGTCAAAATCCTGGAACTACCTCCCTAACAGCACTGTGGGAGCACCTTCACCTCACGGACTGCAGCGGTTCAAAAAGGTGGCTCACCACCACCTTCTCAAGGGCAATTAGAGATGGGCAATAAATGCTGCCCTTGCCAGCGACGCCCACATCCCAGGAACAAATTTTTTAAAACTTCTCTGCGTTAAATTGCATCTGCCCATTTCCCCAGTCTGTCTGTGTCCTCCTGAAGTCTGTTACTCTCCTCATTGATTACCACATTTGAGTTTCGTGTCAGCTGCAAACTTTGAAATTATTCCCTGTATGCCCACGTCCAGGTCCTTATTATATATCAAAAAGAGCAGTGGTCCCAACACCGACCCCTGGAGACCACTGTTTACCTCCCTTCAGTCTGAAAAGCAACCGTTCACCACTGCTCTCGGCCCCTTAGCCAATGTCGTACTCACACTGCCCCTGTAATCCTATGGGATTTCATTTTGTTGACAAGTTCTCCTATGTATGTTGTTATGTGTGATTAATTCCCCTCTCCCTGTTCTCTGCGATTGCCGCTCTTTCGCCCGGTGAGATGAAGTTGTTTGGTGTTTGAGGTGATTTGGTGCTTGCCAGGACTTACCTTGGTATCGCCCTCCGGTGAAGCAGGATCAGTCATCCAGGCACCAAACCTCGATCCGGACGTCTTGACGGTGAGCGGGTTGCTGATCCCGGTCAGTTTGCCGCAGGCTGGAAGTGATGGAGAAAGTGTGACTGGACCGAGCGGCCTGCCCCGATCACCCCTCCGCCCCACCCCCTGCCCTACAACAGGATGGCAGCCCCGAGTGACCCCAGGGGAGGGTGGGGACGTGCTGGAATGTGTTCCCAGGGGGTGCGGGGGATGTGTTCCCCGGGGGTCACGGTTCCTGACCTGCTCCACTGACGAAGTTGTGATTTGGATTCTGTGTGTGTGCTGTTTATTTCCCCGATTACAAATCCAGCTCCTCCCGGATGCCCAACGAAGGCCCTTCACCTTTGATACACTTGGCGTCTCGGTGAGACTGATTTTGCCGGTTCTCCCCAGGTTCTGCTGTAAGTGCCTCCCTCACGGGGAACTGCAGTCAGTCTCGGGCCTTTCACTGGGGACCACCCACCTTCAGCGAGGCATCGCGAGGAACTCCTGCTGGCCTCGCTGGGAGTGCAGGACTCCCCCTCTCCCCTTGCTGTACCTTTCGCGCGCTGGGTATTCCTGGCCAGAGGCTCTGGTCTCCCCTTGCAATAGTCACACTGCGATGCCTCTCATGGTCGACTGCCTGTGTTATTCCTGCGTCACCGTGGTGATCTACCTCAGGACCCATCCCAATTTGCCCCAGCTCGTATGGGACAGAAAAGGTCCTGCTCCCCACTCGGGACTCAGTGGGTAAATGCCCCATCCTGCCCGGTGTGTTAGGGAGCAGGAAGATCCCAGGTTCCATCCCCAGTCTGTGCTGAGCTCGCTGATTCTATCTTGAAGCAGGTGGTTAGGGAACATCTCACTTGTCCGAGTGAAGGTGAAGAAAGAAAAAAAATCTACCAGGGCTCCCTGTTACTCATCACTACCAGGAGAACACCTCCCAAAGGCGCAGATGTTGGTTGAGGGCAAGGGAAAGGGGGATGCGGCACTGGGATAGGCTTGGCCATGATGCCTCCATAGTCAAACATCCTACCGACAATCACCACCTTATCTTGCGCATGGGGGTTCAGAAGGGAGGGGACTGTATCCCCAGCCATTCAGGCAAGTAGGGAATAAACTTTGTATGTGGGGGCGGGGGGAAGAGGAAGAGGGGAAATGGCAGCTCTTGTGGCTGCCCTTCCTCTCCCTAGCGTGCATGCAGGGGCAGCAAACAGAGACCCTGAAGCACCACCCCCAGTAGCTGCCTCTGATCCGCGTTTCAGCCCCCCGTCCCGGGCCCCGAGGGGAGCAGCCAATCCCACGTAACTCGGTTAAGACGCGCGATTTGGGGCCTACCTAATTTTTGCATGCAGGCCCGCAGCCTGTCCTCAAGATTGGAGACTCTGCCCAGGAGCTCTTCATAGTCGTACGCTCCGATCTCCTCCTGAAGCTCGGCCAGTACAGCCGTGAGATTCGCCGCTTCCACCTTAAACTGCAACACCAACTTGGCGTCAGCTTTATACTGCTCCAGCACGGGGATCAGAGGCAAGAGTTCATCCATTTTCGATTTTAGGGCCTGCAACGGGTAAAATAATCTCGATTCAGTCGCAAGTGTGGAAAAAGAAAAATCGCGACAGCTCCCCGCTCCCCCTGTCTAACACTACTGTAAAAAGAACTCCCATTTCTCCAGCGCCTCTCAACCTCAGGACGTCCCAAAGCGCGTTACAGTCAATGAAGTACTTTTTGAAGTGTAGTCACTGTTGTAATGTAGGAAACACAGCAGATAATTTGCGAACAGCAATGTGATAATGACCAGATAATCTGTTTCAGTGATGTTGATTGAGGGATAAATATTGGGCCCAGGACACCAGGGAGAACTCCCCTGCTCTTCTTCGAAATAGTGCCGTGGGATCTTTTATGTTCACCTGAGGGGGCAGACGGGGCCTCGGTTTAAGGTCTCATCTAAAAGACGGCACCTCCGACAGTGCAGCACTCCCTCAGTCCTGCCACAGGAAGTGTCACCCTGGAATATGTGCTCAAGTCTGTGTGTGTGTGAATAACGTGCTCCCTACACTGACTCTCACTGGGGTACAGGTTCCACAGACACTGACTCTCACTGGGGTACGGGTTCCACGGGCAATGACTCTCACTGGGGTACGGGTTCCACAGACACTGACTCTCACTGGGGTACGGGTCCCACACACACTGACTCTCACTGGGTTACGGGTCCCACACACACTGACTCTCACTGGGGTACGGGTTCCACAGACACTGACTCTCACTGGGGTACGGGTTCCACAGACACTGACTCTCACTGGGGTACGGGTTCCACAGACACTGACTCTCACTGGGGTACGGGTTCCACACACACTGACTCTCACTAGGGTACGTTTTCCACTGGCACTGACTCTCACTAGGGTACGGGTTCCACAGACACTGACTCTCACTGGGGTACGGGTTCCACAGACACTGACTCTCACTGGGGTACGGGTTCCACGGGCAATGACTCTCACTGGGGTACGGGTTCCACAGACACTGACTCTCACTGGGGTACGGGTTCCACACACACTGACTCTCACTGGGGTACGGGTTCCACAGACACTGACTCTCACTGGGGTACGGGTTCCACACACACTGACTCTCACTGGGGTACGGGTTCCACACACACTGACTCTCACTGGGGTACGGGTTCCACAGACACTGACTCTCACTGGGGTACGGGTTCCACAGACACTGACTCTCACTGGGGTACGGGTTCCACAGACACTGACTCTCACTGGGGTACGGGTTCCACTGGCACTGACTCTCACTGGGGTACGGGTTCCACACACACTGACTCTCACTGGGGTACGGGTTCCGCAGACACTGACTCTCACTGGGGTACGGGATCCACAGACACTGACTCTCACTGGGGTACAGGTCCCACACACACTGACTCTCACTGGGGTACGGGTTCCACAGGCACTGACCCTCACTGGGGTACGGGTTCCACAGGCACTGACCCTCACTGGGGTACGGGTTCCACAGGCACTGACTCTCACTGGGGTACCAGTTCCACAGACACTGACTCTCACTGGGGTACGGGTTCCACACACACTGACTCTCACTGGGGTACGGGTTCCACACACACTGACTCTCACTGGGGTACGGGTTCCACAGACACTGACTCTCACTGGGGTACGGGTCCCACAGACACTGACTCTCACTGGGGTACGGGTTCCACAGACACTGACTCTCACTGGGGTACGGGTTCCACAGACACTGACTCTCACTGGGGTACAGTTTCCACAGACACTGACTCTCACTGGGGTACGGGTTCCACAGGCACTGACCCTCACTGGGGTACGGGTTCCACAGGCACTGACCCTCACTGGGGTACGGGTTCCACAGACACTGACTCTCACTGGGGTACGGGTTCCACAGGCACCGACTCTCACTGGGGTACGGGTTCCACAGACACTGACTCTCACTGGGGTACGGGTTCCACTGGCACCGACTCTCACTGGGGTACGGGTTCCACACACACTGACTCTCACTGGGGTACGGGTTCCACAGGCACTGACTCTCACTGGGGTACGGGTTCCACAGGCACTGACTCTCACTGGGGTACGGGTTCCACAGGCACTGACTCTCACTGGGGTACGGGTTCCACAGGCACTGACTCCCTTGTTCTGTGTCTGAAGGAGCAGAGAGTGAACAGTACACCAAAATAATTCGGAAAAAAAAGCCTTTATTTTTTTTTTATTTTTGAGAATGCGGTTGGTTTAACATGCTTTCAATCACGTAACAAAAGGACATTCAGTAGAGATGCATCAACAATTTTTTTTGATTATATATATATATATTTATATATATAAATTTTTAAAATATTTTTTAAAAACTATCGATGGTTAAACTGTTTAACATGCAGGAGAATTCACAGCAAAGGTTAACAAGTCAGCTCGATACGTATTAAAGAAAGCCTTAAAATTGTCGTCGTGTGTGATTTTTTTGATATTTTTAAAACTATATAATAGTGCAAGGTCGGGAGCCCAAGTCCACGGTTACAAAGAATTGGACTTGTATCTTCGTTCAATCAATGCCGCTTTTCAAAAAAACTTTCTTAACCTTAGCCCTGCAAACAAACAGAAGTAAGAGCGATACTATTGCGGAGTTGCCGCACTTTGCCCCGTCTCCCCCGCACCCCCTGCACTCCCCAGACACAAAAACTCATTTCAAAACTTGACCCACCTCCACAAATCCCGGCACTCACCCACCGACAGGCGAGAGTCCGATCACCGGCACCTTCATGACATGCTCACTCTCTCCTTAACGTGCTCCTCATGCAGCGAGAGTGAGCGCAATATCCACCCTCTACACACGCATTACAAAGGGGAGTGCTGTCCAAATTGTCACAAATTTGGCAAAGTTACGATGCAAAATACCCGTACACTTGCATTGCCTTCTGTATCCTGCTCTCCTGAAGGCACTGACTCTCACTGGGGTACGGGTTCCACAGACACTGACTCTCACTGGGGTACGGGTTCCACAGACACTGACTCTCACTGGGGTACGGGTTCCACAGACACTGACTCTCACTGTTGTACGGGTTCCACAGACACTGACTCGGGTTCCACAGACACTGACTCTCACTGGGGTACGGGTTCCACAGACACTGACTCTCACTGGGGTACGGGTTCCACAGACACTGACTCTCACTGTTGTACGGGTTCCACAGACACTGACTCTCACTGGGGTACGGGTTCCACAGACACTGACTCTCACTGGGGTACGGGTTCCACAGACACTGACTCTCACTGGGGTACGGGTTCCACAGACACTGACTCTCACTGGGGTACAGGTTCCACAGACACTGACTCTCACTGGGGTATGGGTTCCACAGACACTGACACTCACTGGGGTACGGGTTCCACAGACACTGACTGTCACTGGGGTACAGGTTCCACAGACACTGACTCTCACTGGGGTATGGGTTCCACAGACACTGACTCTCACTGGGGTACGGGTTCCACAGACACTGACTCTCGCTGGGGTACGGGTTCCACAGACACTGACTCTCACTGGGGTACGGGTTCCACAGACACTGACTCTCACTGGGGTGCGGGTTCCACAGACACTGACTCTCACTGGGGTACGGGTTCCACAGACACTGACTCTCACTGGGGTACGGGTTCCACAGACACCGACTCTCACTGGGGTGCGGGTTCCACAGACACTGACTCTCACTGGGGTACGGGTTCCACACACACTGACTCTCACTGGCTGATTGAACTGGCAGTAATGATGTTCGTGCCAGGCTGTTCACCTCGCTCAGATTGCTGGGCAGCACCCCTCCATCCGTGAACCTTCCGACCCGGATAACAGCAGGATTTACAACACAACGAGCATTGATCCCGATCCCACACAAGGTCCGCTGCTGGGGACAATCCCGGGAGCGCTCGCTCCTGACACTGTGACCTGTTTGGACCAGCTCCCTCGGGAAACCCATTCCCATTGCTGCTGGGAGCTTGGAATTGTCTCCAAGATCATCACTTAAGCTATCTTGAGATGCCACAAAGGTTTTTCTTTTAAATGAAGAAGTCTAGATGAGGGACCGAGACTTCCAGTGCAGTGAACGGCAGGCTGGAGGCCGAGTGAAACCCAAAAGGACCAGGCAGGTGGTGAGAGAGAGGGAGGCAGCGGGGGGAGGGGGGGGGGGGGGGGGGGGGGGGGGGGGGGGGGGGGGGGGGGGGGGGGGGGGGGGGGGGGGGGGGGGGGGGGGGGGGGGG
>JASTWF010000153.1:526148-652546 GCA_030390025.1 Squalus acanthias | reverse complement strand
CCCAGAGTGAGAGGGGTAATTACTGTCCCAGAGTGAGAGGGGTAATTACTGTCCCCAGAGTGAGAGGGGTAATTACTGCCCCAGAGTGAGAGGGGTAATTACTGTCCCAGAGTGAGAGGGGTAATTACTGTCCCCAGAGTGAGAGGGGTAATTACTGTCCCAGAGTGAGAGGGGTAATTACTGTCCCAGAGTGAGAGGGGTAATTACTGCCCCAGAGTGAGAGGGGTAATTACTGTCCCAGAGTGAGAGGGGTAATTACTGTCCCAGAGTGAGAGGGGTAATTACTGTCCCAGAGTGAGAGGGGTAATTACTGTCCCAGAGTGAGAGGGGTAATTACTGTCCCAGAGTGAGAGGGGTAATTACTGTCCCAGAGTGAGAGGGGTAATTACTGTCCCAGAGTGAGAGGGGTAATTACTGTCCCAGAGTGAGAGGGGTAATTACTGTCCCAGAGTGAGAGGGGTAATTACTGTCCCAGAGTGAGAGGGGTAATTACTGTCCCAGAGTGAGAGGGGTAATTACTGTCCCAGAGTGAGAGGGGTAATTACTGTCCCAGAGTGAGAGGGGTAATTACTGTCCCAGAGTGAGAGGGGTAATTACTGTCCCAGAGTGAGAGGGGTAATTACTGTCCCAGAGTGAGAGGGGTAATTACTGTCCCAGAGTGAGAGGGGTAATTACTGTCCCAGAGTGAGAGGGGTAATTACTGTCCCAGAGTGAGAGGGGTAATTACTGTCCCAGAGTGAGAGGGGTAATTACTGTCCCAGAGTGAGAGGGGTAATTACTGTCCCAGAGTGAGAGGGGTAATTACTGTCCCAGAGTGAGAGGGGTAATTACTGTCCCAGAGTGAGAGGGGTAATTACTGTCCCAGAGTGAGAGGGGTAATTACTGTCCCAGAGTGAGAGGGGTAATTACTGTCCCAGAGTGAGAGGGGTAATTACTGTCCCAGAGTGAGAGGGGTAATTACTGTCCCAGAGTGAGAGGGGTAATTACTGTCCCAGAGTGAGAGGGGTAATTACTGTCCCAGAGTGAGAGGGGTAATTACTGTCCCAGAGTGAGAGGGGTAATTACTGCCCAGAGTGAGAGGGGTAATTACTGTCCCAGAGTGAGAGGGGTAATTACTGTCCCAGAGTGAGAGGGGTAATTACTGCTCCCAGAGTGAGAGGGGTAATTACTGTCCCAGAGTGAGAGGGGTAATTACTGTCCCAGGGTGAGAGGGGTAATTACTGTCCCAGAGTGAGAGGGGTAATTACTGCCCCCAGAGTGAGAGGGGTAATTACTGTCCCAGAGTGAGAGGGGTAATTACTGTCCCAGAGTGAGAGGGGTAATTAATTTCCCAGAGTGAGAGGGGTAATTACTGTCCCAGAGTGAGAGGGGTAATTACTGTCCCCAGAGTGAGAGGGGTAATTACTGTCCCAGAGTGAGAGGGGTAATTACTGTCCCAGAGTGAGAGGGGTAATTACTGTCCCAGAGTGAGAGGGGTAATTACTGTCCCAGAGTGAGAGGGGTAATTACTGTCCCAGAGTGAGAGGGGTAATTACTGTCCCAGAGTGAGAGGGGTAATTACTGTCCCAGAGTGAGAGGGGTAATTACTGTCCCAGAGTGAGAGGGGTAATTACTGTCCCCAGAGTGAGAGGGGTAATTACTGTCCCAGAGTGAGAGGGGTAATTACTGTCCCAGAGTGAGAGGGGTAATTACTGTCCCAGAGTGAGAGGGGTAATTACTGTCCCCAGAGTGAGAGGGGTAATTACTGTCCCAGAGTGAGAGGGGTAATTACTGTCCCAGAGTGAGAGGGGTAATTACTGTCCCAGAGTGAGAGGGGTAATTACTGTCCCAGAGTGAGAGGGGTAATTACTGTCCCAGAGTGAGAGGGGTAATTACTGTCCCAGAGTGAGAGGGGTAATTACTGTCCCAGAGTGAGAGGGGTAATTACTGTCCCAGAGTGAGAGGGGTAATTACTGTCCCAGAGTGAGAGGGGTAATTACTGTCCCAGAGTGAGAGGGGTAATTACTGCCCCAGAGTGAGAGGGGTAATTACTGTCCCAGAGTGAGAGGGGTAATTACTGCCCCAGAGTGAGAGGGGTAATTACTGTCCCAGAGTGAGAGGGGTAATTACTGTCCCAGAGTGAGAGGGGTAATTACTGTCCCAGAGTGAGAGGGGTAATTACTGTCCCAGAGTGAGAGGGGTAATTACTGTCCCAGAGTGAGAGGGGTAATTACTGTCCCAGAGTGAGAGGGGTAATTACTGTCCCAGAGTGAGAGGGGTAATTACTGTCCCAGAGTGAGAGGGGTAATTACTGTCCCAGAGTGAGAGGGGTAATTACTGTCCCCAGAGTGAGAGGGGTAATTACTGTCCCAGAGTGAGAGGGGTAATTACTGTCCCAGAGTGAGAGGGGTAATTACTGTCCCAGAGTGAGAGGGGTAATTACTGTCCCAGAGTGAGAGGGGTAATTACTGTCCCAGAGTGAGAGGGGTAATTACTGTCCCAGAGTGAGAGGGGTAATTACTGTCCCAGAGTGAGAGGGGTAATTACTGTCCCAGAGTGAGAGGGGTAATTACTGTCCCAGAGTGAGAGGGGTAATTACTGTCCCAGAGTGAGAGGGGTAATTACTGTCCCCAGTGAGAGGGGTAATTACTGTCCCCAGAGTGAGAGGGGTAATTACTGTCCCAGAGTGAGAGGGGTAATTACTGTCCCAGAGTGAGAGGGGTAATTACTGTCCCCAGAGTGAGAGGGGTAATTACTGTCCCAGAGTGAGAGGGGTAATTACTGTCCCAGAGTGAGAGGGGTAATTACTGTCCCAGAGTGAGAGGGGTAATTACTGTCCCAGAGTGAGAGGGGTAATTACTGTCCCAGAGTGAGAGGGGTAATTACTGTCCCAGAGTGAGAGGGGTAATTACTGTCCCAGAGTGAGAGGGGTAATTACTGTCCCAGAGTGAGAGGGGTAATTACTGTCCCAGAGTGAGAGGGGTAATTACTGTCCCAGAGTGAGAGGGGTAATTACTGTCCCAGAGTGAGAGGGGTAATTACTGTCCCAGAGTGAGAGGGGTAATTACTGTCCCAGAGTGAGAGGGGTAATTACTGTCCCAGAGTGAGAGGGGTAATTACTGTCCCAGAGTGAGAGGGGTAATTACTGTCCCAGAGTGAGAGGGGTAATTACTGTCCCAGAGTGAGAGGGGTAATTACTGTCCCAGAGTGAGAGGGGTAATTACTGTCCCAGAGTGAGAGGGGTAATTACTGTCCCAGAGTGAGAGGGGTAATTACTGTCCCAGAGTGAGAGGGGTAATTACTGTCCCAGAGTGAGAGGGGTAATTACTGTCCCAGAGTGAGAGGGGTAATTACTGTCCCAGAGTGAGAGGGGTAATTACTGTCCCAGAGTGAGAGGGGTAATTACTGTCCCAGAGTGAGAGGGGTAATTACTGTCCCAGAGTGAGAGGGGTAATTACTGTCCCAGAGTGAGAGGGGTAATTACTGTCCCAGAGTGAGAGGGGTAATTACTGTCCCCAGAGTGAGAGGGGTAATTACTGTCCCAGAGTGAGAGGGGTAATTACTGTCCCAGAGTGAGAGGGGTAATTACTGTCCCAGAGTGAGAGGGGTAATTACTGCCCCAGAGTGAGAGGGTAATTACTGCCCAGAGTGAGAGGGGTAATTACTGTCCCAGAGTGAGAGGGGTAATTACTGTCCCAGAGTGAGAGGGGTAATTACTGTCCCAGAGTGAGAGGGGTAATTACTGTCCCAGAGTGAGAGGGGTAATTACTGTCCCAGAGTGAGAGGGGTAATTACTGTCCCCAGAGTGAGAGGGGTAATTACTGTCCCAGAGTGAGAGGGGTAATTACTGTCCCAGAGTGAGAGGGGTAATTACTGTCCCAGAGTGAGAGGGGTAATTACTGTCCCAGAGTGAGAGGGGTAATTACTGTCCCAGAGTGAGAGGGGTAATTACTGTCCCAGAGTGAGAGGGGTAATTACTGTCCCCAGAGTGAGAGGGGTAATTACTGTCCCAGAGTGAGAGGGGTAATTACTGTCCCAGAGTGAGAGGGGTAATTACTGTCCCAGAGTGAGAGGGGTAATTACTGTCCCAGAGTGAGAGGGGTAATTACTGTCCCAGAGTGAGAGGGGTAATTACTGTCCCAGAGTGAGAGGGGTAATTACTGTCCCAGAGTGAGAGGGGTAATTACTGTCCCAGAGTGAGAGGGGTAATTACTGTCCCAGAGTGAGAGGGGTAATTACTGTCCCAGAGTGAGAGGGGTAATTACTGTCCCAGAGTGAGAGGGGTAATTACTGTCCCAGAGTGAGAGGGGTAATTACTGTCCCAGAGTGAGAGGGGTAATTACTGTCCCAGAGTGAGAGGGGTAATTACTGTCCCAGAGTGAGAGGGGTAATTACTGTCCCAGAGTGAGAGGGGTAATTACTGTCCCAGAGTGAGAGGGGTAATTACTGTCCCAGAGTGAGAGGGGTAATTACTGTCCCAGAGTGAGAGGGGTAATTACTGTCCCAGAGTGAGAGGGGTAATTACTGTCCCAGAGTGAGAGGGGTAATTACTGTCCCAGAGTGAGAGGGGTAATTACTGTCCCAGAGTGAGAGGGGTAATTACTGTCCCAGAGTGAGAGGGGTAATTACTGCCCCAGAGTGAGAGGGGTAATTACTGTCCCAGAGTGAGAGGGGTAATTACTGTCCCAGAGTGAGAGGGGTAATTACTGTCCCAGAGTGAGAGGGGTAATTACTGTCCCAGAGTGAGAGGGGTAATTACTGTCCCAGAGTGAGAGGGGTAATTACTGTCCCAGAGTGAGAGGGGTAATTACTGTCCCAGAGTGAGAGGGGTAATTACTGTCCCAGAGTGAGAGGGGTAATTACTGTCCCAGAGTGAGAGGGGTAATTACTGTCCCAGAGTGAGAGGGGTAATTACTGTCCCCAGAGTGAGAGGGGTAATTACTGTCCCAGAGTGAGAGGGGTAATTACTGTCCCAGAGTGAGAGGGGTAATTACTGTCCCAGAGTGAGAGGGGTAATTACTGTCCCAGAGTGAGAGGGGTAATTACTGTCCCAGAGTGAGAGGGGTAATTACTGTCCCCAGAGTGAGAGGGGTAATTACTGTCCCAGAGTGAGAGGGGTAATTACTGTCCCCAGAGTGAGAGGGGTAATTACTGCCCCCAGAGTGAGAGGGGTAATTACTGTCCCAGAGTGAGAGGGGTAATTACTGTCCCAGAGTGAGAGGGGTAATTACTGTCCCCAGAGTGAGAGGGGTAATTACTGTCCCAAAGTGAGAGGGGTAATTACTGTCCCAGAGTGAGAGGGGTAATTACTGTCCCAGAGTGAGAGGGGTAATTACTGTCCCAGGGTGAGAGGGGTAATTACTGTCCCAGAGTGAGAGGAGTAATTACTGTCCCAGAGTGAGAGGGGTAATTACTGTCCCAGAATGAGAGGGGTAATTACTGTCCCACAGTGAGAGGGCTAATTACTGCCCCCAGAGTAAGAGGGGTAATTACTGTCCCAGAGTGAGAGGGGTAATTACTGTCCCAGAGTGAGAGGGGTAATTACTGCCCCAGAGTGAGAGTGGTAATTACTGTCCCAGAGTGAGAGTGGTAATTACTGTCCCAGAGTGAGAGGGGTAATCACTGTCCTCCCCCCAGAGTGAGAGGGGTAATTACTGTCCCAGAGTGAGAGGGGTAATTACTGTCCCAGAGTGAGAGGGTACATTAATGTCCCAGAGTGAGAGGGGTAATTACTGCCCCAGAGTGAGAGGGGTAATTACTGTCCCAGAGTGAGAGGGGTAATTACTGTCCCCAGAGTGAGAGGGGTAATTACTCTCCCAGAGTGAGAGGGGTAATTAATGTCCCAGAGTGAGAGGGGTAATTACTGTCCCAGGGTGAGAGGGGTAATTACTGTCCCAGAGTGAGAGGGGTAATTACTGCCCCCAGAGTGAGAGGGGTAATTACTGTCCCAGAGTGAGAGGGGTAATTACTGTCCCAGAGTGAGAGGGGTAATTACTGTCCCAGAGTGAGAGGGGTAATTACTGTCCCAGATTGATAGGGGTAATTACTGCCCCAGAGTGAGAGCGGTAATTACTGCCCCAGAGTGAGAGGGGTAATTACTGTCCCAGAGTGAGAGGGGTAATTACTGTCCCACAGTGAGAGGGGTAATTACTGCCCCCAGAGTGAGAGGGGTAATTACTGCCCCCAGAGTGAGAGGGGTAATTACTGCCCCCAGAGTGAGAGGGGTAATTACTGTCCCAGAGTGAGAGGGGTAATTACTGTCCCACAGTGAGAGGGGTAATTACTGCCCCCAGAGTGAGAGGTGTAATTACTGCCCCCAGAGTGAGAGGGGTAATTATTGTCCCAGAGTGAGAGGGGTAATTACTGTCCCACAGTGAGAGGGGTAATTACTGCCCCAGAGTGAGAGGCGTAATTATTGCCCCAGAGTGAGAGGGGTAATTACTGTCCCAGAGTGAGAGGGGTAATTACTGTCCCAGAGTGAGAGGGGTAATTACTGTCCCCAGAGTGAGAGGGGTAATTACTGTCCCAGGGTGAGAGGGGTAATTACTGTCCCAGAGTGAGAGGGGTAATTACTGTCCCAAGAGTGAGAGGGGTAATTACTGCCCCCAGAGTGAGAGGGGTAATTACTGCCCCCAGAGTGAGAGGGGTAATTACTGCCCCAGAGTGAGAGGGGTAATTACTGTCCCAGAGTGAGAGGGGTAATTACTGTCCCAGAGTGAGAGGGGTAATTACTGTCCCAGAGTGAGAGGGGTAATTACTGTCCCACAGTGAGAGGGGTAATTACTGCCCCAGTGTGAGAGGGGTAATTACTGTCCCACAGTGAGAGGGGTAATTAATGTCCCAGAGTGAGAGGGGTAATTATTGCCCCAGAGTGAGAGGGGTAATTACTGTCCCAGAGTGAGAGGGGTAATTACTGTCCCAGGGTGAGAGGGGTAATTACTGTCCCAGAGTGAGAGGGGTAATTACAGTCCCCAGAGTGAGAGGGGTAATTACTGTCCCAAAGTGAGAGGGGTAATTACTGCCCCAGATTGAGAGGGGTAATTACTGTCCCAGAGTGATAGGGGAAATTACTGTCCCAGAGTGAGAGGGGTAATTAATTTCCCAGAGTGAGAGGGGTAATTACTGTCCCAGAGTGAGAGGGGTAATTACTGTCGCAGAGTGAGAGTGGTAATTACTGTCCCAGAGTGAGAGGGGTAATTACTGTCCCAGAGTGAGCGGGGTAATTACTGTCCCAGAGTGAGAGGGGTAATTACTGTTCCAGAGTGAGAGGGGTAATTACTGTCCCATTGTGAGAGGGGTAATTACTGTCCCAGAGTGGGAGGGGTAATTACTGTCCCAGAGAGAGAGGGGTAATTACTGTCCCAGAGTGAGAGGGGTAATTACTGCCCCAGAGTGAGAGGGGTAATTACTGTCCCACAGTGAGAGGGGTAATTACTGTCACCGAGTGAGAGCGGTAATTACTGTCACCGAGTGAGAGGGGTAATTACTGTCCCAGAGTGAGAGGGGTAATTACTGCCCCACAGTGAGAGGGGTAATTACTGTCCCCAGAGTGAGAGGGGTAATTACTGTCCCAGAGTGAGAGGGGTAATTACTGTCCCAGAGTGAGAGGGGTAATTACTGTCCCCAGGGTGAGAGTGGTAATTACTGCCCCCAGAGTGAGAGGGGTAATTACTGTCCCAGAGTGAGAGGGGTAATTACTGTCCCAGAGTGAGAGGGGTAATTACTGTCCCCAGAGTGAGAGGGGTAATTACTGTCCCAAAGTGAGAGGGGTAATTACTGTCCCAGAGTGAGAGGGGTAATTACTGTCCCAGAGTGAGAGGGGTAATTACTGTCCCAGGGTGAGAGGGGTAATTACTTTCCCAGAGTGAGAGGAGTAATTACTGTCCCAGAGTGAGAGGGGTAATTACTGTCCCAGAATGAGAGGGGTAATTACTGTCCCACAGTGAGAGGGCTAATTACTGCCCCCAGAGTAAGAGGGGTAATTACTGTCCCAGAGTGAGAGGGGTAATTACTGTCCCAGAGTGAGAGGGGTAATTACTGCCCCAGAGTGAGAGGGGTAATTACTGTCCCAGAGTGAGAGTGGTAATTACTGTCCCAGAGTGAGAGGGGTAATCACTGTCCTCCCCCCAGAGTGAGAGGGGTAATTACTGTCCCAGAGTGAGAGGGGTAATTACTGTCCCAGAGTGAGAGGGTACATTACTGTCCCAGAGTGAGAGGGGTAATTACTGTCCCAGAGTGAGAGGGGTAATTACTGCCCCAGAGTGAGAGGGGTAATTACTGTCCCAGAGTGGAAGGAGTAATTACTGTCCCAGAGTGAGAGGGGTAATTACTGTCCCAGAGTGAGAGGGGTAATTACTGCCCCAGAGTGAGAGGGGTAATTACTGTCCCAGAGTGAGAGGGGTAATTACAGTCCCAGGGTGAGAGGGGTAATTACTGTCCCAGAGTGAGAGGGGTAATTACTGCCCCAGAGTGAGAGGGGTAATTACTGTCCCAGAGTGAGAGGCGTAATTACTGCCCCCAGAGTGAGAGGGGTAATTACTGTCCCAGAGTGAGAGGGGTAATTACTGTCCCAGAGTGAGAGGGGTAATTAATGTCCCCAGGGTGAGAGGGGTAATTACTGCCCCCAGAGTGAGAGGGGTAATTACTGTCCCAGAGTGAGTTTGGTAATTACTGTCCCAGGGTGAGAGGGGTAATTACTGTCCCAGAGTGAGAGTGGTAATTACTGTCCCAGAGTGAGAGGGGTAATTACTGCCCCAGAGTGAGAGGGGTAATTACTGTCCCATAGTGAGAGGGGTAATTACTGCCCCAGAGTGAGAGGGGTATTTACTGTCCCACAGTGAGAGGGGTAATTATTGCCCCAGAGTGAGAGGGGTAATTACTATCCCAGAGTGAGAGGGGTAATTACTGTCCCAGGGTGAGAGGGGTATTTACTGTCCCAGAGTGAGAGGGGTAATTACTGTCCCCAGAGTGAGAGGGGTAATTACTCTCCCAAAGTGAGAGGGGTAATTACTGTCCCAGAGTGAGAGGGGTAATTACTGTCCCCAGAGTGAGAGGGGTAATTACTGTCCCAAAGTGAGAGGGGTAATTACTGTGCCAGAGTGAGAGGGGTAATTACTGTCCCAGAGTGAGAGGGGTAATTACTGTCCCAGGGTGAGAGGGGTAATTACTGTCCCAGAGTGAGAGGAGTAATTACTGTCCCAGAGTGAGAGGGGTAATTACTGTCCCAGAGTGAGAGGGGTAATTACTGTCCCAGAGTGAGAGGGGTAATTACTGTCCCAGGGTGAGAGGGGTAATTACTGCCCCAGAGTGAGAGGGGTAATTACTGTCCCAGAGTGAGAGTGGTAATTACTGTCCCAGAGTGAGAGGGGTAATCACTGTCCTCCCCCCAGAGTGAGAGGGGTAATTACTGTCCCAGAGTGAGAGGGGTAATTACTGTCCCAGAGTGAGAGGGTACATTACTGTCCCAGAGTGAGAGGGGTAATTACTGCCCCCAGGGTGAGAGGGGTAATTACTGTCCCAGAGTGAGAGGAGTAATTACTGTCCCAGACTGAGAGGGGTAATTACTGTCCCACAGTGAGAGGGGTAATTACTGTCCCAGAGTGAGAGGGGTAATTACTGCCCCAGAGTGAGAGGGATAATTACTGTCCCAGAGTGAGAGGGGTAATTACTGTCCCAGAGTGAGAGGGGTAATTACTGTCCCAGAGTGAGAGGGGTAATTACTGTCCCAGAGTGAGAGGGGTAATTACTGTCCCATTGTGAGAGGGGTAATTACTGTCCCAGAGTGGGAGGGGTAATTACTGTCCCAGAGAGAGAGGGGTAATTACTGTCCCAGAGTGAGAGGGGTAATTACTGCCCCCAGAGTGAGAGGGGTAATTACTGTCCCACAGTGAGAGGAGTAATTACTGTCACCGAGTGAGAGCGGTAATTACTGTCACCGAGTGAGAGGGGTAATTACTGTCCCAGAGTGAGAGGGGTAATTACTGCCCCACAGTGAGAGGGGTAATTACTGTCCCAGAGTGAGAGGGGTAATTACTGTCCCCAGAGTGAGAGGGGTAATTACTGTCCCAGAGTGAGAGGGGTAATTACTGTCCCAGAGTGAGAGGGGTAATTACTGTCGCCAGGGTGAGAGGGGTAATTACTGCCCCCAGAGTGAGAGGGGTAATTACTGTCCCAGAGTGAGAGGGGTAATTACTGCCCCAGAGTGAGAGGGGTAATTACAGATCCACAGTGAGAGGGGTAATTACTGCCCCAGAGTGAGAGGGGTAATTACTGTCCCACAGTGAGAGGGGTAATTATTGCCCCAGAGTGAGACTTGTAATTACTCTCCCAGAGTGAGAGGGGTAATTACTGTCCCAGGGTGAGAGGGGTATTTACTGTCCCAGAGTGAGAGGGGTAATTACTGTCCCCAGAGTGAGAGGGTTAATTACTGTCCCAAAGTGAGAGGGGTAATTACTGTCCCAGAGTGAGAGGGGTAATTACTGTCCCCAGAGTGAGAGGGGTAATTACTGTCCCAAAGTGAGAGGGGTAATTACTGTCCCAGAGTGAGAGGGGTAATTACTGTCCCAGAGTGAGAGGGGTAATTACTGTCCCAGAGTGAGAGGGGTAATTACTGTCCCCAGAATGAGAGGGGTAATTACTGTCCCAAAGTGAGAGGGGTAATTACTGTCCCAGAGTGAGAGGGGAAATTACTGTCCCAGAGTGAGAGGGGTAATTACTGTCCCAGGGTGAGAGGGGTAATTACTGTCCCAGAGTGAGAGGAGTAATTACTGTCCCAGAGTGAGAGGGGTAATTACTGTCCCAGAATGAGAGGGGTAATTACTGTCCCAGAGTGAGAGGGCTAATTACTGCCCCCAGAGTAAGAGGGGTAATTACTGTCCCAGAGTGAGAGGGGTAATTACTGTCCCAGAGTGAGAGGGGTAATTACTGCCCCAGAGTGAGAGGGGTAATTACTGTCCCAGAGTGAGAGTGGTAATTACTGTCCCAGAGTGAGAGGGGTAATCACTGTCCTCCCCCCAGAGTGAGAGGGGTAATTACTGTCCCAGAGTGAGAGGGGTAATTACTGTCACAGAGTGAGAGGGTACATTACTGTCCCAGAGTGAGAGGGGTAATTACTGTCCCAGAGTGAGAGGGGTAATTACTGCCCCAGAGTGAGAGGGGTAATTACTGTCCCAGAGTGGGAGGAGTAATTACTGTCCCAGAGTGAGAGGGGTAATTACTGTCCCAGAGTGAGAGGGGTAATTACTGCCCCAGAGTGAGAGGGGTAATTACTGTCCCAGAGTGAGAGGGGTAATTACAGTCCCAGGGTGAGAGGGGTAATTACTGTCCCAGAGTGAGAGGGGTAATTACTGCCCCAGAGTGAGAGGGGTAATTACTGTCCCAGAGTGAGAGGCGTAATTACTGCCCCCAGAGTGAGAGGGGTAATTACTGTCCCAGAGTGAGAGGGGTAATTACTGTCCCAGAGTGAGAGGGGTAATTACTGTCCCCAGGGTGAGAGGGGTAATTACTGCCCCCAGAGTGAGAGGGGTAATTACTGTCCCAGAGGGAGAGGGGTAATTACTGTCCCAGGGTGAGAGGGGTAATTACTGTCCCAGAGTGAGAGTGGTAATTACTGTCCCAGAGTGAGAGGGGTAATTACTGCCCCAGAGTGAGAGGGGTAATTACTGTCCCATAGTGAGAGGGGTAATTACTGCCCCAGAGTGAGAGGGGTAATTACTGTCCCACAGTGAGAGGGGTAATTATTGCCCCAGAGTGAGAGGGGTAATTACTCTCCCAGAGTGAGAGGGGTAATTACTGTCCCAGGCTGAGAGGGGTATTTACTGTCCCAGAGTGAGAGGGGTAATTACTGTCCCCAGAGTGAGAGGGGTAATTAATGTCCCAAAGTGAGAGGGGTAATTACTGTCCCAGAGTGAGAGGGGTAATTACTGTCCCCAGAGTGAGAGGGGTAATTACTGTCCCAAATTGAGAGGGGTAATTACTGTGCCAGAGTGAGAGGGGTAATTACTGTCCCAGAGTGAGAGGGGTAATTACTGTCCCAGGGTGAGAGGGGTAATTACTGTCCCAGAGTGAGAGGATTAATTACTGTCCCAGAGTGAGAGGGGTAATTACTGTCCCAGAGTGAGAGGGGTAATTACTGTCCCAGAGTGAGAGGGGTAATTACTGCCCCCAGAGTAAGAGGGGTAATTACTGTCCCAGAGTGAGAGGGGTAATTACTGTCCCAGGGTGAGAGGGGTAATTACTGCCCCAGAGTGAGAGGGGTAATTACTGTCCCAGAGTGAGAGTGGTAATTACTGTCCCAGAGTGAGAGGGGTAATCACTGTCCTCCCCCCAGAGTGAGAGGGGTAATTACTGTCCCAGAGTGAGAGGGGTAATTACTGTCCCAGAGTGAGAGGGTACGTTACTGTCCCAGAGTGAGAGGGGTAATTACTGTCCCAGAGTGAGAGGAGTAATTACTGTCCCCAGAGTGAGAGGGGTAATTACTGTCCCACGGTGAGAGGGGTAATTACTGTCCCAGAGTGAGAGGGGTAATTACTGCCCCAGAGTGAGAGGGGTAATTACTGTCCCAGAGTGAGAGGGGTAATTACTGTCCCAGAGTGAGAGGGGTAATTAGTGTCCCAGAGTGAGAGGGGTAATTACTGCCCCAGAGTGAGAGGGGTAATTACTGTCCCAGAGTGAGAGGGGTAATTACTGTCCCAGAGTGAGAGGGGTAATTACTGTCCCAGAGTGAGTGGGGTAATTACTGCCCCAGAGTGAGAGGGGTAATTACTGTCCCAGAGTGAGAGGCGTAATTACTGCCCCAGAGTGAGAGGGGTAATTACTGTCCCAGAGTGAGAGGGGTAATTACTGTCCCAGAGTGAGAGGGGTAATTACTGCCCCCAGGGTGAGAGTGGTAATTACTGTCCCAGAGTGAGAGGGGTAATTACTGTCCCAGAGTGAGAGGGGTAATTACTGTCCCAGAGTGAGAGGGGTAATTACTGTCCCAGAGTGAGAGGAGTAATTACTGTCCCAGAGTGAGAGGGGTAATTACTGTCCCAGAGTGACAGGAGTAATTACTGTCCCCAGAGTGAGAGGGGTAATTACTGTCCCAGAGTGAGAGGGGTAATTACTGTTCCAGAGTGAGAGGAGTAATTACTGTCCCCAGAGTGAGAGGGGCAATTACTGTCCCAGAGTGAGAGGGGTAATTACTGTCCCAGAGTGAGAGGAGTAATTACTGTCCCCAGAGTGAGAGGGGTAATTACTGTCCCAGAGTGAGAGGGGTAATTACTGTCCCACAGTGAGAGGAGTAATTACTGTCCCAGAGTGAGAGGGGTAATTACTGTCCCAGAGTGAGAGGGGTAATTACTGCCCCAGAGTGAGAGGGGTAATTACTGTCCCAGAGTGAGAGGGGTAATTACTGTCCCAGAGTGAGAGGAGTAATTACTGTCCCAGAGTGAGAGGGGTAATTACTGTCCCAGAGTGAGAGGGGTAATTACTGCCCCAGAGTGAGAGGGGTAATTACTGTCCCAGGGTGAGAGGGGTAATTACTGTCCCAGAGTGAGAGGGGTAATTACTGTCCCAGAGTGAGAGGGGTAATTACTGCCCCAGAGTGAGAGGGGTAATTACTGTCCCAGAGTGAGAGCAGTAATTAATGTCCCAGAGTGAGAGGGGTAATTACTGTCCCAGAGTGAGAGGGGTAATTACTGCCCCAGAGTGAGAGGGGTAATTACTGTCCCAGAGTGAGAGGGGTAATTACTGTCCCAGAGTGAGAGGGGTAATTACTGCCCCAGAGTGAGAGGAGTAATTACTGCCCCAGAGTGAGAGGGGTAATTACTGTCCCAGAGTGAGAGGGGTAATTACTGTCCCAGAGTGACAGGGGTAATTACTGCCCCAGAGTGAGAGTGGTAATTACTGTCCCAGAGTGAGAGGATTAATTACTGTCCCAGAGTGAGAGGGGTAATTACTGCCCCCAGAGTGATAGGGGTAATTACTGTCCCAGAGTGAGCGGAGTAATTAATGTACCAGAGTGAGAGGGGTAATTACTGTCCCAGAGTGAGAGGGGTAATTACTGTCCCAGAGTGAGAGGGGTAATTACTGTCCCAGAGTAAGAGGGGTAATTACTGTCCCAGAGTGAGAGGGGTAATTACTGTCCCAGGGTGAGAGGGGTAATTACTGTCCCACAGTGAGAGGGGTAATTACTGCCCCCAGAGTAAGAGGGGTAATTACTGTCCCAGAGTGAGAGGGGTAATTACTGCCCCAGAGTGAGAGGGGTAAATACTGTCCTCAGAGTGAGAGGGTAATTACTGTCCCAGAGTGAGAGGAGTAATTAATGCCCCAGAGTGAGAGGGGTAATTACTGCTCCCAGTGTGAGAGGGGTAATTACTGTCCCAGAGTGAGAGGGGTAATTACTGTCCCAGAGTGAGAGGGGTAATTAATGTCCCAGAGTGAGAGGAGTAATTAATGTCCCAGAGTGAGAGGGGTAATTACTGCCCCAGAGTGAGAAGGGTAATTACTGTCCCAGAGTGAGAGGGGTAATTACTGTCCCAGAGTGAGAGGGGTAATTAATGTCCCAGAGTGAGAGGAGTAATTAATGTCCCAGAGTGAGAGGAGTAATTACTGTCCCAGAGTGAGAGGGGTAATTACTGTCCCAGAGTGAGAGGGGTAATTAATGCCCCAGAGTGAGAGGGGTAATTACTGTCCCAGAGTGAGAGGGGTAATTACTGTCCCAGAGTGAGAGGGGTAATTACTGTCCCAGAGTGAGAGGGGTAATTAATGTCCCAGAGTGAGAGGAGTAATTAATGTCCCAGAGTGAGAGGGGTAATTACTGTCCCAGAGTGAGAGGGGTAATTACTGTCCCAGAGTGAGAGGGGTAATTACTGTCCCAGAGTGAGAGGGGTAATTAATGCCCCAGAGTGAGAGGGGTAATTACTGTCCCAGAGTGAGAGGGGTAATTACTGTCCCAGAGTGAGAGGGGTAATTACTGTCCCAGAGTGAGAGGGGTAATTACTGTCCCAGAGTGAGAGGGGTAATTACTGTCCCAGAGTGAG
The DNA here is from genome assembly GCA_030390025.1 of Squalus acanthias. NCBI lineage: Eukaryota > Metazoa > Chordata > Chondrichthyes > Squaliformes > Squalidae > Squalus > Squalus acanthias. The sequence goes on along the minus strand of JASTWF010000153.1, from coordinate 637,547 downwards.
AGGGGTAATTAATGCCCCAGAGTTAGAGGGGTAATTAATGCCCCAGAGTGAGAGGAGTAATTACTGTCCCAGAGTGAGAGGGGTAATTACTGTCCCAGAGTGAGAGGGGTAATTAATGCCCCAGAGTGAGAGGGGTAATTAATGTCCCAGAGTGAGAAGAGTAATTACTGCCCCCAGAGTGAGAGGGGTAATTACTGCCCCAGAGTGAGAGGAGTAATTACTGCCCCCAGAGTGAGAGGGGTAATTACTGCCCCAGAGTGAGAGGGGTAATTACTGCCCCAGAGTGAGAGGGGTAATTACTGTCCCAGATTGAGAGGGGTAATTACTGTCCCAGAGTGAGAGGGGTAATTACTGTCCCAGAGTGAGAGGGTACATTACTGTCCCAGAGTGAGAGGGATAATTACTGTCCCAGAGTGAGAGGGGTAATTACTGTCCCAGAATGAGAGGGGTAAATACTGTCCCAGAGTGAGAGGGGTAATTACTGCCCCCAGAGTGAGAGGGGTAATTACTGTCCCAGAGTGAGAGGGGTAATTACTGTCCCAGAGTGAGAGGGGTAATTACTGTCCCAGAGTGAGAGGTGTAATTACTGTCCCAGAGTGAGAGGGGTAATTACTGTCCCAGAGTGAGAGGGGTAATTACTGTCCCAGAGTGAGAGTGGTAATTACTGCCCCAGAATGAGAGGGGTAATTACTGTCCCAGAGTGAGAGGGGTAATTACTGTCCCAGAGTGAGAGGGGTAATTACTGTCCCAGAGTGAGAGGGGTAAATACTGTCCCAGAGTGAGAGGGTTCATTAATGTCCCAGAGTGAGAGGAGTAATTAATGCCCCAGAGTGAGAGGGGTAATTACTGTCCCCAGAGTGAGAGGAGTAATTACTGCCCAGCGTGAGAGGGGTAATTACTGCCCCAGAGTGAGAGGGGTAATTACTGTCCCACAGTGAGAGGAGTAATTAATGCCCCAGAGTGAGAGGGGTAATTACTGTCCCCCCCCCCCAGAGTGAGAGGGGTAATTACTGTTCCAGAGTGAGAGGGGTAATTACTGTTCCAGAGTGAGAGGGGTAATTACTGTCCCAGAGTGAGAGGGATAATTACTGTCCCAGAGTGAGAGGGGTAATTACTGTCCCAGAATGAGAGGGGTAAATACTGTCCCAGAGTGAGAGGGGTAATTACTGCCCCCAGAGTGAGAGGGGTAATTACTGTCCCAGAGTGAGAGGGGTAATTACTGTCCCAGAGTGAGAGGGGTAATTACTGTCCCAGAGTGAGAGGTGTAATTACTGTCCCAGAGTGAGAGGGGTAATTACTGTCCCAGAGTGAGAGGGGTAATTACTGTCCCAGAGTGAGAGGGGTAATTACTGCCCCCAGAGTGAGAGGGGTAATTACTGCCCCCAGAGTGAGAGTGGTAATTACTGCCCCAGAATGAGAGGGGTAATTACTGTCCCAGAGTGAGAGGGGTAATTACTGTCCCAGAGTGAGAGGGGTAATTACTGTCCCAGAGTGAGAGGGGTAATTACTGTCCCAGAGTGAGAGGGGTAATTACTGTCCCAGAGTGAGAGGGGTAATTACTGTCCCCAGAGTGAGAGGAGTAATTACTGCCCAGCGTGAGAGGGGTAATTACTGCCCCAGACCGAGAGGGGTAATTACTGTCCCACAGTGAGAGGAGTAATTAATGCCCCAGAGTGAGAGGGGTAATTACTGTCCCCCCCCCCCCCCCAGAGTGAGAGGGGTAATTACTGTTCCAGAGTGAGAGGGGTAATTACTGTTCCAGAGTGAGAGGGGTAATTACTGTCTCCCCCCCCCCCCCCCCCAGAGTGAGAGGGTTTAATATTAGGCAGTGAGGTGAGGACAACCCGTTCTGTGATCATCAGATGCCCAGCAGCATGTACAATGAGCAGATAATTTGCTCCATATTTCAGCTTCCCTGTAAATCAATACATTAATCACACCGGCGGAGACACTGGGCTGTTCAATAGATGTATCTGTGATTATTTTACAAGAAACAGCTTGCAGTAAATTGCGTCTTAATAATGGTTTATTCCTCCCGTATTTTATTCACAGACTGCAATAACATTCTTTGTAAGCTGTGAAGTGATCAGAGTCCCAATTATACCCAGGACTTGACAACAATCAATAGGACCTGCCATGGAATATCACGGTTATTGCTGGGAGACTTGACACAATTCGCGTTCACTGAGAAATCTTTTCCCAATATATGGCCCATCTGAATGAGATCTGATGGGGGTTAATTCGCAGGGCTGTGGGGAAAGAGCAGGGGAGTGGGACTAATTGGAGAGCTCTTTCAAAGAACCTGCACAGGTACAATGGGCCGAATGGCCTCCTTCTCTGCTGTAAGGTGCTGTGTAGCGTTTTCTTCATTCTCTATTTATACAACGGATTCCAGGTCAAACCCACTCCTGACCCCAATATTCCGACAGGCCATTCGCTCCCGCTGATTGGCCAACTACCTCCGCACTAGCTCCACACCAGACGGGATCAGTAGACTGACAACAGGACCTTCCGCCATGGACTGCGCGGCTCGGTATATTTACACAGCCTTCCTCTCAGGTCCTGGAAGCTAACGGGAGAGAACAACCCCAGCCATTGTACGATGCAGACTGGCACTGAGTCCATTCAATCTCCCTGCTGATCAATCATGGGGTGAATCATGACGGGTGACCCTTCGCGCGTTTTGTCCGCAGGCATTCACCTGTTTATATTAAAGGGTTAACACCACTGGGTTAAATTGCAGGCAAAGCGAATGTGTAATTATTTGAAGTCACAGGGTATGAAAATAAAAAGAAGAAAAGAAAGAACTTGCATTTCTATAGCACCTTTCACCACCTCAGGATGTCCTAATGCGCTTTGCAGCCAATGAAGTACTTGTTGAAGTGTAGTCTCTGTTGTAATGTAGCAAACGCACCAGACAATTTACACACAATATCCCTCAAAAATCTGATAATGACCAGGTCACCTGTGTGAGTGATGTTGGTTGAGGGATAAATATTGGCCCAGGTCACCAGGGAGAACTCGCCTGCTCTTCTTCCAAATAGTGCCGTGGGATTTTTACATACACCTGAGAGAGGAGACGGGGCCTCAGTTTAATGTCTTATCTGCAAGAAAGCACCTCTGACAGTGCGGCGCTCCCTCAGTACTGCCCCTCCAACAGTGCAACACTCCTTCAGTACTGCCCCTCCGACAGTGCGGCGCTCCCTCAGTACTGCCCCTCCGACAGTGCGGCGCTCCCTCAGTACTGCCCCTCCGACAGTGCGGCACTCCCTCAGTACTGCCCCTCCGACAGTGCGGCGCTCCCTCAGTACTGCCCCTCCGACAGTGCGGCGCTCCCTCAGTACTGCCCCTCCGACAGTGCGGCGCTCCCTCAGTACTGCCCCTCCGACAGTGCGGCGCTCCCTCAGTACTGCCCCTCCGACAGTGCGGCGCTCCCTCAGTACTGCCCCTCCGACAGTGTGGCGCTCCCTCAGTACTGCCCCTCCGACAGTGCGGCACTCCCTCAGTACTGCCCCTCCGACAGTGCGGCACTCCCTCAGTACTGCCCCTCCGACAGTGCGGCGCTCCCTCAGTACTGCCCCTCCGACAGTGCGGCACTCCCTCAGTACTGCCCCTCCGACAGTGCGGCACTCCCTCAGTACTGCCCCTCCGACAGTGCAGTGCTCCCTCAGTACTGCCCCTCCGACAGTGCGGCACTCCCTCAGTACTGCCCCTCCGACAGTGCGGCGCTCCCTCAGTACTGCCCCTCCGACAGTGCGGCACTCCCTCAGTACTGCCCCTCCGACAGTGCGGCGCTCCCTCAGTACTGCCCCTCCGACAGTGCGGCGCTCCCTCAGTACTGCCCCTCCGACAGTGCGGCGCTCCCTCAGTACTGCCCCTCCGACAGTGCGGCACTCCCTCAGTACTGCCCCTCCGACAGTGCGGCGCTCCCTCAGTACTGCCCCTCCGACAGTGCGGCGCTCCCTCAGTACTGCACTGGGAGTGTCAGCCTGGATTTTTGTGCTCGTGTGTCTGGAGTGGGTTTTGAACCTACGACCTACTGATTCAGAAGCGAGAGTGCCGACCACTGAGCCACGAGTGACATTAGTGCTGCTGCACAGTGTGGGTGAGCACAGTGAGAATGGTTCCGTGAATCCTTTGTTCAATCCCCCCTCCCCTCGCTCTCCCCTCGGATGGTATTACTTGTCCTTTGGTGTGGCTCCACTTGCCCTTCAAAACTCTGCTGTTCGATTGTTTAATGGCGGATTTTTCACCTTCTTCCCCCATCCAGCTCGCTGGATGCCAACCCCTGCAGAATAAACTGCAAAAGGCGCTTAACGAGAATGTTGCGGACACTGTCTGCTGATCTCACGCAGCCTCCCAGCTCCGCAACTCTTGGCGCATTAGCGATAGAGGGAGCAGCGAGCTCATTCCCGAGAGCTCAGTGCTACCGTCCAACCCCTGCCCCTCACTGATCTCGAAAACAGGACCAAACCTGGGGGGGCAGCGCAGATTCAGCAGAATGATACCGGGGCTAAAAGGGTTAAATTATGAGGCCAGGTTGCACAGACTGGGCTTGTATTCCCTCGAGTTTCGAAGATTAAGGGGTGATTTAATCGAGGTGTTTTCACACAAAGGGTGGTGGAAATCTGGAACTCTCTTCCCATAAAAAGCTGTGGATTCTGGGGGTCAATTGAAAATTTCAAAACTGAGATGGATAGATTTTTGTTGGGCGAGGGTATTAAGGGTTACGGAACCAATGCGGGTAAATGGAGTTACGATACAGATCAGCCCTGATCGAATTGAATGGCGGAACAGGCTGGAGGGGCTGAATGGCCTCCTCCTGTTCCTGTGTTTTCTGCCCGCAGGTCCTTTCAACTTCAGCAGTAATACAAACCATGGGGCCGCTGACAAACCAATTCTTCATCCGCCTGCCCTTTGCTTTGTTGCAATCTGTCCCACATTCCCTGTGGAGTTTTCCCTGCACGGATTTGCCTGTTCATCTGTGGAGAGGGGGAGGGGACCAGCGCTTGTAGCTGGTATCAGTCAGACCCCCCCGCTCCATCACCTCGCTGTTTCCACATCACTGATTCAAATCTAACCGCACAGCAGTTGCCATGGTTACTACCCTCCTCAATTATTTCTGCCTTCCCAGGAAACCTGATGTGGAATTAATTCATCTTAATCCCCTCCACCTCAGGATCGCGCCAAAGTTTGGGGAGGGGAAAATAATCCACACGTTTACTATTATTTTTATAGAAAATGAGACAGGAATCGCAGGGGATCTGCGAGCTGTCAGATGGCACACTCACTATTAACTCATTGCTGCACTCACACTAAACCATCCCGTACCCCAGTGAGAGTCAGTGTCTGTGGAACCCGTACCCCAGTGAGAGTCAGTGTCTGTGGAACCCGTACCCCAGTGAGAGTCAGTGTCTGTGGAACCCGTACCCCAGTGAGAGTCAGTGTCTGTGGGACCCGTACCCCAGTGAGAGTCAGTGTCTGTGGAACCCGTACCCCAGTGAGTGTCAGTGTCTGTGGAACCCGTACCCCAGTGAGAGTCTGTGTGCGTGGAACCCGTACCCCAGCGAGAGTCAGTGTCTGTGGGACCCGTACCCCAGTGAGAGTCAGTGTCTGTGGAACCCGTACCCCAGTGAGAGTCAGTGTCTGTGGTACCCGTACCCCAGTGAGAGTCAGTGTCTGTGGAACCCGTACCCCAGTGAGTGTCAGTGTCTGTGGAACCCGTACCCCAGTGAGAGTCTGTGTGCGTGGAACCCGTACCCCAGCGAGAGTCAGTGTCTGTGGGACCCGTACCCCAGTGAGAGTCAGTGTCTGTGGAACCCGTACCCCAGTGAGAGTCAGTGCCTGTGGAACCCGTACCCCAGTGAGAGTCAGTGTGTGTGGAACCCGTACCCCAGTGAGAGTCAGTGCCTGTGCAACCCGTACCCCAGTGAGAGTCAGTGCCTGTGGAACCCGTACCCCAGTGAGAGTCAGTGTCTGTGGAACCCGTACCCCAGTGAGAGTCAGTGCCTGTGGAACCCGTACCCCAGTGAGAGTCAGTGTCTGTGGAACCCGTACCCCAGTGAGAGTCAGTGTGTGTGGAACCCGTACCCCAGTGAGAGTCAGTGTCGGTGGAACTGTACCCCAGTGAGAGTCAGTGTCTGTGGGACCCGAACCCCAGTGAGAGTCAGTGTCTGTGGAACCCGTACCCCAGTGAGAGTCAGTGTCGGTGGAACCCATACCCGAGTGAGAGTCAGTGTCTGTGGAACCCGTACCCCAGTGAGAGTCAGTGTCGGTGGAACCCGTACCCCAGTGAGAGTCAGTGTCGGTGGAACCCGTACCCCAGTGAGAGTCAGTGTCTGTGGAACCCGTACCCCAGTGAGAGTCAGTGTGTGTGGAACCCGTACCCCAGTGAGAGTCAGTGTCTGTGGAACTGTACCCCAGTGAGAGTCAGTGTCTGTGGAACCCGTACCCCAGTGAGAGTCAGTGTCTGTGGAACCCGTACCCCAGTGAGAGACATTGTGTGTGGAACCCGTACCCCAGTGAGAGTCAGTGTCTGTGGAACCCATACCCCAGTGAGAGTCAGTGTCTGTGGAACCCGTACCCCAGTGAGAGTCAGTGTCTGTAGAACCCGTACCCCAGTGAAAGTCAGTGTCTGTGGAACCCGTACCCCACTGACAGTCAGTTTCTGTGGAACCCGTACCCCAGTGAGAGTCAGTGTCTGTGGAACCCGTACCCCAGTGAGAGTCAGTGTCTGTGGAACCCGTACCCCAGTGAGAGTCAGTGTCTGTGGAACCCGTACCCCAGTGAGAGTCAGTGTCTGTGGAACCCGTACCCCAGTGAGAGTCAGTGTCTGTGGAACCCGTACCCCAGTGAGAGTCAGTGTCTGTGGAACCCGTACCCCAGTGAGAGTCAGTGTCTGTAGAACCCGTACCCCAGTGAGAATCAGTGTCTGTGGAACCCGTACCCCAGTGAGAGTCAGTGCCTGTGGAACCCGTACCCCAGTGAGAGTCCGTGTCGGTGGAACCTGTACCCCAGTGAGAGTCAGTGTCTGTAGAACCCGTACCCCAGTGAGAGTCAGTGTCTGTGGAACCCGTACCCCAGTGAGAGTCAGTGTCTGTGGAACCCGTACCCCAGTGAGAGTCAGTGTCTGTGGAACCCATACCCCAGTGAGAGTCAGTGTCTGTGGAACCCGTACCCCAGTGAGAGTCAGTGTCTGTGGAACCCGTACCCCAGTGAGAGTCAGTGTCTGTGGAACCCGTACCCCAGTGAGAGTCAGTGTCTGTGGAACCCGTACCCCAGTGAGAGTCAGTGTCTGTGGAACCCATACCCCAGTGAGAGTCAGTGTCTGTAGAACCCGTACCCCAGTGAGAGTCAGTGTCTGTGGAACCCGTACCCCAGTGAGAGTCAGTGTCTGTGGAACCCATACCCCAGTGAGAGTCAGTGTCTGTGGAACCCGTACCCCAGTGAGAGTCAGTGTCTGTGGAACCCGTACCCCAGTGAGAGTCAGTGTCTGTGGAACCCGTACCCCAGTGAGAGTCAGTGTCTGTGGAACCCATACCCCAGTGAGAGTCAGTGTCTGTGGAACCCGTACCCCAGTGAGAGTCAGTGTCTGTGGAACCCGGACCCCAGTGAGAGTCAGTGTCTGTGGAACCTGTACCCCAGTGAGAGTCAGTGTCTGTGGAACCCGGACCCCAGTGAGAGTCAGTGTCTGTGGAACCCGGACCCCAGTGAGAGTCAGTGTCTGTGGAACCCGGACCCCAGTGAGAGTCAGTGTCTGTGGAACCCGTACCCCAGTGAGAGTCTGTGTCTGTGGAACCCGTACCCCAGTGAGAGTCAGTGTCTGTGGAACCCGTACCCCAGTGAGAGTCAGTGTCTGTGGAACCTGTGTCGAGGGATTGTAAAAGGGCTCTCTGTCTGGATTTGCTGTATAGTTCGTGATCTTCTCTGGTAGATCACCAAGTACCAATTGTGTGGGCTTTGACGGGGGAGTCTGACAGCCAATCCCAGGAACCACACACATTCCAGGACGAAGCACTGGATAAGGGGCAGGAGCAGAAAACCTGGCTGCTTGGTCCTCTCACTAGTCTCGTGGGGGCTCCCGATTGTAACGTTCATTACCACCGACCTGTGGACGGACCGGGGATGGTACCCGGTCCCTTTCAGCTCTGCACAGATCTGTAACATGCCATGCAGTGCATTTCAGAGAAGTTAAGCTTTCACCTCCATGGGGGGTGAGACTGGTCTTCACCGGTAGTGCGAAATGGGGTCATAGCGAACCGGCAGATTCAAATCACTCCCCAATATCTTGGGAAAAAAATGTCATTCAATTTAACCCCCCCTCCCGGCCCGAAGGAAATCGGGGATGCAGAAGAGGCCAGAATTGGAGGAGCGCAGAGATCTCTGGGGGTTGTGGGGCTGGGGGAGGTTACAGAGAGAGGGAGGGGGCAAGGCCATGGAGGGATTTGAAAACAAGGGTGAGAATTTTAAAATCGAGGCGTTGCTGGACTGGGAGCCAGTGTAGGTTGTGGTAACACAATACAGCTTCCTGTGACTCGAACTTTATTGCATCACTTCCTGTGATTAGTCCAGGATAAATACTGGACTGAGCAGTTGGATCCTGGAGAGGCATAGAGTAAGACCTCTTTTGTATGTAGCACCTTTTTAGTTGATTAAAGCTTACTTTAAGTTCACCACGCGTAAGGCTCATTCTTACGACAATTTAATCAACTTTGAAAAACTTCGCACTCAAACTTTTTGGACGAACTCGGAACTAAGGATCCAGGGAATCACCCATCATGGAAAACATCCTTAAACCATCGCGTCTTGACTTGGACCCAAACACCCCAGCAGCCGGTAAGGTGTGGAAACACTGGTATCGCACGTTTGACAATTTTCTCGAATATTGCAAGGCTGATGATGACACAAAGTTGCGGATACTCATCAACTGTGTCACTCCGAATGTATTTCAGTATGTTGAGGAATGGGGCAGTTACGAGGAGGCAATTCGGACGCTTAAAAGACTATATACTAAGACACCGAATGAGGTCTATGCCAGACATCTACTAGCTACAGCCCAACAAGGGCCGGAGGAATCCATTGATAAATTCCTCCAAGAGCTTCGCAGACTTAGTATGGACTGTAACTTTCAGGCGGCCTCAGCTGAGCTGTACCGTGAAGAAATGATCCGTGATGCTTTCATCTGCGGGCTTGCCTCCCCATTTATACGCCAGCGTCTACTGGAAAGTAAGACACTTGAGCTTCAGAGAGCTTATGACATGGCTTGCTCTCTAGATCTGGCAAAAAGAAATGCAGACCTTTATACAGTGCCCAGACCTCGGTCTGCTGCCTTAACTACAGTCAGGCAATTTAAGAGGCCACAGGTGAACTCTATTAGGGAGGACTTTATCCCTGACGATCAATCTGATGACTTCACTGATGAAGAGGATGATGACCCCACTGTGGCAGCCTCTTGGCAATCTAAGAAATGCTTCTTTTGTGGTGATGAGTTTCACCCTCGGAAATTCTGCCCTGCTCGCAATGCGTTTTGCAGTCATTGCAACAAAAAGGGTCATTTTGCAAAGGTTTGCCTATCAAGAGCCTCTACGAGGGCTTATCAAGCTAAGTCCTACCGAACTGCCCCGGTAAGGGCCTATCAAGATGTTCCGGCTAAAATCTATCGTGCTTCCTCTCGGGTTTTCTCTCGAAGAAACACACCTAGAGTTTCAGCCACTCTTTGTGCAACGACACCAATTACAGCTGCTTGTCCTCAGAACCTATTCCATGCAGCTACAAAAGCATCAATTAATGGACATACTTTAGATGCCTTAATTGACTCAGGTAGCACTGATAGTTTCATTAGGGAACAGATTGTTGCAGAGTTAAAGCTACATGTTTTCCCATCGGACCAGGCAATTGCGATGGCTCAGTCATCACTTAATACCAGAATTTCTGGCTTTTGTATGGTTGAAATAACACTTAATGGTCGCAGGTATCCCTCCACCCGGCTTTCGGTGCTCAAGGACTTATGTAGTGATCTTATCTTAGGGCTGGATTTTCAAAAGCAGCATAAGAAACTCACCATTGAGTTCGGCGGATCCAAACCTGAACTCACTATTTCTAATATACGACCTCGATTACCGTTCTGTGCATTGTCAGCAACTTCACTGGATGAACCCTCACTGTTTACCAGTATCCCTCCTCGATGCAAACCGATTATAACAAAGTCACGACGTTTCAGTCAGGAAGACCAGTCTTTTATTGCGGCTGAGATTTCTCGGCTTTTAGCAGAGGATATCATCGAGCCTTGTTCGTCGCCATGGCGCGCCCAGGTCGTTATTGTTAAGAACCCTCTACAACCTCACAAGAAACGGCTGTGCATTGACTATTCACAGACCATCAATCAATATACGGACTTGGACGCATACCCATTGCCGCGCATCGATGATATGGTTAATAAACTGGCTGAGTACACGGTGTTCTCAACATATGATCTGAAAAGTGCCTATCATCAGGTACCCTTGAAGGTCTCAGACAAGCAGTATACGGCCTTTGAAGCCAATGGACGGCTGTATCAATTTCGTCGCCTCCCCTTTGGGGTCACTAATGGAGTGGCTGTCTTCCAGCGAGCAATGGATGACCTGGTCAAACAGGAAGACTTGAAGGATACGTTTCCTTATCTGGACAATATTACTGTCGCAGGTTGCAATCAGCGGGAACATGACGCCAATCTCCAACGATTTTGGGATGCACTCCAGCACCGTAATTTGACATTAAATGCGGCTAAATCCATTGAGTCACAACCAACCATCAACATCCTTGGCTATTGTGTGGGCAATGGCATCATTAAACCTGACCCTGAAAGGCTTCGCCCACTCCAAGAGCTCCCGCCACCTAAGAATCCGGCCTCCTTGCGCCGGGCCCTCGGCCTGTTTGCATACTATGCTAAATGGATTCCTAACTTCTCGGACCGAATCCAACCTCTACTGAAGGCCAGCACATTCCCACTAGACACAGCGGCTGTTACAGCCTTTAACCTCCTGAAAAAACAGTTGGAGAAAGCGGCTCTTCACTCCATCGATGAGAGTCTTCCTTTTGTTGTTGAGTGTGATGCCTCGGAGGTGGCGATCTCGGCCACTCTGAATCAGGAAGGTCGTCCGGTGGCATTTTTGTCCAGGACTTTTCAAGGGGCTGAGCTACATTATCCTCCAGTCGAGAAAGAAGCTACAGCCATCATAGAGGCAGTACGGAAGTGGACTCATCTCCTAGCTCGCCAGCACTTTACCTTAATCACGGACCAGCGATCGGTCGCCTTCATGCTCGATAATCGAAAACGGACCAAAATTAAAAATAATAAAATCCAGCTTTGGCGGCTGGAATTGGCCTCTTTTGGTTACACCATCCACTATCGACCTGGCAAGGAGAATGTGGCTCCGGATACCCTCACACGAGCATTCTGCTCCGCCATGGCACCCTCTACGCTCGTAGACATCCATGATGGGTTGTGTCATCCGGGCGTTACTCGCATGCTACACTTCGTGCGGTCCCGAAATCTCCCATTCTCTACCGGGGATGTAAAGAAGATGTGCTCGGACTGCAGAGTCTGTGCGGAATTGAAACCTCAGTTTTTCCGCCCCTCGGGTGGTATACTCATACATGCGACCCAGCCAATGCAACGGCTTAGCATCGATTTTAAGGGGCCGTTGCCCTCTTCAACTCGCAACACTTATCTATTGACCATGGTCGATGAGTATTCCCGTTTTCCGTTTGCCTTTCCCTGCCCCAATATGCTGACGACCACGGTTATCAGCTGCCTTGAGCAGGTATTTGCTTTCTGTGGCATGGCATCCTATGTTCATTCGGATCGGGGCCCTTCTTTTATGTCAGGAGAACTCAAGGCCTATCTCTCGGAACGGGGTATTGCTGCCAGCAGAACGACGCCTTATCATCCGGTCGGGAATGGGCAAGTCGAGCGTTTTAACGCTATCATCTGGAATGCGGTACGTCTGGCTTTGAGATCTCGGGGCCTACCCAACCAGCAATGGGAAGCAGTACTTCCAGACGCATTACACTCCACACGGTCCCTCCTTTCGACCGCCACAAATACGACGCCTCATGAACGGTTCTTCCGATTTCAGCGTCGCTCATCCTATGGGATATCTCTCCCGTCATGGCTGACTGCACCGGGACCAGTGCTACTCCGAAGATATGTCCGGGCGTCTAAGAATGACCCCCTGGTAGATGAGGTTGAGCTCACTGACGTCAACCCTACCTACGCCTATATTCGGTATCCTGACGGTCGGGAATCTACCGTGTCATTGCGGGATCTGGCTCCCTGCCCGCCGAAACATAGAGGGACACCAGGGGATGATATTGTACCAGGCACATCTCTGGGCTCGCCAGGTGCCTCTCATCACGATCTGGATCTGACGCCGGCTGGTACCTCACTCCAGCGTGCCGACCTGGGGCAGACTGACTATGAGCCCGTCGGGGCTCGCACGCGCAGCCACGATCCACCCCGTACCATACGCTCGGAAACGGATCTGCCACAGCCCTGCCCGACACCCGTTCGGGCACCAGTACACAGTCAGGATCGTCCTGACCCCTCACAGAGCGGGCTGGATCACTCGGACTCTGGTCCACGGCCCGCGGCGGGTAAACGGGCTAGGGGCCCTCTACCGCTACGAGAACCCAAACGGGTGCGGCTCTCCCTCGTCCGGCGGCTACGAAATGGAGGGAGCATCCCGGCCTCCTAATCTTTTGGGGGAGGAGAATGTGGTAACACAATACAGCTTCCTGTGACTCGAACTTTATTGCATCACTTCCTGTGATTAGTCCAGGATAAATACTGGACTGAGCAGTTGGATCCTGGAGAGGCATAGAGTAAGACCTCTTTTGTATGTAGCACCTTTTTAGTTGATTAAAGCTTACTTTAAGTTCACCACGCGTAAGGCTCATTCTTACGACATAGGTCAGCGAGCACAGGGGTGATGGGTGAACGGGAATCAGTGCGAGTTAGGACACGGGGCAGCAGAGTCCTAGCTTCCAAATCCGACGTCTGTCACTCCCCCCGCCCCCTTCAACCTCACATCGAGACCCCTCGTACTGTCTGCTACTCCAACTCATTCTTTCCTCAAATTCCTCACCTCTCTCACTCCGAGAATCGACAAGAATCTTTAAAAACAATCTTGCCGTTCCCTTGTCAGACCTTCCTGATTTGTCTCCTCTCCTCCCTCCCTCGTCTTCTCAGCCTTGTTGCTGCCCTGCACTGTGGGACTTTCATCCTTTACTTGGGCTTGTCAACTCTAAGGGAATGAGTTGGGAGGTTAAGAGTTCCCTCCAGCAAACCTATCCTCACTGTCACGAGCTTAGAACTGTCCCTGGTGCACTCCAGGGCTCGGTGATTATCCCTCTCTGTTGGATTGTTAGGATGTGCCGGCCATCGCCAGCTGGACCAGATTCAACACAGCACTACTCTGTGGCCATGTGCGCTACTGCAATGCCACAAACAACTTCTCTGCAGGCAAGTCAGGTACTTCCCGGTTTCCATGGAAACGATGCTCACCTTTTTGTTTAATGAGATTGTTGCAACAGCACCTGGCATTTATAGAGCGTCTTTAATGTTCCAAAGCTTCACAAGAGCGTAATCAGACAAAAATTGACACTGAGCCTAAGTGGGAGTTGTTGGGACTAAAAGCTCGGTCAAAGGTGTCTTCTATTGCTTTGCCGACTGGGATAAAGGACAAGGGTAAGATTCAAGGTCTCAGCCCAAGGTCGATTGTCCGGCTGAGTTGAGGAGGTAAACGTCTTATGATGCTGGGTGTTTGTGGAGAAGTCATCGAACCAGCAGAGATGAATGCATTTTAAGTCGTTCATGCTTTGCTAACAGATTAAAACAGGGGATAGGGATACTGCGACACACAGCTGCATTATTCACAGGCAGAGTAACATCTGGGTGAATTCTACTTAGGGACGTGAGCCTACAATCCAGACCAGACACTTCAGTGCATTTATATAGAACCTTTAACGTAGAAAAATGTCCCAAGGGGCTTCACAGAAGCGTCGTCCAAAAACACCCAAATGGGCACAGAGCCAAAGAAGGAGATATTAGGAAGGTTTTAAGGAGGGAATTCCAGAACTTGGGGCCTATGAGGCTGAAGGCATAGCACCAATGGTGGGGTGAAGGGAGGGTCAGGGGTTATAGGGCTGGAGGAGGTTACAGAGATAGGGAGGGGCGAGGCCATGAAGAGTTTTAAACACAGGTTAAGAATTTTTAAATTGAGGTGTTGGGGGACAGGCAGCCAATGTAGGTCAGCGAGCACAGGGGTGATGAGTGAACGGGACTTGGTGCGAGTTAGGACACGGGCAGCCGAGTTTTGGATGACCTCAAGTTTACGTAGGGTGGAATGTGAAAGGCCAACCAGGAGTGTGTTGGAATAGTCAAGTCTAGAGGTAACAAAGGCAGGGATGAGGGTTTCAGCAGCGGATGAGCTGAGGCAAGGGCGGAGACGGTTATACAGATGCTCTCCTCTACCTTATTGATTGTATAATTTGCCTTCCTAATTGCTTGCTGTACCTGCATGCTAACTCTCTGTGTTTCATGTACGAGGACACCCAAATCCCTCTGAACACCAGTATTTAATAGTTTCTCACCATTTATAAAGTATTCTGCTTTTCTATTCTTCCTACAAAAGCAAATAATCTCACATTTCCCCACATTATACTCCATCTGCCACCTTCTTGCTCACTCACTTAACCTGTCTATATCCCTTTGCAGGCTCTTGTGTCCTCCTCACAGCTTACTTTCCCACCTAGCTTTGTATCGTCAGCAAACTTGAATACATTGCACTTGGTCCCTTCATCTAAGCCATTACTATAGATTGTAAATAGCTGCGGCCCAAGCACTGATCCTTGCGGCACCCACTAGTAACAGCCTGCCAACCTGAAAATGACCCGTTAATTCCTACTGTCTAGTTTTCTGTCCTTTAACCAATCCTCTATCCATGCTAATATATTACACCACCCCACCCATCAGCCATGGCTAAGTTGGTAGCACCCTCGCCTCTGAGTCAGAAGGTTGTGGGTTCAAGTCCCACTCCAGAGATTTGAGAACAAAAATCTAGGCTGACACTCCAGTGCAGTACTGAGGTAGTGCTGCACTGAGGGAGTGCTGCACTGTCGGAGGTGCCGTCTTTTAGATGAGATATTAAACCATCTGCTCTCTCATGTGGACATAAAAGAGCCCATGGCACTATCTCAAAGAAGAGCAGGGGAGTTCTCCCCGGTGTCCTGGCCAATATTTATCCCTCAATCAACCTCACAAAAACAGATTATCTGGTCATTATCAAACAGGAAATTAGAGATGCATGTAAGAAGGGTACTACAGTAATCATGGGTGACTTTAATCTACATATAGACTGGCCAAACCAAATTAGCAATAATACTGTGGAGGATGAATTCCTGGAGTGTGTACGCGATGGTTTTTTAGACGAGTACGTTGAGGAGCCAACTAGGGAACAGGCTATCCTAGATTGGGTATTGTGCAATGAGAAGGGGTTAATTAATAATCTTGTTGTGGGGGTCCTTTAGGGAAGAGTGACCATAACATGATAGAATTCTTCATTAAGATGGAAAGTGAAGAAGTCCAATCCGAAACTAGGGTCCTAAATCTAAACCGATGGTATGAGGAGTGAGCTGGCTATGATAGATTGGGGAGCTTCATTAAAAGGAATGATGGTGGATAGGCAATGGCTAACATTTAAGGAACGAATGCATGAATTGCAACAGTTATACATTCCTTTCTGGCGCAAAAACACAAAAGGAAAAGCGGCCCAACCATGGCTAACAAAAGAAATTAAGGATAGTATTAGATCCAAAGAGGAGTCATATAAAGTTGCCAGAAAAAGTAGCAAGCCTGAGGATTGGGAGCAGTTTAGAGTTCAGCAAAAAAGGACCAAGAGATTCATTAAGAGGGGAAAAATAGAGTATGAGAGTAAACTTGCAAGGAACATAAAAACGGATTGTAAAAGCTTCTACAAGTATGTAAAAATAAAAGATTAGTGAAGACAAATGTAGGTCCCTTACAGTCAGAAACGGGAGAATTTATAATGGGAAACAAGGAAATTAAACATATACTTTGGTTCTGTCTTCATGGAAGAGGACACAAATAACTTCCCAGAAATGCTAGGGAACCAAGGGTCTAGTGAGAAGGAGGAATTAAAGGAAACTAGTATTAGTAAAAAAATAGCACTGGAGAAATTAATGGGACTGAAAGCTGATAAATCCCAGGGCCTGATAATCTGCATCCCAGAGTACTAAAAGAGGTAGCCATGGAAATAGTGGATGCATTGGTTGTCATCTTCCAAAATTCTGTAGATTATGGAACAGTTCCTGCAGATTGGAGGGTGGCAAATGTAACCCCACTATTTAAAAAAGGAGGGAGAGAGAAAACAGGGAACTACAGACTAACATCAGTAGTAGGGAAAATGCTAGAGTCTGTTATAAAGGATGTGATAACAGGACACTTAGAAAATATCAATGGGATTAGACAAAGTCAACATGGATTTATGAAAGGGAAATTGTGTTTGACAAATCTACTGGAGTTTTTTGAGGATGTAACTGGTAGAATAGATAAGGGACAACCAGTGGATGTGGTGTATTTGGATTTTCAGAAGGCCTTTGATAAAGTCCCACATAAGAGGTTAGTGTGCAAAATTAAAGCACAGGGGATTGGGGGTAATATACTGGCATGGATTGAAAATTGGTTAACAGACAGGAAACAGAGAGTAGGAATAAATGGGTCTTTTTCAGGGTGGCAGGCGGTGACTAGTGGGGTACCGCAGGGATCAGTGCTTGGGCCCCAGCTATTCACAATATATATCAATGATTTGGATGAGGGAACCAAATGTAATATTTCCAAGTTTGCTGATGACACGAAACTAGGTGGGATTGTGAGTTGTGAGGAGGATGCAAAGAGGCTTCAAGGCGATTTAATCAAGTTGAGTGAGTGGGAAAATACATGACAGATGCAGTATAACGTGGATAAATGTGAAGTTATCCACTTCGGTAGGAAAAACAGAAAGGTAGAGTATTATTTAAATGGTGATAGATTGGGAAATGCTGATGTACAAAGGGACCTGGGTGTCCTTGTACACCAGTCACTGAAAACAAACATGCAGGTGCAGCAAGCAGTTAGGAAGGCAAATGGTATGTTGGGCTTCATTGCAAGAGGATTTGAGTACAGGAGCAAGGATGTCTTACTACAGTTGTATAGGGCCTTGGTGAGACCACACCTGGAGTACTGTGTGCAGTTTTGGTCTCCTTACCTAAGAAAGGATATACTTGCCATAGAGGGAGTGCAGCGAAGGTTCACCAGACTGATTCCTGGGATGGCAGGACTGTCGTATGAGGAGAGATTGGGTCGACTAGGCCTGTATTCACTAGAGTTTAGAAGAATGAGAGGGGATCTCATTGAAACGTATAAAATTCTGACAGGGCTAGACAGACTGGATGCAGGGAGGATGTTTCCCCTGGCTGGGGGGTCTAGAACGAGGGGTCACAGGCTCAGAATTCAGGGTAGGACATTTAGGATCGAGATGAGGAGAAATATATTCACGCAGAGGGTGGTGAACCTGTGGAATTCTCTACCCCAGAAGGCTGTGGAGGTCAAGTCACTGAATATATTTAAGAAGGAGATAGATAGATTTCTAGACACAAAAGGCATCAAGGGGTATGGGGAGAGAGCGGGAATATGGTATTGAGATAGAGGATCAGCCGTGATCATATTGAATGGCAGAGCAGGCTCGAATGGCCGACTCCTGCTCCTATTTTTCTATGTTTCTATCACATTGCTGTTTGTGGGATTTGCTGTGCGCAAATTGGCTGCCGTGTTTCCTACATTACAACAGTGACTGCACTTCAAAAATACTTCATTGGCTGCAAAGCGCTTTGGGACGTCCTGAGGTCGTGAAAGGTGCTGTATAAATGAAAGTCTTTCTTTTTTACCTTATAGAATCACAGAAAAATTACGACACAGAAGGAGGCCATTCGGCCCATCGTGTCTGTGCCGGTCGGAAAAGAGCTACCCAGCCTAATCCCACCTTCCAGCTCTTGGTCCGTAGCCCTGTAGGTTACGGCACTTCAAGTGCACATCCAAGTACTTTTTAAATGTGATGAGGGTCTCTGCCTCTACCACCCTTTCAGTCAGTGAGTTCCAGACCCCCACCACCCTCTGGGTGAAAATTATTTTCATCTCCCCTCTAATCCTTCTACCAATTACTTTAAATCTATGTCCCCTGGTCTTGACCCCTCTGCTAAGGGAACTAGGTCCTTCCTATCCACTCTATCGAGGCCCCTCATAATTTTATACACCTCAATTAGGTCTCCCCTCAGCCTCCTCTGTTCCAAAGAAAACAACGCCAGCCTATCCAATCTTTCCTCATAGCTAAAGTTTTCCAGTCCTGGCAACATCCTCGTAAATCTCCTCTGCACCCCCTCGAGTGCAATCACATCCTTCCTGTAATGTGGTGACCAGAACTGCACGCAGTACTCAAGCTGTGGCCTAACCAGTGTTGTATACAGTTCTAGCATAACTTCCCTGCTCTTATATTCTGTGCCTCGGCTAATAATGGAAAGTATTCCGTATGCCTTCTTGACCACCTTATCTACCTGTCCTACTACCTTCAGGGATCTGTGGACAAACACTCCAAGATCCCTATGTTGCTCCACACCTCTCAGTATCCTCCCATTAATTGTGAATTCCCTTGCCTTGTTGCCCCTCCCCAAATGCAATACCTCACACTTTTCTGGATTGAATTCCATTTGCCACTTTTCTGCCCAACTGACCAGTTCATCGATATCTTCCTGCAGTCTAAAGCTTTCCTCCTCATTGTCAACCACACGGCCAATTTTTGTATCATCTGCAACAACCTTTTATGTGGCACCTAATCGAATGCCTTTTGAAAATCTAAATATACTACCATCCACTGGTTCCCCTTTATCTAACCTGCTAGTTATATCCTCAAGATAAACTCTGCTAGATTTGTCAAACACAATTTCCCTTTCATAAAACCATGTTGACTCTGCCTAATCATATTATGATTTGCTAAGTGCCCTGTTACAACTTCCTTAATGATTTTCCTGACGACTGATGTCAGGCTAACTGGCCTGCAGTTGCCTGTTTTCTCTCTCCCTCCTTTCTTGAATAGCAGGGTTACACACCCATTATCCCTGCTCTCTGTCTCCTACCTCCTAACCAATTCCCTATCTAAGCCAATAGGTTGCCTCCAATTCCAAGCGCGCTCCTTTTTGTTAACAGTCTCTTATGTGGAACCTTGTTGAATGCCTTCAGGAAGTCCATATAAACAACATCCGTAGACACTCCCTTATCTACTATTTTAGTTACCTCTTCAAAAAATTCAACTAGGTTCATAAGACATGACTTACCTTCACAGATCCATACTGGCTCTCTCTGATCAGCTCATTGTCCAAATGCTTGGTCCCTAATAACAGATTCTAGTGACTTCTAGCGCTGTGATTGGACAGGACAGCATTCTTAGTTTCATCAACAAGTTTATTGGGATCTCATAAACATTTACAATATGTCACATGGCAGTATAACGATCTTAGTAAAAGATTCAGGGCCAATAAAAAGTACCAAAAAAAACCTCCAACAGTTTGTCATTAACAATATTTTATGTTCAAGTCATATGTTTCTTAAGAAAAATAAAATTACAAAAGTGTTTTTAATGCAAAGGCAATACAGGCTTCGATAGCAGCGGAGTGAGGAGAGACTGTGTGAGAGAAAGAGGCAGAGAGTGAGAGAGATGGAGAGAGAGTGATGGCGAGAGAGGCAGAGAGTGAGAGAGATGGAGAGAGAGTGATGGCGAGAGAGGCAGAGAGTGAGAGAGATGGAGAGAGAGTGATGACGAGAGAGGCAGAGAGTGAGAGAGATGGAGAGAGAGTGATGGCGAGAGAGGCAGAGAGTGAGAGAGGCCCAGAGAGAGGCAAAGAGTAAGAGAAACCCAGTGAAAAACTGCAAGAAAAAGGCAATGGAGAAAGAGATAGAAATGAGAAAGGAAGACAGAGACAGAGAGAGCAGATATAAACCTTTGAGGGCTGAGGGTGCGGTGGGGAGGGAGAGAGAGAGAGAGAGATTAGGGAGAGGCAGAGTGAGTGAGATTGGGGGAGTGAGAGAGAGAAGAGAACATGTTCAAGATCTTTGAGGGTTGAGGTTGCAGTGGGGAAGAAGAGAGATCAGGAGGAGGCAGAGAGAGGGAGTGAGATTGGGAGAGTGGGAGAGAGGAAAGAAAAGAGAGCACAGACCTTTGCGGCAAAAACACAAAATGGAGGGAATGAGAGAGTGAGAGCATTCCAGGCCTTGGACGCAAAATGATAGCAATATAGAGGGACTGGGGAGAAAGAGAGAGATTGGCAAGAAAGAGTGGGTGAGAGAGAGAGAGACCACTTAGTAAAGGATGGGGAAAGAGATGAATAAAGTGTGCAGAACAAACCAGAATGACAGGACCTGCAGGCCAGGCAGTGAGATGTGTGGGTGAAGTTGCCTGGCTGCAGGACATTGGCTTTTGAAGGAAAGCGATCAGCAAAAAAAGGCAGAAAACTCAACGAAAGAAACAATGTGGAAGGAACACAAGCACACGATGATTCCTACAAGCAGTTCTCCAAATGTGTTTTCTTTAAATAGGGGCTATTTAGCAATTAAAAGGCTAAAACAAAGGACTAGCTCCGTATTTCTATCAAATACATAAATTAGCACCACAAACACTGGACTGGACTGGACTGCTTGCTCTTGGAGCACCTCATCCTGCTGAGGGATATTTAAAATAAAGCACAATGTACAGAGGGAGAGGGGAGGGGGAGAGACCTGGCCACATTGAAGGAGACTTTTCCTTGTTTCAAGAACAACATAATGGTATAACTATATGAACATGAAACAGCATGCAGGGCGGCCATAAATCCGGTTGTCAGACTGCCCCGGGGCAGTGAGGGAGCCTCGATCCTCGGGAGACTGGTCCAGGGAAATCAGCTGCGCCTTGTGAAAAAAAAAGCGAAGGGCATTAATGGGACAGAATAGCACCAGACGCGAGACGGTTGAATAGCACCTAGTCTTCAGTGAACTCGCCAGCCGGAGTCTCCCGGGCACCGCTCGAGTCATAAGAACATAAGAACATAAGAATTAGGAGCAGGAGTCGGCCATTCGGCCCCTCGAGCCTTCTCCGCCATTCAATAAGATCATGGCTGATCTTCGACCTCAACTCCACTTTCCCACCCGATCCCCATATCCCTTGATTCCCCTAGAGTCCAAAAATCTATCGATCTCAGCCTTGAATATACTCAACTACTCAGCATTCACAGCCCTCTGGGGTAGAGAATTCCGAAGATTCACAACCCTCTGAGTGAAGAAATTCCTCCTCATCTCAGTCCTAAATGGCCGACCCCTTATCCTGAGACTATGCCCCCTAGTTCTAGACTCTCCAGCCAGGGGAAACAACCTCTCAGCATCTACCCTGTCAATCCCCCTCAGAATCTTGTATGTTTCAATGGGCTTTCTCGAGAGGCTCTGAAGCTACCCTTTCCCTCCTCCCACAGAAGGCGATGACTTAGCACCGAGATGGTTTCACGAAAGAGAATGAACGGCCCGTAGTGCAGGACAAGGTTCCTGCTGAAACCCCAACATGCGGAACGCCCAACATCTGGAAGCAAAGCAAGGAGCAGCTGTGTCTGTGCAGCGCAAAGTATGTGTTATACAGCCGTGTGCTTTTGGTAATACAGCAGAGCATGGTTTATTAATCCTACATAAGACATTTTATATATATTTATGCTTTTGCACATTAGGATTGAGTTATCCGTGTACATTTAACAGTCACATGCATTGTTTTCGAAGCCGGAAGCTGCAAGGGAGAATGGAAAATATTATACAATAAAATATTTACTTACAAACGTACAAAAAGTTTTGTTTTTTTCGTTTTAAAAAGAAATAATAAAATGTCAGCACCATTTCTGAGGAAGGGTTTCATTCAAAACATTTATTTGACGAGATTTAAAAAAAAAAGACTACGAATGTGAAATAACACCAGAGAAACCTTACAGGAGGGACAGAGAGAGGGTCAGTCAGCATCTGAGAGAGAGAGGCGGGGGTGAAGGGGCAGGCCCTTGGCTGAGCTGCCCCCAGTAGGAGCCCGACTTTCTCTTTCTGAGGCTGAGTGCTGGGCGCCGCCTTGGCACAGAGACCTCGCGTTGTTCCTGAAGACTCCACTTATGGGGGGGAAGAAGTCAAATAGTCTGTCTCTGGGTTGTCGAATTGTTCACCAGACTAGTTTAAATGTCTGGGGGTTTGTGTCGTGGGACAGCTGGGAGATTCACTTCGAGATGGAGTCTTCCTATCCAGGTAACTTGAGGCGTAGCCACAGCTCAGCACCTTGGCCTCCAGTCTCTGAACTCGCAGGTGATAAATCTGCACATTGAGGTTACAGTGTTGTTGGTTTTTGCAGACTCTTTCATTCTTCCTCTGTGTGTGTGTGTTTTTTTAAAAACATTTTTCGTTTCTCTCTGTGAAGTTTCGAATGGTTTTATCCCACGAAACAGACAGGTCCAATTTCAAATCCAAACTTCTGGCCCGACTCTCCAAAGTCATTGAACATGATGTCGATGAACGGGAGCTGCTCCACCTTGGGAGTATTGACCGCTAGCACCGTCTTCTGATAACCTTTCTTTGTCTGCAGAAAAACAGAAAAAGGGGGAAAGTTAGAAAAGGAGCTCGGATTCCTGATAGGACCAAATCTGGGAGGGTTACAAACGAGCTACTCCTAAAGTAAGTCGGAATTGCATTTAACATGAATGTTTAGAATCACCGTGCTCATCATGGCGAGGGATGTTGGTATCGAGAGTGGAGCTGTCCCCATCTCAGGTCAGCACCCAGCTCTCCCAGCTCAGGCACACGAGATGCAGCACACAACTCCCTCTATACTGCCTAACAACTTCGCCCCAATCTCAGA
Source organism: Squalus acanthias (assembly GCA_030390025.1). Classification (NCBI taxonomy): domain Eukaryota; kingdom Metazoa; phylum Chordata; class Chondrichthyes; order Squaliformes; family Squalidae; genus Squalus; species Squalus acanthias. The sequence goes on along the minus strand of JASTWF010000153.1, from coordinate 614,556 downwards.
CTGCACCAGCGGGACATGAGTTCAATTCCTTTTCTGAGTGAGATTGCCAATCGGCGCTGGCTCAGGGACTCAGCTTTGTGATCTGGGCTCAGGCCCACGAAGAACTGGACTGAGGAGGATGGACTGGGGAGGATGGACTGGGGAGGATGGATTGGGAAGGATGGATTGGGAAGGATGGATTGGGAAGGATGGATTGGGGAGGATGGATTGGGGAGGATGGATTGGGGAGGATGGATTGGGGAGGATGGATTGGGGAGGATGGATTGGGGAGGACGGATTGGGGAGGATGGACTGGGGAGGATGGACTGGGGAGGATGGACTGGGGAGGATGGATTGGGAAGGATGGATTGGGGAGGACGGATTGGGAAGGATGGACTGGGGAGGATGGATTGGGAAGGATGGATTGGGGAGGATGGATTGGGGAGGATGGATTGGGGAGGATGGACTGGGGAGGATGGACTGGGGAGGATGGACTGGGGAGGATGGATTGGGGAGGATGGACTGGGGAGGATGGATTGGGGAGGATGGATTGGGGAGGATGGATTGGGGAGGATGGACTGGGGAGGATGGACTGGGGAGGATGGACTGGGGAGGATGGATTGGGGAGGATGGATTGGGGAGGATGGATTGGGGAGGATGGACTGGGGAGGATGGACTGGGGAGGATGGACTGGGGAGGATGGACTGGGGAGGATGGACTGGGGAGGATGGACTGGGGATGGAAGCCATCAACTTCTAACGTGGGGCCAGAGTACAACAGCTGAAAGACTGTTCAGCTCAGTAAAAGATAGGTTGAGTGCAGGATTAGTGTGGATGCAGGGGTGGGGTGAATGCAGGAATGGGATGGTAGCAGGAGCGTTGGCTGATTGCTCCCCTCCCATACCCAAGGACCAGTTGTAGCTCTCACTGCCATATTGCTAAGATCTGCTAACTGAAGGCAGCCCCCTGGTCTGTATGTCCTTGTACCACAATAACCAGAGATTAATCTGGAGCTAACAGGTTCAATTGTTTGGAGAAACCATTCTGCTTTAACCCAAGAGTGTGAAGAGGAAGCACTCACTGCACATTTGTCCACGATGGCTTGGATGTAGGGGTTGTTGTCGTATGACATCTCCTCGTCGTTTGAGCCCAGGAAGCGGATGGCCTTGTCGTAACTGTCGGTGGTTGAGTCGTACCAGGCCACGGTTTGGTGGCAGTTGTAGGTGAGGTTCTGATGGGCGGAGGCACTCAGCAACCTCAGGAAGGTCATCTGCACCACTCCGATGGGATTGCTATCTGCGTCTGTGTAGGATAGCTGATTGCGGAGAGAGAGAGAGCGAGAGAACAACAACAGCGCTAGGAGACAATTCAAAACCCAACATCACGCCTTTAACTCACTCACAGTCAGCCGAGAATGAAGAGACCCATTGGGACCGCCTGGAATGTAATGGCAGGAGATTTTCCACAGTCTGTCTCCCACGGCAAATTTAAAACCAGCAAACCTCCATCTCTCGCTGAGTTCCTTTTAAGGTTACAACAGCAGCTGGGTGGATGCTCCTGGTTATGGGCTGTTTAAACCCCTTCCCGTGTGCTCCATTTAATACTGATGTTAATCTACTCACACAGAGGGAGCCAAGAATTTCATTTAGGAACAGGGAAGTCCAATGGGCTCAGCAAGCCTGTCCATAATTAATAGATCAACCCCACCACAACCCTCAACCCCATCCCTCAACCCCACCACATCCCTCAACCCCACTATATCCCCCCAGACCAACTCACCCACCCACCATATACCCCAATCCCACCACAACCCTCAACCCCACTATATCCCCCCAGACCAACTCACTCACCCACCATATACCCCAATCCCACCACATCCCTCAACCCCACCCACCCACCACATCCCCCAACCCCACCCACCCACCACATCCCTCAACCCCACCCACCCACCACATCCCTCAACCCCACCCACCCACCACATCCCCCAACCCCACCCACCCACCACATCCCCCAACCCCACCCACCCACCACATCCCCCAACCCCACCCACCCACCACATCCCTCAACCCCACCCACCCACCACATCCCTCAACCCCACCCACCCACCACATCCCCCAACCCCACCCACCCACCACATCCCCCAACCCCACCCACCCACCACATCCCTCAACCCCACCCACCCACCACATCCCCCAACCCCACCCACCCACCACATCCCTTAACCCACCATTGGCACAGAGTTGCTCATTCTGTCAGACTGTGAGTGTCTGAAAGAGGCCAATTTAAAACTAAAGACGTTTACCAACCGCTGTTCCGGGATCCTTAGCCGTTTCCAGGTTCCTTCCAACACTCGTGAGAGTGACGTGACTGAACATGGGGAAGAAAAGACATGCAGGAATGGGGAGGGGTTACACAGCAAGCGGGACAGAACATGGCAGCCATCAGAACCAGACCCCATCACACCATCCTTTTTAGACTTTGTTTAGATCAGAATTCATTCTGGAGCTGACAGCATGTCCATTGTCTCAGGCTCCGAGTATCCTAGGCGATGACAACTTCATCCCTGCCTTTCCTGAATGGCAGAAAATGGCTGATTATTTATGGGCACGCTCGGGGAGTCGACACATCCCAGCGTCAGTGAGAAGCTTTAATCGGAATGGCGATTCATATTTTCTTTTTTTTTAAGTTGTAGCTTTTAAGAAGTACATGAAGTATTTTTGATTTTCACGTGCTGTCTTGAAGCTACGAGCTCTTGATCTGATTGTCCCATGGACAATCTTTTGACTAGCTGCCAACATTAAGAAATGCACTTGGTGCCTTCTTGGAGCTGATTTCATAGAATTACAGAGAATGTACAGCACAGAAACAGGCCATTCGGCCCATCAGGTCCGTGCCGGTGTTTATGCTCCACATGAGCCTCCTCCCACCCCTTTTCATCTCACCCCATCAGCATATCCTTCGATTCTTTTCTCCCTCAGATGTTTATCGAGCTTCCCCTTAATTGTATCTGTGCTATTCACCTCGACCACTCCCTGTGGGAGCGAGTTCCACATTCTCACCACTCTCTGGGGAAAGAAGTTTCTCCTGAATTCCCTATTGGATTTATTAATGACTATCTTATATTGATGGCCCCTAGTTCTGGTCTCCCCCACAAGTGGAAACATCTTCTCTATCCTATCAAACCCTTTCATAATAGTAAAGCCCTCGATCAGGTCACTCCTCAGCCTTCTCTTTTCCAGAGTAAAGAGTCCCAGCCTGTTCAGTCTTTCCTGATAGTTACAACCTCTCAGTTCTGGGATCATCCTTGTAAATCTTTTTTTGCACTTTCTCCAGTGCCTCGATATCCTTTTTGTAATATGGAGACCAGAACTGTGCACAGTGCTCCAAGTGTGGTCTAAACTGGGGTTCGATACAGGTTTAGCATAACTTCGCCGCTTTTCAATTCTATCCCTCTAGAAATGAGCCCCAGGGCTTGGTTTGCTTTTTTATGGCCTTATTAACCTGTGTCGCTACTTCTAGTGATTTGTGAATCTGTACCCCCAGATCCCTCTGTTCCTCAACCCCATTTAGACACTTATTTTCCAAGGAGTGTGTGACCTCCTTATTCTTCCTACAAAATTTCCACTGTACTTTCTTGCTCGATGGACTATTTGCTGGCACTGAGGTGCCATTGTGCCTGTGCCGGCTCTTTGAACGAGCTCTCCAATTAGTCCCACTCCCCTGCTCTTTCCCCAGAGCCCTACAAATGTTTCCCCCTCAAGTATTTATCCAATTCCCTTTTGAAAGTTACTATTGAATCTGCTTTCAGGCAGCGCATTCCAGATCACAACAACTCGCTGCGGAAAAACATTCTCCTCATCTCCCCTCTGGTTCTTTTGTGAATTCCCTTAAATCTGTGTCCTCTGGTCACCGACCCTCCTGCCACTGGAAACAGTTTCTCCTTATTTACTCTATCAAAACCCCTCATGATTTTGAACACCTCTATTAAATCTCCCCTTAACCTTCTCTGCTCTAAGGAGAACAATTCCAGCTTCTCCAGTCTCTCCACATCACTGAAGTCCCTCATCGCTGGGACCATTCTAGTAAATCTCCTCTGCACCCTCTCCAAGGCCTTGACATCCTTCCTAAAGTGCGGTGCTCAGAGTTGGACACAATACTCCAGCTGGGGCCGAACCACACAGGAGCATTTTCCAGCTGGGTGTAATTGGACGTTAATCAGGGCACTGAGGCAAATTGTAGCACTTCTGCTGTGGTGTGTCTGAGATCAGCCATCTCTGCCTGGACCGTGGGTGGAGTCTGGGATGTCTGTGGGACTCAGGACCGCTGCAGGCGGTGCATTTATCACCACTGGGAGGAGCCAAGCTTTACCCTTCAGTCTGAAGATTGAGGATACAGGATGTGAGTTGGGAGAATGACTTCAGTCCTGAATGTGATGGGGTATTCTCTAAACTCGACGGGCGGGGAAACTCCTCGGAGCCTCTCACTCTCCTCTGGCACTACTTCGCCGAGAGCACGGCTCAAAGGGGTTTCCGTGGCACTCCCTGGGGAGCGGGAGCGGCCCCGAGGAATTCCTGCCCGCCTCCCCAGCCCCCAGCCAATGTTTCGACAGGTGTCCAATGCTCGCAAGATAGCAGGTGAAGCAGAAGGTCAGTGGATGAAGTTCCGGAGGCTTGTCGCTATATCTCAGAGAGTTGGAGTCTGCAGCCAGGTAGACAACTCTCCAGAGCACAGTAAGATCAGGGCAGAAACAGGAGGTCAGAGACTGCGAGAGGAGGAGAGGAGGATCAGGGCTGCTGACACTGAGCTGCTCAGACAGTCGTCGAACCTTGCAGAGCCCGCCCACCCGCACCTTCACCGCCGGCACCAAACGGGCTTCTTAATATTCATTACAGCACCTGACTCAATGGGCGATATTGTAAAAAGGTATTTTCTCCCACACCAATTTGTCTCCCGGAGGTCGTCGCACCACAGTACGGGTTCCACAGACACTGACTCTCACTGGGGTACGGGTTCCACAGACACTGACTTTCACTGGGGTACGGGTTCCACAGACACTGACTCTCACTGGGGTACGGGTTCCACAGACACTGACTCTCACTGGGGTCCGGGTTCCACGGGCACTGACTCTCACTGGGGTACGGGTTCCACAGGCACTGACTCTCACTGGGGTACGGGTTCCACAGACACTGACTCTCACTGGGGTACGGGTTCCACAGGCACTGACTCTCACTGGGGTACGGGTTCCACAGGCACTGACTCTCACTGGGGTACGGGTTCCACAGACACTGACTCTCACTGGGGTACGGGTCCCACAGACACTGACTCTCACTGGGGTACAGGTTCCACAGACACTGACTCTCACAGGGGTACGGGTTCCACAGACACTGACTCTCACTAGGGTCCGGGTTCCACGGGCACTGACTCTCATTGGGGTACGGGTTCCACAGACACTGACTCTCACTGGGGTACGGGTTCCACAGACACTGACTCTCACTGGGGTCCGGGTTCCACGGGCACTGACTCTCACTGGGGTACGGGTTCCACAGGCACTGACTCTCACTGGGGTACGGGTCCCACACACACTGACTCTCACTGGGGTACGGGTTCCACAGACACTGACTCTCACTGGGGTACGGGTTCCACAGACACTGACTCTCACTGGGGTACGGGTTCCACAGACACTGACTCTCACTGGGGTACGGGTTCCAGACACACTGACTCTCACTGGGGTACGAGTTCCACAGGCACTGACTCTCACTGGGGTACGGGTTCCACAGACACTGACTCTCACTGGGGTACGGGTTCCACGGGCACTGACTCTCACTGGGGTCCGGGTTCCACGGGCACTGACTCTCACTGGGGTACGGGTTCCACAGGCACTGACTCTCACTGGGGTACAGGTTCCAGACACACTGACTCTCACTGGGGTACGAGTTCCACAGGCACTGACTCTCACTGGGGTACGGGTTCCACAGACACTGACTCTCACTGGGGTCCGGGTTCCACGGGCACTGACTCTCACTGGGGTACGGGTTCCACAGGCACTGACTCTCACTGGGGTACGGGTTCCACACACACTGACTCTCACTGGGGTACGGGTTCCACAGACACTGACTCTCACTGGGGTCCGGGTTCCACGGGCACTGACTCTCATTGGGGTACGTATTCCACAGACACTGACTCTCACTGGGGTACGGGTTCCACAGACACTGACTCTCACTGGGGTACGGGTTCCAGACACACTGACTCTCACTGGGGTACGAGTTCCACAGGCACTGACTCTCACTGGGGTACGGGTTCCAGACACACTGACTCTCACTTGGGTACGAGTTCCACAGGCACTGACTCTCACTGGGGTACGGGTTCCACAGACACTGACTCTCACTGGGGTACGGGTTCCACAGGCACTGACTCTCACTGGGGTACAGGTTCCACAGACACTGACTCTCACTGGGGTACAGGTTCCACAGACACTGACTCTCACTGGGGTACGGGTTCCCCGGGCGCTGACACTCCGTGGGCGGTGGTAGTGAGGTTAAACGGGTACGACAATCCTATGCTTCTCTGAGTAACTCAGTGAGTGTGACTGAGCAGAGTAAAGCGAGCGTGACAGTATCGAGCGGCCAGATCGGAAAGCACTAGCCAGTATCAGGCATGGAGTAAGATGTAGGGCAGTCTAGCCACTTACCAGGGCACCTCGTTTGTACTGACTATACCAAGCACCAGGCTGCTCTTTCGGCCAACGAGCCATTTTGCTCTGAAAAATACAAGACTGGTTACAGACCAGAAAGGAAAGCAGTGCCCGCTTACCAGTTTACCACGCTTGAATTCACTGAACCAGGAGCCTGGTATTTCCTTGGGCCAAGAAGTGACTCTTGCCTGATGTGAGACAGGAGGGCAAAGGAAAAAAGGAAAATAAGTTAATGTGGAAACTAACAGTCCGAGTAATCTTGGCGAGCACAAGATTATCAAAACTCGCTGGAAGGTCTTAAACATTGGTTCCTTCTTTTTCCCACCAGATTATCTCCCCGAGATCACTGACTCTCACTGGGGTGCGGGTTCCACACACACTGACTCTCACTGGGGTACGGGTTCCACACACACTGACTCTCACTGGGGTACGGGTTCCACAGACACTGACTCTCACTGGGGAACGGGTTCCACAGACACTGACTCTCACTGGGGTACAGGTTCCACCGACACGGACTCTCACTGGGGTACGGGTTCCACACACACTGACTTTCACTGGGGTACGGGTTCCACAGACACTGACTCTCACTGGGGTACGGGTTCCACACACACTGACTCTCACTGGGGTACGGGTTCCACACACACTGACTCTCACTGGGGTACGGGTTCCACAGACACTGACTCTCACTGGGGTACGGGTTCCACAGACACTGACTCTCACTGGGGTACGGGTTCCACAGACACTGACTCTCACTGGGGTACGGGTTCCACAGACACTGACTCTCACTTGGGTACGGGTTCCACACACACTGACTCTCACTGGGGTACGGGTTCCACAGACACTGACTCTCACTGGGGTACGGGTTCCACAGACACTGACTCTCACTGAGGTACGTGTTCCACAGACACTGACTCTCTCTGGGGTACGGGTTCCACAGACACTGACTCTCACTGGGGTACAGGTTCCACAGACACTGACTCTCACTGGGGTATGGGTTCCACAGACGCTGACTCTCACTGGGGTACGGGTTCCACAGACACTGACTCTCACTGGGGTACGGGTTACACAGACACTGACTCTCACTGGGATACGGGTTCCACAGACACCGACTCTCACTGGGGTACGGGTTACACAGACACTGACGCTCACTGGGGTACGGGTTCCACAGACACTGACTCTCACTGGGGTACGGGTTACACAGACACTGACTCTCACTGGGGTACGGGTTCCACAGACACTGACTCTCACTGGGGTACGGGTTCCACTGGCACTGATTCTCATTGGGGTACGGGTTCCACAGACACTGACTCTCACTGGGGTACGGGTTCCACAGACACCAACTCTCACTGGGGTACGGGTTCCACAGACACTGACTCTCACTGGGGTACGGGTTCCACAGACACTGACTCTCACTGGGGTACAGGTTCCACAGACACTGACTCTCACTGGGGTACGGGTTCCACAGACACTGACTCTCACTGGGGTACGGGTTCCACAGACACTGACTCTCACTGGGGTACGTGTTCCACAGACACTGACTCTCACTGGGGTACGGGTTCCACAGACACTGACTCTCACTGGGGTACGGGTTCCACACACACTGACTCTCACTGGGGTACGGGTTCCACAGACACTGACTCTCACTGGGGTACGGGTTCCACACACACTGACTCTCACTGGGGTACGGGTTCCACAGACACTGACTCTCACTGGGGTACGGGTTCCACAGACACTGACTCTCACTGGGGTACGGGTTACACAGACACTGACGCTCACTGGGGTATGGGTTCCACAGACACTGACTCTCACTGGGGTACGGGTTACACAGACACTGACGCTCACTGGGGTACGGGTTCCACAGACACTGACTCTCACTGTGGTACGGGTTCCACTGGCACTGACTCTCACTGGGGTACGGGTTCCACGGGCACTGACTCTCACTGGGGTACGGGTTCCACTGGCACTGACTCTCACTGGGGTACGGGTTCCACAGACACTGACTCTCACTGTGGTACGGGTTCCACTGGCACTGACTCTCACTGGGGTACGGGTTCCACAGACACTGACTCTCACTGTGGTACGGGTTCCACTGGCACTGACTCTCACTGGGGTACGGGTTCCACAGACACTGACTCTCACTGGGGTACGGGTTCCACAGACACTGACTCTCACTGGGGTACGGGTTCCACAGGCACTGACTCTCACTGTGGAACGGGTTCCACTGGCACTGACTCTCACTGGGGTACGGGTTCCACAGACACTGACTCTCACTGTGGTACGGGTTCCACTGGCACTGGCCATGTTGTCACCTTTGAGGCAGGGAGTGAGTGTCAGCAGTGTATTGAGCTGCGGGAGGGCTTCCAGCTGAGCCTGGCCGTGTTCTTGGCCGATGTCCACACACACACCGTTTCCAGTCGAGGTCTGTGGCTTGCGATCAGGGTAACAGGATCTGTGTGTGATTGGCCGCCCTCCTCTCTAACCTAGGGACACTAAGACCAGTTGCCATGCCCCAATCACTGCTCTGACTGAGGCTGGCTTACTGAGCACAACCACAAATTCTTGGGCGGGGGGTGAAATTGGTCTTTGGGTGGTCGCCCGTTTCATCCCCCATTAACAGAGCGGGGTGTAAACGGGCTGCCGCCCAAAGACCAATTTCACCCCAAATGGAGTTTTGCAGAATTCCCCAGTGCTGGCCAGGGCAGCGGGCATCCTGGGTCCTCGAGTATCTGTTAAAATGGGCGTGCCAGTGCACCCACTGTACGGAGTATTAAACACTCCCAACACCCTCGCCCGCTCCTCTTCCCATCGCAGCACTTGGTGTCGTGGCCAGTAAGGGAGGTTCAGTAGTCGGCAGGTCAGTGAGTCCGCTGTCATCTACAATGGGAAAAACAGGGTGTCTTGTGTGGACAAAATGATGAAGGTGGCAGCTAGGGTTTAAATGGACCAATTATTTGTGGCTCTGAGTGTACAGGATTGCACTGTGCCAGGTTCAGCCGCTGAAATGTAGGAAATGCAGCTGCCAATTTGTGCACAGCAAGGTTCCACAATCAGATACATGATAATAACCAGACAATCTGTTTTTTAGTGATGTTGGTTGAAGGATAAATATTGGCCCCAGGACACCAGGGAGAACTCCCCTGCTCTTCTTTGAAATAGTGCCATGGGATCTTTTATGTCCATGAGAGGGCAGAAGGGCCCTCAGTTTAACGTCTCATCTGAAAGACGGCACCTCCGACAGTGCAGCACTTCCTCATTACTGTACTGAAGTGTCAGCCTGGATTATGTGCTCAAGTCTCTAGAGTGGGACTGGCACCCACAACCTTCTAACTCAGAAGTGAGTGTGCTACCAACTGAGCCACGGCTGACTGCCTATGTACACCTTGTTTGAAAGGGTGAATGGACAGGCCCCCACACACACGAGCTATCTGTCAGTGTGCAGAAGCTGAAAGGAGTCGGAACACTGCTGTGCCTCTGTGAGAGGGATGGGAATGTGTTCTGAGACTGTGGGTGGTGTTCGGGGTCTGTGGGCGGTGTTCGGGGTCTGTGGGAATGTGTTCTGAGACTGTGGGTGGTGTTCGGTGTCTGTGGGTGGTGTTCGGGGTCTGTGGGTGGGGTTGAGGGTCTGTGGGTGGTGTTCGGGGTCTGTGGGTGGGGTTGAGGGTCTGTGGGTGGTGTTCGGGGTCTGTGGGTGGTGTTCGGGGTCTGTGGGTGATGTTCGGGGTCTGTGGGTGGTGTTCGGGGTCTGTGGGTGGGGTTGAGGGTCTGTGGGTGGGGTTGAGGGTCTGTGGGTGGTGTTCGGGGTCTGTGGGTGGTGTTCAGGGTCTGTGGGTGGTGTTCGGGGTCTGTGGGTGGGGTTGAGGGTCTGTGGGTGGTGTTTGGGGTCTGTGGGTGGTGTTCGGGGTCTGTGGGTGGGGTTGAGGGTCTGTGGGTGGGGTTGAGGGTCTGTGGGTGGTGTTCGGGGTCTGTGGGTGGTGTTCGGGGTCTGTGGGTGGGGTTGAGGGTCTGTGGGTGGTGTTCGGGGTCTGTGGGTGGGGTTGAGGGTCTGTGGGTGGTGTTCGGGGTCTGTGGGTGGTGTTCGGGGTCTGTGGGTGGTGTTCGGGGTCTGTGGGTGGGGATGAGGGTCTGTGGGTGGTGTTCGGGGTCTGTGGGGTTGAGGGTCTGTGGGTGGGGTTGAGGGTCTGTGGGTGGTGTTCAGGGTCTGTGGGTGGGGTTGAGGGTCTGTGGGTGGTTTTCGGGGTCTGTGGGTGGGGTTGAGGGTCTGTGGGTGGTGTTCGGGGTCTGTGGGTGGTGTTCGGGGTCTGTGGGTGGTGTTCGGGGTCTGTGGGTGGGGTTGAGGGTCTGTGGGTGGTGTTCGGGGTCTGTGGGGTTGAGGGTCTGTGGGTGGGGTTGAGGGTCTGTGGGTGGGGTTGAGGGTCTGTGGGTGGTGTTCAAGGTCTGTGGGTGGGGTTGAGGGTCTGTGGGTGGTGTTCGGGGTCTGTGGGTGGTGTTCGGGGTCTGTGGGTGGGGTTGAGGGTCTGTGGGTGGTGTTCGGGGTCTGTGGGTGGTGTTCAGGGTCTGTGGGTGGTGTTCCGGGTCTGTGGGTGGTGTTCGGGGTCTGTGGGTGGTGTTCGGGGTCTGTGGGTGGTGTTCGGGGTCTGTGGGTGGTGTTCGGGGTCTGTGGGTGGGGTTAAGGGTCTGTGGGTGGTGTTCGGGGTCTGTGGGTGGTGTTCGGGGTCTGTGGGTGGTGTTCGGGGTCTGTGGGTGGTGTTCGGGGTCTGTGGGTGGTGTTCGGGGTCTGTGGGTGGTGTTCCGGGTCTGTGGGTGGTGTTCGGGGTCTGTGGGTGGTGTTCGGGGTCTGTGGGTGGTGTTCGGGGTCTGTGGGTGGTGTTCGGGATCTGTGGGTGGGGTTGAGGGTCTGTGGGTGGGGTTGAGGGTCTGTGGGTGGTGTTCCGGGTCTGTGGGTGGTGTTCGGGGTCTGTGGGTGGTGTTCGGGGTCTGTGGGTGGTGTTCGGGGTCTGTGGGTGGTGTTCGGGGTCTGTGGGTGGTGTTCGGGGTCTGTGGGTGGGGTTGAGGGTCTGTGGGTGGGGTTGGGGGTCTGTGGGTGGTGTTCGGGGTCTGTGGGTGTGGTTGAGGGTCTGTGGGTCGAGGGGTTCGGGGTCTGTGGGTCGAGGGGTTCGGGGTCTGTGGGTCGAGGGGTTCGGGGTCTGTGGGTGGTGTTCGGGGTCTGTGGGTGGTGTTCGGGGTCTGTGGGTGGTGTTCGGGGTCTGTGGGTGGTGTTCGGGGTCTGTGGGTGGGGTTCGGGGTCTGTGGGTCGAGGGGTTCGGGGTCTGTGGGTGGTGTTCGGGGTCTGTGGGTGGTGTTCGGGGTCTGTGGGTGGTGTTCGGGGTCTGTGGGTGGTGTTCGGGGTCTGTGGGTGGTGTTCCGGGTCTGAGGGTGGTGTTTAGTGTCTGTGGGTGGTGTTCGGGGTCTGTGGGTGGGGTTGAGGGTCTGTGGGTGGTGTTCGGGGTCTGTGGGTGGTGTTCGGGGTCTGTGGGTGGGGTTCGGAGTCTGTGGGTGGTGTTCGGAGTCTGTGGGTGGTGTTCGGGGTCTGTGGGTGGGGTTGAGGGTCTGTGGGTGGTGTTCGGGGTCTGTGGGTGGTGTTCGGGGTCTGTGGGTGGTGTTCGGGGTCTGTGGGTGGTGTTCGGGGTCTGTGGGTGGTGTTCGGGGTCTGTGGGTGGTGTTCGGAGTCTGTGGGTGGTGTTCGGGGTCTGTGGGTGGTGTTCGGGGTCTGTGGGTGGTGTTCGGGGTCTGTGGGTGGTGTTCTGTATTAACGATCTACAGGTTGAGCGTTCCGAATCCTTCAACCTCGGGACCGAGGCCGAGCTGGTTTTCGGGTTTTTCCGGACTTCGGAACATGTTTCTGATGTCCGAAGTCCGGAAACGCCCGAGCCCAGGTTGCGATATTTCCGGACTTCGGACATCAGAAACATGTTCCGAGTCCAGAAGTGCCTGGGCCCAGGTTGCGCTATTTCCGGTTTTTGGAAAGCCTCCCTCAGGGTGTCCGGATTCCGGAACATTTTACGGATTCCGGACCCCTGCCACCAATCGTCCCGGAGTCCGGATTCCGGAACATTCCGGAACTCCGGGTTTGGGACGCTCAACCTGTACTATAAACTCACTCAGTGCTGAGATGTGTGCTGGGAATTTTCTCAAGGCTTCTGGTGATTGGCCACGGTAAGTGTGACGGATGATTGACGGGATCCCTGCCTGTGCGCTGTGTCCTGAGGAAATTCCCAAGACTAGTCTTCCTTTGAGGACACCTTGGGGTTGATGTTTGAACTTGGCACCCAGGGGTAAAACAGATCGTCTGATCACCAGAGATGCCGCCCGATATTCCTTTCTATTGATTTTAATGGAATTGAAAATCAGGGCGGTTTGTATCAAGGGCGACGGATCAGCGCCATCAGTGACACGTGCGGGCGGCCCATCGAAATCTACCCCCGTGAATCACATTGTTATATTGCCTCTAAAGTGGCGCCGCTATGGATTAAATGCGTTTGGTCCACAATATTGTTCCTTGTAAACTGAAGAGAGATCTGAGACAGACTTACTCCTTCTGATTTCTTGTCTGGGAAGATGCAGGTTTCTCCTCCAGATGTGAAGTTACAGAGGACCTTGAACGAGTCCCTGGAACAGCCTTGGTTTGGATCAATCCAGTATTCACCTGTGTGGAAGACAAATGAGAAATACACAGGTTGGAAGAACTCATCACTCTGCTGTGAGGGACTAGTCACAACCCTGCAGTAATATGGGAAGGTACTACTTCTGTCTTCCTCACAATCCCAGCACTAGCTTACTTCATCCTCTTCATTGCTGTCTAATGGCCTGTTGAACCCACTCTGTCTAATGACCTGTTGAACCCAGTCTGTTTAATGGCCTGTTGAACCCACTCTGTCTAATGGCCTGTTGAACCCACTCGGTCTAATGGCCTGTTGAACCCACTCTGTCTAATGACCTGTTGAACCCACTCTGTCTAATGACCTGTTGAACCCACTCTGTCTAATGGCCTGTTGAACCCACTCTGTCTAATGACCTGTTGAACCCAGTCTGTTTAATGGCCTGTTGAACCCACTCTGTCTAATGGCCTGTTGAACCCACTCTGTCTAATGACCTGTTGAACCCACACCGAGGTATTCCGAGCATCCTTCTCTCACCCTCTCCTCTCCAACCTTTCCATCACAGTTTATCTGTTATCGATATCACTCTGGTCAGACTCCCTGAAGGCTCCTCTCTTGTCCAGTCTCAGCACACATTCCCCCATCCTACACACTCGTCCTCCTCCCAACATCTTTATCACATTGTCTCCTACTCTAACTCATTATTACCCCCATCCTACACACTCGTCCTCCTCCCAACATCTTTATCACATTGTCTCCTACTCTAACTCATTATTACCCCAGAACTTCAAAACTATGGAACTCCTTATCTCCCTCAGTCTTCCCTTCTTCCTATGGTTTACAGGACATGAAAACCCAACTAGTTGTCCAATTATCTTGTCATGTCTTCTCTTCTATTCTCTACAACTGGGTTTTGTGCCATGACCCTTCACCAAGCTTTCTCCAACTAAGAAATAACAGACCCTCTGCCCCGCACCGATGTATCCTGCCCTCAGGCCCCTCCAATTCTCTCGCTGACACTTTTGTCATCCTTCCCAAGGCCACTCTTGCCGCTATGACCCTCTCATTCAGGCAAACAGACATAAACCAATTAAGTGGTTCGTGGTTTAGGACATGTGACACAACTGTGCATTGCACCACTGCTTGATATTATCACAGATAATCTTTTCTGGCGTCTATGACAGTGTTAGACCCAGGGATTCAATAGATGGGTTAACATTCCAATCTCACACCATAAAGATGGTATAAAGTCAGAGTGCTATTTGGAGAAAGATGGGTGCAGTATTGATACTCGGCTGCTAGAGGTCGCTAACACCTGTACCGTGTGACATGGACACAAAGTATGCTGGTGACACCTAGGGGTAGAACACCATCACACCATCAACGTTCCCTCCACTTGGACTTTTTGAATGCAATGTTGGACTCCTGAAAATTGGATGTGATCGTGTGGATCATTGCAACATAGGAACAGAAGGAGGTCATTCAGCCCCTCGAGCCTGTTCTACTATTCAATTAGATCAGGGCTGATCTGTATCTTAACTCCATTGACCCGCCTTGGTTCCGTATCCATTAACACCCTTACCCAACAAAAATCTATCGATCTCAGTTTTGAAATTTTCAATTGACCCCCAGCCTCAACAGCTTTCTGGGGGAGAGAGTTCCAGATTTCCACTGCCCTTTGTGTGAAGAAGTGCTTCCTGACATCACCCCTGAATGGCCTGGCTCTAATTTTAAGGTTATACCCCCTTGTTCTGGACTCCCCCCACCAGAGGAAATAGTTTCTCTCTCTCTACCCGATCAACTCCTTTAATCATCTTAAACACCTCGATCAGATCACCCCTTAATCTTCTAAACTCGAGGGAATACAAGCAGAATTTAGGGAGCTAGGAGCTAAATTAAAAAGTAGGACCTCTAAGGTAGTAATCTCTGGATTGCTACCAGGGCCACGAGCTAATCAGAATAGAGAGAACAGGATAGTGAGATTGAATACGTGGCTTGAGCAGTGGTGCAGGAGGGAGGGATTCAAATTCCTGAGGCATTGGAACCAGTTCTGGGGGAAGTGGGACCTGTACAAAAGGGACGGTCTGCACTTGGGCAGGACTGGAACCGATGTCCTCGGGGTAATATTTGCTAAAGCAGTTCGGGAGGATTTAAACTAATATGGCAGGGGAAGGGGAACCTATGTAGCGAAACAGGGGGAAGTAATATGCAGTCAGAAACAAATGTTAGAAGGGTGAGAAACAATAGGGGAAGGCCGAGTAAACAAAGGCAAGAAACACAAAGGGCCATACTAAATCATAAGTCTAAAAGGACAAAGGATGTTAATAAAATAAGCCTAAAGGCTCTGTGTCTTAATGCAAGGAGTATCCGTAATAAGGTGGATGAATTGACTGTGCAAATAGATGTTAACGGATACGATGTGATTGGGATTACAGAGACGTGGCTCCAGAACAATCAAGGCTGGGAACTGAACATCCAGGGGTATTCAACATTCAGAAAGGATAGAATAAAAGGAAAAGGGGGTGGGGTAGCATTGCTGGTTAAAGAGGAGATTAATGCAATAGCTAGGAAGGACATCAGCTTGGAGGATGTGGAATCAATATGGGTTGAGCTGCAGAACACCAAAGGGCAGAAAACGTTAGTGGGAGTTGTGTACAGACCTCCAAACAGCAGTAGTGAGGTGGGGGAGGGTATGAAACAGGAAATCAGAGGTGCGTGCAAAAAAGGCACGGCAGTTATCATGGGTGACTTTAATATGCATATAGATTGGGCTACTCAAACTGGAAGCAATACGGTGGAGGAGGATTTCCTGGAGTGTTTAAGGGATGGTTTCCTAAACCAATATGTTGAGGAACCAACTCGAGGGGAGGCCATCCTGGACTGGGTGTTGTGTAATGAGGAAGGACTAATCAGCAATCTTGTGGTACGAGGCCCCCTGGGGAAGAGTGACCATAGTATGGTGGAGTTCTACATTAGGATGGAGAAGGAAACAGTTAAGTCAGAGACCATGGTCCAGAACTTAAATAAGGGCAACTTTGATGGTATGAGGCGTGAATTGGCGAGGTTAAATTGGCAAGCGATATTTAAGGGGCTATCAGTGGAAGGGCAATGGCAGACATTTAGAGATCGCATGGATGAACTGCAACAATTGTACATCCCGGTCTGGTGTAAAAATAAAAAAGGGAAGGTGGCTCAACCATGGCTAACAAGGGAAATCAGGGATAGTATTAAAACCAAGGAAGTTGCATACAAATTGGCCAGAAGTAGCAGCAAACCCGGGGACTGGGAGAACTTCAAAACTCAGCAAAGGAGGACGAAGGGTTTGATTAGGGCAGGGAAAATAAAATATGAAAGGAAGCTTGCAGAGAACATTAAAATGGACTGCAAAAGCTTCTATAAATATGTAAAAAGAAAGAGGTTAGTAAAAACAAACGTAGGTCCCCTGCAGTCGGAAACAGGGCAAGTCGTAATGGGGAACAAGGAAATGGCAGATCAATTGAACAAGTACTTTGGTTCGGTGTTTACTGTGGAGGACACACACAACCTGCCGGAAATAAAAGGGGTCAGAGGATCTGGTAAGAGGGAGGAGCTGAGAGAAATCCTTATTAGTCGGGAAAAGGTATTGGGGAAATTGATGGGACTGAAGGCTGAAAAATCCCCGGGGCCTGATGGTCTGCATCCCAGAGTACTTAAGGAGGTGGCCTTGGAAATAGTGGATGCATTGATGATCATTTTCCAACATTCCTTAGACTCTGGATCAGTTCCGATGGAGTGGAGGGTGGCCAATGTAACCCCTCTTTTTAAAAAAGGAGGGAGGGAGAAAGCAGGGAATTATAGACCGGTCAGCCTGACATCGGTCGTGGGTAAAATGATGGAAGCAATTATTAAAGATGTCATAACAGACCATTTGGAAAGTGGCGACATGATAGGTCCAAGTCAGCATGGATTTGTGAAAGGGAAATCATGCTTGACAAATCTTCTGGAATTTTTTGAGGATGTTTCCAATAGGGTGGACAGGGGGGAACCAGTAGATGTGGTGTATTTGGACTTTCAGAAGGCCTTCGACAAGGTCCCACACAAGAGATTGGTGAGCAAAGTTAAAGCACATGGGATTGGGGGTAATGTGTTGACGTGGATTGAGAACTGGTTGGCACACAGGAAACAAAGAGTAGGAGTAAATGGGTACTTTTCAGAATGGCAGGCAGTGACCAGCGGGGTACCGCAGGGTTCGGTGCTGGGACCCCAGCTGTTTACATTATATATTAATGATTTGGACGAAGGGATTAAATGTAATATCTCCAAATTTGCGGATGACACTAAATTGGGAGGCAGTGTGAACAATGAGGAGGATGCTAGGAGGCTACAGAGTGACTTGGACAGGTTGGGTGAATGGGCAAATGTATGGCAGATGAAGTACAATGTGGATAAATGTGAGGTTATCCACTTTGGTGGTAAAAATAGAGAGGCGGACTATTACCTGAATGGTGGCAGATTAGGGAAAGGGGAGTTGCAACGAGACCTGGGCGTCATGGTACATCAGTCACTGAAGGTGGGAATGCAAGTGCAGCAGGCAGTCAAGAAAGCAAACGGAATGATGGCCTTCATAGTAAGGGGATTTGAGTACAGGAGTAGGGAGGTGATGCTGCAGTTGTACAGGGCCTTGGTGAGGCCACACCTGGAGTATTGTGCGCAGTTTTGGTCTCCTAACTTAAGGAAGGACATTCTTGCTATTGAGGGAGTGCAGCGAAGGTTCACTAGATTGATTCCTGGGATGGCCGGACTGACATATCAAGAAAGATTGGGTCAACTGAACTTGTATCCTCTGGAGTTCAGAAGAATGAGGGGGGATCTTATAGAGACATTTAAAATCCTGACTGGTTTAGACAAATTAGATGCGGGCAGAATGTTCCCAATGTTAGGGAAAACTAGAACCAGGGGTCACAGTCTAAGGATTAAGGGGAAGCCATTTAAGACTGAGCTGAGGAGGAACTTCTTCACCCAGAGAGTGGTGAATCTATGGAATTCTCTTCCACAGAAGGTTGTTGAGGCCAGCTCGCTAAATATATTCAAAAGGGAGTTAGATATAACACTCACAACTAGGGGGATCAAGGGGTATGGCGAGAAAGCAGGAATGGGGTACTGAGGTAGCATGTTCAGCCATGAACGCATTGAATGGCGGTGCAGGCGCGAAGGACCGAATGGTCTACTCCTGTACCTATTTTCTATGTTTCTATGTTTCTAATACAAGTCCAGTCTGTGCAAACTATCCTTATAATTTAACCCTTTTAGTGTGAACGGACTTCTTGATGTGACGTTGACCCATTGTGTGGTAGAAGCACTAGGTGGACATTAGTTTTCCGCATTCTGAGCTTACCATCGGGGAAGTCAGGGTGGCAGAGATACAGGTCCTTGCAGGTACGTGCAGGGTTGTTCTGTGTGCCCATTGGATGCTTCATCTGTTCAATCTCCAGTTTCAGCGAGTTCAGAGAACCAAAGATCTCCTCCATGCCATCTGCATAGTCCAGGTAATTATCTGGATTCCCTTCTTCTAAAAGCTGGCTGGCGTCGATGGAACGTTTTGCTCTCTTTGAAGATTGGAACGGGAAGGGCTGAATGACATCACCAGTGGGACCCTTCAGAGCAAATAAAGTCATTGACATTTAATAAACAGAGTTTGA
This sequence comes from Squalus acanthias, assembly GCA_030390025.1. Lineage (NCBI taxonomy): Eukaryota > Metazoa > Chordata > Chondrichthyes > Squaliformes > Squalidae > Squalus > Squalus acanthias. The sequence goes on along the minus strand of JASTWF010000153.1, from coordinate 595,574 downwards.
ATTGGTCCAACAATATAATTTATTGTCTTATAGAGTGACTCACAAGCTCCATGGGCTAAATGGGGAACATTCAACATTGTGTCTTCTGCATTTCTCATAACAACTGTCTGCTCGACAGACACAACTGCATGTTTTTCTTATATATTGAGAAAACCAGGTGAGGACTGAGGCCCAATGAGGAGGACACACCGGGGGTCTCACTGTGTCTCACACTGTACCAAGGGGGTGCAGTAACTCACACTGTACAAGGGGGTGCAGTAACTCACACTGTATAGAGGGGGTGCAGTAACTCACACTGTACAGAGGGGGCGCTGTAACTCACACTGTACAGAGGGGGCGCTGTAACTCACACTGTACCGAGGGGGCGCTGTGTCTCACACTGTACCGAGGGGGCGCTGTGACTCACACTGTACAGAGGGGGCGCTGTAACTCACACTGTACAGAGGGGGCGCTGTAACTCACACTGTACAGAGGGGGCGCTGTAACTCACACTGTACAGAGGGGACGCTGTGTCTCACACTGTACAGAGGGGGCGCTGTGTCTCACACTGTACATAGGGGCGCTGTGTCTCACACTGTATAGAGGGGGTGCTGTATCTCACACTGTACAGAGGGGGTGCTGTGACTCACACTGTACAGAGGGGGCGCTGTAACTCACACTGTACCGAGGGGGCGCTGTGTCTCACACTGTACCGAGGGGGCGCTGTGACTCACACTGTACAGAGGGGGCGCTGTAACTCACACTGTACAGAGGGGGCGCTGTAACTCACACTGTACATAGGGGTCGCTGTAACTCACACTGTACAGAGGGGGCGCTGTAACTCACACTGTACAGAGGGGGTGCTGTGACTCACACTGTACAGAGGGGGTGCAGTAACTCACACTGTACATAGGGGTCGCTGTAACTCACACTGTACAGAGGGGGCGCTGTAACTCACACTGTACAGAGGGGGTGCTGTGACTCACACTGTACAGAGGGGGCGCTGTAACTCACACTGTACAGAGGGGGCGCTGTAACTCACACTGTACAGAGGGGGTGCTGTGACTCACACTGTACAGAGGGGGCGCTGTAACTCACACTGTACATAGGGGTCGCTGTAACTCACACTGTACAGAGGGGGCGCTGTAACTCACACTGTACAGAGGGGGTGCTGTGACTCACACTGTACAGAGGGGGCGCTGTAACTCACACTGTACAGAGGGGGTGCTGTGACTCACACTGTACAGAGGGGGCGCTGTGTCTCACACTGTACCGAGGGGGCGCTGTGTCTCACACTGTACAGAGGGGGTGCTGTGACTCACACTGTACAGAGGGGGCGCTGTAACTCACACTGTACAGAGGGGGCGCTGTAACTCACACTGTACAGAGGGGGTGCTGTGACTCACACTGTACAGAGGGGGCGCTGTAACTCACACTGTACAGAGAGGGCGCTGTAACTCACACTGTACAGAGGGGGTGCTGTGACTCACACTGTACAGAGGGGGCGCTGTGTCTCACACTGTACAGAGGGGGCGCTGTAACTCACACTGTACAGAGGGGGTGCTGTGACTCACACTGTACAGAGGGGGCGCTGTAACTCACACTGTGATTATCCTTCCAGTTACAGCTTTTAACGACACAAGGAACCAACACTGCAGCCTTTAGCTGGGAATGCACAGTGCTGCTACGTGACCTTTCCAGTGGGACATTAGATTGCTTTTGGACCAAGCTTGAGTTCGAATGAATTCGAACAACAAGTTACTGAGCATTAATGCATTTTTCAATGAAAAAATTGCACACTTACAGGGGGACCAGGCGGCCCTTGTACTCCTGTTTCACCTTTGGGACCAGTTAGACCCTATGGGAGAAAAAAATAAAGAGCTGTTATCATAAACATTGAGAGGCTGGAGCACCATCCAGTCCAGGGTCACATCACTAGTGTGTTGCAGATTGCCTTGCTCCAAGTATATGTATTGGTGCTGGTGACTGCATCAGGCTAATTGCTGTTTCAACAGGGCCAGGCCATTGTTTTGGAGGACATCCACAAGTTCAGAACAGCATCACTACCCTGGGTGAGATACTTGGTCAAAGCCTCAGCTCAATTAGACATTTTTGATTATTATAGGAACAGGAGGAGGCCATTCAGCCCCTCGAGCCTGCTCCGCCATTCACTTAGATCAGGGGTGATCTGTATCTTAACTCCATCTCCCCGCCTTTGCTCCATATCCCTCGATTCCCTCACCCAACAAAAATCTATCGATCTCAGTCTTTAAAGCTCCAATTGTCCCCCAGCATTCACAGTCTTTTGGGGAGAGAGTTCCAGATTTCCACTGCCCTTTGTGTGAAGAAGTGCTTCCTGACATCACCCCTGAACGGCCTGGCTCTAATTTTAAGGTTCTGCCCCCTTGTTCTGGACTCCCCCCACCAGAGGAAATAGTTTCTCTCTATCTACCCTATCGAATCCTTTAATCATCTTAAACACTTCGATTAGATCACCCCTTAATCTTCTAAACTCGAGGGAATACAAGCCCAGTCTGTGCAACCTGGCCTCATAATTTAACCCTTTAAGACCCGGTATCATTCTGGTGAATCTGCGCTACACCCCATTAAACTACGATCCTGTCTGCCTGTTCAGGTTGATGTAAAAGATCCTGCGGCACTATTTGAAAATGAGCTGGGGGACCTCTCCCGGTTTCCTGGCCAACATTTATCCCTTAAACACCACCACCAAGCAGTTATCTGATTGCTGTTTGTGGGATCTTGCTGTGCACAAATTGGCTGCTGCATTTGCCTACACAACACTTCAAAGTTAGTTGATTGGCTGTGGAGTAGTTTTGGACACTGAGGCGATGTATAACTGAGAGTTCATCCTTTCTTTTTCTATTCCTCCTTCCTTCGTATTGAGCCTATAAACGTCTGCTCTCTGCAGAACTAGAAATCCATCCATTTCCTCCCTGAATACTTCAGCTTTGTTTGGAAGTAGCTTTTGTTTTTGACTGCAAAGGGCCGATGTTATGAACAAGCGGGCTTGGTGGGAGCTTTGCATGTCAGGGAATCCAGGCACAGTCCCCGCGATTACCCGACACACACTCCTCGGGGGCAAGGCTGCTGCCAGGAGCAAACATTCGGAACATCGGCCCTCCAACGTGAACTTACGTCTCCACAAGTTATGCCTAGCTGGGATTTTCCATCGTTTACAATTCATGTTGACTGGTTGTGCCCAAGAACCCCATCACATCCAACACACCAATCCCGCTCATGATCTGAGAAACTCAAGCTCACTTCTCTCCCCTGGTATTTGCTTTCCTATTGAGAACAGGTTTGATGGAAGCGATTACAGTTGTTGATGTTATTGGGCAAATACTTAATGCTCAGAGGAAACTCCACTCCGTGCTATTTAAAGAAGACGTTATCCATTTATTCTAAAATAACGGAGAGTGGAATTTGGTACAAGTTTGTACAATAACATCACCCTTTAGCTCCTTGACATAAGGCACTCAGGCATCTTGTCCTTCATTCAATCTTTCCCATTGCCTGCCCTTCCTTATCTTAAAGTTTACCACACAGAGTGAGGAGTCTCATCCACAGGACTCTTAGGGGTCTTGTAAAGGTTTTTTGTTTAATGGAAGAGAAGCTGATTAGGAACAAGCTTCCTGTGTATTAGCAACAGAGAATCCCTGAACCACCCCATCACCATCTACAAGCATTGTCTGGAGATATACTTACACTGGAGCCTTTCGACCCTTTAGGACCCGGCGGACCCTGTCGGAAGAAAGCAAGAGTCAGTCTATTCACTGGCTAATGGCTTTTAACACAATGTAAGATAATCAGCAGCTAGATTCATCAAACTGCAACTGTAAGAAAAGAAAATGACATTTAGCCAGTATCATATTGAACCCATCAGCTGTGGCTGAACGGTCAATCTCGCTTCTACTGGACAATTCTCTAATGTAGCAAAGGCCGAGGCAGTTGTTTCATTGATAAAAACAATCAGATTGTATCTTTGATCTAAAGAACAATCGAGAATGTTTCCTTAATTTAATTGGTTGTACTGATCCTTGAATCAGAAAAAATCTGGGTGATTTCCATTTATGAAGATTTGTAAGTTCAACACAGATGTGTGAGGTGCTCATATCTACCACAGAACAGCTGGACATTTGCCCCTCCCTCAATGTAATTGGGAGAGATACGAAGCATAAGTATGTCTCAGTCTCACTCCCTGCTTGAGGGACACACTAAGTAAAGGGGGACAGTGAGAGGCTTGAATTTGGTGTGCAGGAATAAGCAGTTAGTTCATTTAATTTGAAACTCTTGAACTCAATCAACAGCTGTTCCTACAAAGGGCAACTGACCCATTGCGGACTTGCTCAGTGCATTTATGTGTATGTAGCATTTGTCAATTTCAGGTGTTTCACATTACTATGTAGTTCTAAACAAAGATATTAGTTATGTTAGTCTCTGGTCTATGAGGTAATATTCACCATTTTGAAGAGAACTTGGCAGGGCAGAGATGGTCTGCGTGAAATCCAGTAAAAAGCCAGTGGGATAACTGCTAGTCCCTGGGTTTGTACCCCTGTGAGGGTGGGGAATGGATAAAATACAGCATCCAGATTCTAATGGGAACCTTGATGGTGTAATAGACGATGATGCTAAGAATCTGAAACTGTTTGGATTGGGGCTCCCATGCATTGCACATGGAAGATACAAGAGATTGGTGCAAGTTGGGTTTGGCATGCTCATAGTGGGAACTAAGACGTGAAAGGCGATTTCACCCAAAGGGGCACCCTAGAGCTGCTGTGGTAGTTCTTCAATGCTAACTTTCCAAATGATGCCTTTCCCAATACAACTTAGTTGAGTTTCTACCCATGAAACAAACCTGCCTTAAAGCTTGACGTTGGAAAAATCACCCAACTGATTTGCAAAGATGCGATAAGGTCTGAAAATAGTTTTATCAACACTCGGGGATGAATTTACTAGTTTCTGTCACGCTTGACCATTCAATACTTACAGTTAATCCAGGAGGGCCAGGAGGGCCAATAGGACCGGACTGACCATGGACACCCTGGAAGAAATTCACAAACATGGATTATAAATTACTGCATAATAGAATTACCCGGGCTTCGGTAGTGTAGTGGTTCTGTTACTGAACTAATAATCCAGAGACTGTGAGTTCACCACTGTCAGCAGTTTGAGATTTTTAATTCCATTTAAAAAAAATCGGGAAATAAAAAGCTGGGATCAGTAAAAGTGACCACGAAGCTGTCGGATTGTCGTAAAAACCCAACGGGTTCACTAATGTCCTTTAGGGAAGGAAACCTGCTGTCCTTACCCGGTCTGGGCCTATATGTGACTCCAGTCCCACACCAACGTGGTTGACTCTTAACTACACCCTGAAGTGGTCACTCAGTTTTATCAAACCACTAGCAGTCAAGAAGGTGGCTCACCACCACCTTCTCAAGGCAACGAGGAATGGGCAATAAATGCCGGCCTTGCCAACGATTCCCACATCTCAAGAATGAATAAAAAATAAATCACACAAAGCAATGTGTTTGACATCAATAACATTCAACTGCTTCTACTGTGAAATGAGATGTTTTTGGATGAATCCATTCACTCAGGTACTTTGGTAGCGGGCTTCTCCTGAGAGGGACTGGTGTGATGGACAAGGAACACTTGGCCATTCAATGCTTACCGAATCTCCTTTTGGACCTTCGGTTCCCTGAGGACCTGGCAGACCTCGGTCACCTTTCTCACCCTGTTCTCCTGGAGGCCCAATCAAACCAATCAAACCCGGATGACCCTGTAACACAAGACATGCAGTCACCACACAGTTACACCAATAGACAGATGTCTCAGCTTCAAGATGGCTACATTCACAGTTACAAGAACCTCAAGAGCATCAATTAATCTTCGAGAATTCACCCGTCACCCCTGTGTTCGCTGACCTACATTGTCTCCCGGTCCGGCAACGGTTTCGATTTAAAAATTCTCATCCTCATTTTCGAATCCCTCCATGGCCTCGCCCCTCCCTATCTCTGTAATCTCCTCCAGCCCCACAAACCCCCGAGATCTCTGCGCTCCTCTAATTCTGGCCTCTTGAGCATCCCCGACTTCCATCGCTCCACCAATAGCACCTCTTTGACCAAGCTTTTAGTCGTCTGTCCTAATATCTCGTGGTGTGGCTCGGTGTCAAATTTTGTTTTGATAATCACTCCTGTGAAGCGCCTTGGGACGTTTTACTATGTTAAGGGCGCTATAGAAATTCAAATTTTTATTGTTGAGAACAGTACACGGGAGAAACCTAAATGGAGGTCCATAGTGCAAGACATGAACACTGAGAAGACGAGAAGCAAAGACTCATAAATCAGATGTTAATGTTTAGGTGACACCAAGATTGGGGTTTAAGAGGGAGGTCAGGAGTTCCACAGACGTGAAGTTCTCTGAAAGAATGAAGTGCAGTAGGATACAGTCCCGTGAATCTCAATTTCAATAAAATGAAGATGCTGGGAGGAAGAGTGTTTGGACGAATTATTTGGGGATTAGGTCAAAGAGGAGTTCAGTGAAACAATGATACTATTTTAAAGGTTCTTTAACTCTTTGTTGGGAACACTGCGGAACTGATGTACAAATCTGAATATGACCAAACCAGGCCAGTAGGATTGAGGTCAGCAGATTCGATGACTTTATTTTTTTTCCAAAGTATGGGAGATTTTCACTTTGTGATGGAGCTGGAGGAGAAGGTTTGAGTTTTCCGTGTGGGATTTCGATACGCCCATTCTTCTTATTTTACACACATCAATCGTGCTTCCCTCTTCCTGGGAGTTTGATTTTCTAACAAGAACAGATTCAGTTCCTGAGCCTCTTTTTCTATAAGATACTGGGCCATCTGATTGCCTTTTGAATTCTTTCCAATGCTCAGCTTCCTTATTTGACAAATTAGTAGAGGAACACACTGAGGTGAAGCACAAGGGTTACAGTACAGGAGGTGAGGAGCAGGGCCTTTAGCACAGCAGACACTGAGGTCAGGAGCAGGGTCTTTAGCACAGCAGACACTGAGGTCAGGAGCAGGGTCTTTAGCACAGGAGACACTGAGGTCAGGAGCAGGGCCTTTAGCACAGCAGACACTGAGGTCAGGAGCAGGGCCTTTAGCACAGCAGACACTGAGGTCAGGAGCAGGGCATTTAGCACAGGAGACACTGAGGTCAGGAGCAGGGCCTTTAGCACAGGAGACACTGAGGTCAGGAGCAGGGTCTTTAGCACAGCAGACACTGAGGTCAGGAGCAGGGTCTTTAGCACAGCAGATACTGAGGTCAGGAGCAGGGCCTTTAGCACAGGAGACACTGAGGTCAGGAGCAGGGTCTTTAGCACAGGAGGCACTGAGGTCAGGAGCAGGGTCTTTAGCACAGCAGACACTGAGGTCAGGAGCAGGGTCTTTAGCACAGGAGACACTGAGGTCAGGAGCAGGGCCTTTAGCACAGGAGACACTGAGGTCAGGAGCAGGGCCTTTAGCACAGCAGATACTGAGGTCAGGAGCAGGGCCTTTAGCACAGGAGACACTGAGCTTGGAGAGAGTAGGGAGTACAAATGAGTGGTTGTATTGCCTGTAGCCATGGCGGTTGGGCATTTTGAAGTGGGCATTGCTTTGTGTAAGAGTTGAATGGACTCCTAGAATGGACAGTATTTGGTAAAGACCCAGTGAGCCGTGCCTGGGGAAGGTAGGAGTTAGACCAGCGTGCACCAGTGACATCAGCTCATATTAGATAATCAGTGGAAGAATTAGCCTTTGGTCCCAGCTGAGAAACGTACCTTCTCGCCCTTTGTACCAGGGTCACCCTTGAGGCCTGGCAATCCGGGCGGACCCTTAAAAACAGAAAGAAACATCACTGTAACAATCAGGCTGACTTCTTGTTGGAGAAACGGGTTTAAATGTGACTGTGTTGACTACGCACCATGGGGCCGGGTGGGCCTGTCGGGCCGGGGGGTCCTGGGAAACCTTGCTCACCCTGAGTTAATCAAAGACAAGAGGGCGTTAAACAAACAAAAGGTTTCAGGTTGTCAGAGAAAAGAATAAGTTACTGAAATAAAGTGATCCTGAAAACCAACGGTGTTAGTTTGGAGTAGGAGTCCTTTACTTACGACCGGGCCTGGAATTCCTCGCAACCCCTCAGAGCCGGGTTTTCCTGGAGATCCTTGTGGGCCCACTGGACCTGTCTTGCCAGTAGGACCTTCAGCACCAGTGTCACCCTGAGGAGAATGAGAGACATCATGAAGCATCAATCGGTCAATGGTCACAGAATCTTACAGCACAGAAGGAGGCCATTCGGCCCATCGTGCCTGTGCCGGCTCTTTGAAAGAGCTCTCCAATTAATCTCACTCCCCTGCTCTTTCCCCATAGCCTTGCAAATTTCTCCTTTTCAAGTTTTTATCCAATTCCCTTTTGAAAGTAACTATTGAATCTGCTTCCACTGCCCTTTCAGGCAGCGCGTTCCAGATCATCATAGAAACATAGAAGATAGGAGCAGGAGTAGGCCATTCGGCCCCTTGAGCCTGCTCCACCATTCAATGAGATCATGGCTGATCATCCAAACTCAGTACCCTGTACCTGCCTTCTCCCCATATCCCTTGATACCTTTAGCTTTAAGAAATATATCTAACTCATTCTTGAATATATTTAATGACTTGGCCTCAACTACCTTCTGTGGTAGAGAATTCCACAGGTTCACCACTCTCTGGGTGAAGAAATTCTTCCTCATTTCTGTCCTAAATGGCTTACCCCTTATCCTTAGATTATGACCCCTGGTTCTGGACTCTCCGACCATCGGGAACATTCTTCCTGCATCTAGTTTGTCCAGACCTGTCAGAATTTTATATGTTTCGATGAGATCCCCTCTCATTCTTCTATACTCCAGCGAGTATAAGCCCAATCGACCCAATCTCTCCTCGTATGTCATTCCTGCCATCCCAGGTATCAGCCTTGTGAATCTTCGCTGAACTCCCTCCATGGCAAGAACATCCTTCCTCAGATAAGGCGACCAAAACTGCACACAATACTCAAGGTGTGGTCTCACCAAGGCCCTGTACAACTGCAGCAGGACATCCCTGTTCCTATACTCAAACCCTTTTGCTATGAAGGCCAACATACCATTTGCCTTCTTCACTGCCTGCTGCACCTGCATGCTTACTTTCAGCGACTGGTGCACAAGGACACCCAGGTCTCGTTGCACTTCCCCTTCTCCCAATCTATTGCCATTCAGATAATAGTCTGCCTTTCTGTTTTTGACACCAAAGTGGATAACCTCGCATTTATCCACGTTATATTGCATCTGCCACGCTTCTGCCCACTCACCCAACCTGTCCAAATCATCCTGGAGTTTCTCGGTATCCTCCTCGCAGCACACACTCCCACCCAGCTTTGTGCCATCTGCAAACTTGGAGATATTACATTTAGTTCCCTTATCTAGATCATTAATGTATATTGTGAATAGCTGGGGTCCAAGGACCGATCCCTAGTCACTGCTTGCCACTCGGAAAAAGACCCATTAATTCCTACTCTTTGCTTTCTGTCCGCCAACCAGCTCTCTATCCAAGTCAATACCTTGCCCCCAATCCCATGTGCCTTAACTTTACATGCTAATCTCTTATGCGGGACCTTATCGAAAGCCTTTTGAAAGTCCAAATATACCACATCTACTGGTTCTCCCTTATCTATTTTCCCAGTTACATCCTCAAAAAATTCCAGTAGATTAGTCAAGCACGATTTACCTTTTGTAAATCCATGTTGACTTTGTCCGATCCTGTCACTGTTTTTCAAGTGCTCAGCTATTACATCCTTTATAATGGACTCTAGCATTTTCCCCACTACCGATGTCAGGCTTACCGGTCTGTAATTCCCCGCTTTCTCTCTACCACCCTTTTTGAATAGTGGGGTAACATTAGCTACCCTCCAATCCATGGGTACAGTTCCAGATTCCATCGAATGTTGGAAGATGATCAGCAATGCATCTACTATTTCTAGGGCCACTTCCTTAAGTACCCTAGGATGTAGATTATCAGGCCCTGGGGATTTATCGGCCTTCAATCCCGTCAATTTCCCTAACACCATTTCCCTGCAAATACTGATTTCTTTCAGTTCCTCCCTTTCATCAGACCGTATGTTCTCCAACATCTCTGGGAGGTTATTTGTGTCCTCCTTTGTGAAGACAGAACCAAAATATGCATTTAATTGGTCTGCCATTTCTTTGTTCCCCATTATTACTTCCCCCGCTTCTGACTGCAAGGGACCTACACTTGATTTCAGTAATCTTTTTCTCTTCACATATCTATAAAAACTCTTACAGTCAGTTTTTATGTTCCCTGCAAGCTTACTTTCATATTCTATTTTCCCCTTCTTAATTAATCCCTTTGTCCTCCTTTGTTGAATCCTAAACTGCTCCCAATCCTCAGGGTTACTGCTTTTTCTGGCCAATTTATATGCCCTCTCCTTGGATCTTATGCTATCCCTAATTTCCCTTGTTAGCCACGGTTGAGTCACCCTTTTTGTTTTATTCTTATGCCACACTGGGATGAACAAATTCTGTAGTTCATCCATGCAGTCTTTGAATGTTTGCCATAACTTGTTACGTAAAAGAATTCTCCTCATCTCCCCCTCTGGTTGTTTTGCCAATTACCTTAAATCTGTGACCTCTGGTTACCGACCCTGCTGCCACTGGAAACAGTTTCTCCTTATTTACTCTATCAAAACCCCTCGTAATTTTGAACACCTCTATTAAATCTCCCCTTAACCTTCTCTGCTCTAAGGAGAACAACCCCAGCTTCTCCAGTCCCTCCACGTAACTGAAGTCCCTCATAACCAGTCACTGAAGGAAATTCATGGAATGAGGAGCATCTGTAAAAGATCCCCTGCAAATCCTACAGTTCATGTCATAGAATCATTTAATGATACAGCACAGAAGGAGGCCATTCGGCCCATCATGCCTGTGCCGGCTCTTTGAAAGAGCTCTCCAATTAGTCCCACTCCCCTGTTCTTTCCCCATAGCCCTGGTCAAAAGAAAATCTTGAGTGTGCATTTACAATCACTGTAAATAACTGCACCTCCATCACCAACTCATCTAACTGGGCTTAAGTGTGGGATCAAAACTGAGATTGATAGATTTTTGTTAGGCAAGGGTATTAAGGGTTGCAGAACCAAGGCGGGTAAATGGAGTTAAGATACAGATCAGCCCTGATCTAATTGAATGGCGGAACAGGCTCGAGGGGCTGAATGGCCTCCTCCTGCTCCTATGTTCCTTAACTACGACTTGCATCATGTCATCTGTTGGGTGGCAAACACTCAATAAAAGACCCATGACACAGGTCGTAGAAATAATGGACAATACTTCAGGCTAATTGGGTTCAATCGTAAGGTTATTTGTCCCAGGAGTAAATCTGTGCAACAGGTGCTTGTGACCAAACCTCTGTTATTTCTTACACTCCTTAATCTGCCTCAATCCACATCTTTTCCTTGTTATGTTTACATCGTTCAAAGGAGTTTGATGCCCAATCAGGAGGATGTCGATCCATGACCTCATTATCGATCCCCTTCAGCTGGATGAGGGCCAGAAGGCTTCTCTACAAGCATCAGCCATGGCTCAGTGGGCAGCACTCTCGCCTCTGAGTCAGAAGGTCGTGGGTTCAAGTCCCACTCCAGAGCCTTGAGCAAAAAGTCCAGGCTGACACTCCAGTGCAGTACTGAGGGAGCGCCGCACTGTCGGAGGGACAGTACTGAGGGAGCGCCGCACTGTCGGAGGGACAGTACTGAGGGAGCGCCGCACTGTCGGAGGGACAGTACTGAGGGAGCGCCGCACTGTCGGAGGGACAGTACTGAGGGAGCGCCGCACTGTCGGAGGGGCAGTACTGAGGGAGCGCCGCACTGTCGGAGGGGCAGTACTGAGGGAGCGCCGCACTGTCGGAGGGACAGTACTGAGGGAGCGTCGCACTGTCGGAGAGGCAGTACTGAGGAAGCGCCGCACTGTCAGAGGGGGCAGTATTGAGGGAGCGCTGCACTGTCGGAGGGGCAGTACTGAGGGAGCGCTGCACTGTTGGGGGAGGACAGTACTGAGGGAATGCTGCACTGTTGGAGGGGCAGTACTGAGGGAGCGCCGCACTGTTGGAGGGGCAGTACTGAGGGAGCGCCGCACTGTCGGAGGGGCAGTACTGAGGGAGCGCCGCACTGTCGGAGGGGCAGTACTGAGGGAGCGCCGCACTGTCGGAGGGGCAGTACTGAGGGAGCGCTGCACTGTCGGAGGGGCAGTACTGAGGGAGTGCCGCACTGTCGGAGGGGCAGTACTGAGGGAGCGCCGCACTGTTGGTGGAGGGCAGTACTGAGGGAGTGCTACACTGTTGGGGGAGGGCAGTACTGAGGGAATGCTGCACTGTCGGAGGGGCAGTACTGAGGGAGCGCCGCACTGTCGGATGAGACATTAAATTGAGGCCCTGTGGAGGTGAAAGATTTAATTGCACTATTGGAAGAAGAGCAGGGGAGTTCTCCCTGTTGTCCTAAATAACATTCTTCCCTCAACGAACATCACCAAAAACAGATTATCTGTTTGTTTATCTCATTGCCATGTTGCTTTGCATTATAGCAGTGACTGCACTTCAAAAGTAATTAATTGGCTGTAAAGCGCTTTGGGACACCCTGAGGACATGAAAGGTGCTGTCGAGATGCAAGTGCTTTCGCTTATGTCCTTTGACAGGATGTTGCTGGGCGAGTCAGAAAGTTTCAAGTAATTATGCAAATCAAAATCAAGGATTTCAAATCTAGAATCGAAGGTCAGTCACTATCATCGCAGCACCAGTGTTTGATTAGAGTGTCTCTTCTTGCCCTTTTGGTCAGAGTTCATTTGGAACACTGCATTCAGTTTTGGGAGGAGAAACCAGCCTTTGAGACCGTCCAACAGCGATTCACCAGGATGGGCCCTGGGACGAAGGGACTGAGTTATGACGAGAGTCTAAGTAAACTTGGGACCATTCCCTGGAGATAAGCAGGTTAAACTAGGATTTGATCGAGGTGTTTAAAATAGTGACGGGAATTGACAAGGTACGAAGGGATGGATTATTTCTTCTGGTAGGGGAATCCAGAACCGTACAACTCAAACGCCTTCACACAAAGCGTTGTGAGAATATGGGAATGCAGTCCCAGGAGGCCAAGGTATAGAAGAGTTTAAATGGGAGACGGGGTGGGGGGTGGCGATTTTCCCATTGGAGGCGGGTTCCGAGTCCGCGCTCACTTTTTGCGATTTTCCCACTGTCCCGCCTCCAAACCCGCCTCCTCGGGGTTGGGAAAATCGCGGCCAGATAGTTACTTGGTAAGTGATGGTGTTAAGGGATGTGGAAATATGGCAGGAACCAGGATTAATAAGATAGAGCTCCCAGGGTTAACAGAAATGATGCAGCATGCCCGATCTCCAAATGGCCTACTTGTGGCTATCCCTCTTCCTTACCTTTGCCCCTTTCTCTCCTTGTCTTCCCTCAGGACCTGTAGGACCGTGAGGACCCTAGAAAACACCAAAGAAAAACATCTTAAAAGGCACGGTCTTTAATTGAAGGGAAAATTACGTATGCTATTGCAAAAACTCATGATTACTGCTGTGTTTGCAGCTCTCTGTAGTGAGCTGTCACCAAGGGTTTGAATGGAGATTAACGGGAATAGTGTTCGATGTGTGTGTGTTTGCTACAGGAATAGTGTTCGACATTTCACACTCACCCTCTTTCCTGGAGGACCAGGTGGTCCTGCCTCACCAGTTGGACCAGGAGAACCCTAGGAAAAGAAAGGCGACATTAGAATCTTCATTCAGGGTATCGTACACTGGTGTGTTACACAACTGCTCACAGGAGGATGAGCCAATTCTGTGCCTACACTTTCTATTACGTTATACAAGGCACCATGCATCACTGGATGTTAAATTCCCCAACATCCATCACTAGCAGCCTTGCATCGCATTGTGTCCATCACATCTCACGCTCCAGCGTCACATTTTGTCTAAAACACCAGGGGGCAGATTTTCCTCTCTACTCCATTCCTGGAAATCGATTTGCTCATGTGGGCTCCTCTTTCCTAATTTTTTTGCCAGGCCTCTGTACCAGGACAAGTTCTCCGCCCCTCAGTGCTGGGCTCTTCAGCCCCTCTGCCCCATCAGGGCTTGTCGTGGTTTGTGCAAACTCACGACTGCCCACCTTTGGTCTGAATAGAATTCAGGAGGCCTGGCCTGGTTTTCCTATCTCTAACCCAGGAGCACTGAGGCAAGTTACAGCTCCCCCAACTAGTGCCCTGATCGGATCTGAACAGCACCGCATCCCACTGGGTTGGCCCTTCACCTCTTGACCATGGGGTCAGTAGTTGACCTACTGGTTATCCAATCCTCCGAAAAACCTAACTCTCCATTAACATGTGCTTATTGTCGATTAGTTTTTAACTCACAGTCTGTCCAGGTTCACCATCTTCTCCCTTGTCTCCTGAAGGTCCATCTTGACCCTGTTGAGAAATAGGAAGCCATGATATGAGTGGCTATTTCATGTCTTTTGAAGATAGTCAATGTTTTATGTTCTCAAATTCAATAATGTAGCTCACATGCAGAATTCCAATCATATCTCCATGTGTTAGAACAAACTTAAAAAAAAATGTTGATCCTGACATTCCGAGCATCAGTCAGTCACAACAGAATAACATAGGCTACAAACCACAACCCAGAATGAATGGAGCATCTTTAACCCCAGGGGGTTGGATTAATACTCTGAGGGCGTTTATAGGAGAGGTTTAATCAATTATTCTACTAAGCAGCAATTCTCTGTTAACTAAACATATCTTAACCTTACCGGAGGTCCGGATTCACCAGGAGGGCCAGGGTCACCAGGGAAACCAACCGGTCCCTGAGGGAAAAAAGAGCAAAATGTCAGTGCCTGGTCTGCCTCAGGAGTTCCAAGTGATGAAGAAAGTCTACATCAGGGACGAGTGTCTGTCTGTCTCCACGTTTGGTTAAAATCCTGGCGATTGTAGGAGGGAGACAGGAGTTAGACAATCTTGAGGTCATGTGAAGGAATGAGTTAGAGTAGGAGATGGGGTGACGAGTCTCGATTTACGCAGTGAGGATGCAGAGACATCCTCTGCTAAGTCTCTCGGAGCAAAGCAGAGAAAATTCGGCCCTTCCTGCTAGATTAAAATAAAAATGCTCCGATGATATTTTTTAAAGAGAAGCCTGGGTGAAGGGCTGAGATTCGGGTGGCCAACCCTTCAGGAATAGATTAATCTCCAGACACTGCTGCTGTGAGCAACACCCGGGAGAAACATCATAGGCTCATTAAACAAAATGTGTTTTTTGAGAGAGGTTAGGAACTGGTGATTAGGAGACTTTGATGAAGTAACATAGAGGGTTGATGAGGGTAGTGCAGTAGATGTTGTATATATGGACTTTCCAAAGGCATTTGACAAAGTGCCACATAACAGACTTATTCGGAAAATAGAAGCACATGGGATTAAAGGGCCGGTGGTAACTTGGGTACGTAATTGGCTGAGGGATAGGAGGCAGAGAGTCGCGGTGAACGGGTGTTTCTCTGACTGGAGAGGAGTGTGCAGTGCAGTGGGGTCACCCAGGGGTCGGTATTAGGACCATTGCTTTTCTTGTTATATTTAAATAACCTGGACTTGGGTACAGGGAGAACAATTTCGAAGTTTGCGGATGATACAAAACTTGGCAAAGTAGTAAATAGTGAGCAGGATAGTAACAGACTTCAGGACAGAGACAGACTGGTGAAATGGGCAGACACACGGCAGATGCAATTTAATGCGGATAAGTGTGAAGTGATGCACTCTGGGAGGAACAGCCTGGAGAGGCAGTATAATCTCAATGGGACTATTTTGAGGGGGTGCAAGAGCAGAGGGACCGGGGGGCAGATTCACAAATCCTTGAAGGTGTCCGGGCAAGTTGAGATGGTGGTTAAGAAAGCATATGGGTACTTGGATTTATAAATAGAGGCACAGAGTAAAAAAACAGGGACCTTATGCTAAACCTTCACAAATCACTGGTTCGGCCCCAGCTGGAGTATTGTGTCCAATTCTGGGCACCGCACTTTAGGAAGGATGTCAAGGCCCTGGAGAGGGTGCAGAGGAGATTTACTAGAATGATACCAGGGATGAGGGACTTCAGTTATGTGGAGAGACTGGAGAAGCTGGGGTTGTTCTTTATGAGCAGTGAAGGTTAAGGGGAGATTTAATAGAAATGTTCAAAATTATGAGGGCTTTGATAGAGCAAGTAGGGAGAAACTGTTTCCACTGGCAGGTGGGCCGATAACCAGAGGTCACAGATTTAAAATAATTGGCAAAAGAACCAGAGGAGAAATGAGGAGAAATTTCTTCACACGGAGGGTTGTTATGATCTGGAACGCACTGCCTGAAAGGCTGGTGGAATCAGATTCCATAGGAACTTTCAATAAGTAATTGGACATGTATTTGAAGAGGACTCATTTACAGGGCTATGGGGAAAGGGCAGGGGAGTGGGACTAATTGGAGAACTCTTTCAAAGAGCCGGCACAGGCACGATGGGCCGAGTGACCTCCTTCTGTGCTGTAAGATTCTATGAGGGAGCGAATTTGGAGCCTGAAAGTCTATAGATTGAAGTTGAGGAAGTGATTGATTGACGATTATGCAAGTGAACTGCAAACAGAGGCTGCAGCTGGTGATTGCAGCTTTAAAGAGAAGGGATAGGAAGAAGGAGGAGAGGAGGATGAGTGTGAGGTGCTGGTGGAGATGCTCGTATACTTACAGGGCTGCCCTTAGGACCATCGTCACCGGGAGGACCTTTAGGTCCTGGAGGCCCAGCAGCACCAGATGGTCCAGATTCACCTTTCTCACCCCGTTCGCCTTTCGGCCCCTGTGGAGGATTAAGAAAACTCTTTAACTGCACAGAATAAGAGAGTCGAAGTGCGGGCTGTGTTCCTTTCAAATCCGCTTGTATTTGACATTTCAGTGCCATACTGAAGGAGCGCTGCACTGTCGGAGGGGCAGCACTGAGGGAGTGCCGCACTGTCGGAGGGGCAGCACTGAGGGAGCGCCGCACTGTCGGAGGGGTGGTACTGAGGGAGCGCCGCACTGTCGGAGGGGCGGCACTGCCGGAGGGGCGGTACTGAGGGAGCGCTGCACTGTCGGAGGGGCAGTACTGAGGGAGCGCCGCACTGTCGGAGGGGCGGTACTGAGGGAGCGCCGCACTGTCGGAGGGGCGGCACTGTCGGAGGGGCAGTACTGAGGGAGCGCTGCACTGTCGGAGGGGCGGTACCGAGGGAGCGCCGCACTGTCGGAGGGGCGGTACTGAGGGAGCGCCGCACTGTCGGAGGGGCAGTACTGAGGGAGTGCTGCACTGTCGGAGGGGCAGCACTGTCGGAGGGGCGGTACTGAGGGAGCGCTGCACTGTCGTAGGGGCGGTACTGAGGGAGCGCTGCACTGTCGGAGGGGCGGTACTGAGGGAGCGCTGCACTATCGGAGGGGCAGTACTGAGGGAGCGCCACACTGTCGGAGGGGCGGTACTGAGGGAGCGCCGCACTGTCGGAGGGGCACTACTGAGGGAGCGCCGCACTGTCGGAGGGGCTGTACTGAGGGAGCGCTGCACTGTCAGAGGGTCAATACTGAGGGAGCGCCGCACTATCGGAGGGGCTGTACTGAGGGAGTGCTGCACTGTCAGAGGGTCAGTACTGAGGGAACGCCGCACTGTTGGAGGGGCAGCACTGAGGGAGCGCCGCACTGTCGGAGGGGCAGTACTGAGGGAGCGCCGCACTGTCGGAGGGGCAGTACTGAGGGAGTGCCGCACTGTCGGAGGTGCCGTCTTTCGGATGAGACATTAAACCGAGGCCTTGTCTGCCCTCTCAGGTGGATCTAAGAGATCCCACAGCCACTATTGAAAGAAGAGCAGGGCAGTTCTCCCCAGTGTCCTGGGCCAATATTTATCCCTCAATCAACATCACAGAAACAGATTATCTGATGATTATCACATTGCTGTTTGTGGGACCTTACTGTGAGCAGATTGGATGCTGCGTTTCCTACATTACAACAGTGACCACACTTCAAAAGTACTTCAGTGGCTGTGAAGCACTTTGGGACGTCCTGAGGTGGTGAAAGGTGCTGGAGAAATGCAAGTCTTTCTTTCTTTCACATGGAGTCCTGGGATGGGTGTGGGGTGGAATGGCGGGGGGATGTGTAGGAATTGCCCCAGTCACCATGATGGTGACTCTGTCAGTGACCATTTCCTTTGTTTGTTACTTCTAGTGAATCATTAACACATTCGACCAATGTGAGCTCCAGGATTCAGTTATGGTCAGGCCCAACACAGCACATCCTCATCAAACTCTTTGCGTCGATACTATCCTGACCTCACCCGGCACTCCCCTGGCTTCCATTGTGGAATTTACTCATTTCAATTGAGAAACCAAGACTGTTCAACAGAGGTGGGTGGGGTGCGAGTTAAATGTGTTGCAAACTGGTGTGAAAGAGAGAAACAATAAACAAACTCATTAAAGGCAAGAGAGCCAAGCACTTACTGGCATTCCCAGGTATCCTGGAGGTCCAGGGGATCCGGCTTCACCAGCGTCACCCTACAGGAAAACAGAGGCACTTTGAAGCTGTTTGTGAAAGGCTACCCAAACCACTTAATGACATCCTCTATGAGTGACCCCAAGCCAGTCCCAATGGGAGACAGTAACAGAGTATCCATCAGTCCCAATGGGAGAGAGTAATTTTGTATAACTCTATACAGACACACACATTCTGAGCAGTTTTTGGAAGCTGATGTAAGGGAAACAATAATTGAGGAGACTACCTTCTCGCCCACAGCTCCAGGGTTACCAATTCCTCCTGAAGGACCTTGTGGACCCTGCAACAGAAAAATAAATTGGATGTTAAGACAGACCAAGAAAGGCGGCTGGAGAATGGGTTTAATTCTAAACACTGGTATTCCTTACAATATACAGACCGTGCCTTGCTCTTTTACTTTCCATCTCAAGTCAGCTCGTGAGATCTTCACACTCCTCAGTACAACACCCATGTAATAAACACAGCAGATGACCAACACTATTGTTTACAGTGTCCTTCCCTTCTGCAAATATCGAGTGCTTTTACCCAGGACAGTGTCCATGGATTTGATGTATCTCAGCACTTTGCAAATATGGTTTTCTAATCCCATATACAGTCTCTCTCTCTCTCTCTCTCTCCCACTCTCAAAGTTCCACAGGTGTGATTCAATTCAGCTGGTCCAATCTGGCAGTGTATTACAGGGGAAATGCTGAAGTGGAGAAATGCCTTGTTTACTTCCAACTGGATCTATATCTTACACTGTGAATACAACCCCCCGAGATCTCTGCGCTCCTCCAATTCTGGGCTCTTGAACATCCCTGATTTTCATCACTCCACCATTGGCGGCCGTGCCTTCAGCTGCCTGGGCCCCGAGCTCTGGAATTCTCTCCCTAAACCTCTCCGCCTCTCTCTCCTCCTTAAAGCGTTCCTTAATACCTACCTCTTTGACCAAGCTTTTGGTCACCTGTTCTAATATCTCCTTATGTGGCTCGGTGTCAACTTTTGTGTCTGATTTTCGCTCCTGTGAAGCGCCTTGGGATGTTTTACTATGTTAAAGGCGCTATGTAAATGCGAGCTGTTGTTGTTGTAAAATTGGATGGACAATCTCAGTCAACACACTGGGCACAGTTTTGGGGCTTATTCAAAGAAGAAGGATCTAGAATGTAGGTAAGCTGAGTTTCCCTTCACTGCAGCGTAACTACGGTTATAGTGGAGGATAAACTATTTGAAGGAGTACTTACATCTGCCCCTGGAGCACCAGATGGGCCTCTGGGTCCTGGAGGGCCAGGTGGACCCTGGTAACAGAAATATTGGACAAGTCAATCACATTACCGTCACTCATCACCGAAACACCAACACATTCCAAAGTTAATAAGAACAAAAAAGCCTAATTGAATTCAACGGAGGCTCGTTCTATAAAGACACACACACTCACCATCGGCCCAACATCACCTGTTTCACCCTTCTCACCTGGTGGGCCAGGTAACCCCTGTAAAAGATTAGAACGTGCAATGGTTATTATTTCAACATACTTCATAGAAGCATAGAAGATAGGAGCAGGAGTAGGCCATTCGGCCCCTCGAGCCTGCTCCGGCATTTAATGAGATCATGGCTGATCATCCAAATTCAGTACCCTGTCCCTGCTTTCTCCCCATATCCCTTGATCCCTTTAGCCTTAAGAAATGTCCCTCATGCCCATTTCCCACTATTTCCCATGTAGTGTCCTTTGCAGGATGTGAAGGTGGGGGAGTGGGGCGGGGGGGGGGGACAAATGAGCTGGGTTTGCTCTCAAACCATCAGGCTTCCCGCCGACCAACAACCCTCCTCCCCTGTAGAGAACTACTCCACCTAGCAAGGCAATGACGATAAGATGCTCACTCCCAAACAACGACAGAGTGAGAACTAGTTGGCAGGAATAGTCTCAAGGCTTGTAAACGAGTAGTTAAAGATCGACTGCTAGGATTAGTCACCAACTCCATTACCGTTGTATCCTACGACTACCAGGATGGGAGAAGGTGAACCAGATGGACCCTGGTCATTTTTTGTCTCGCAATTCCTATGTTCTTAAGGCTTGAACAAAATTTATTGGAGACTTGCACCCCTGGTGTTGCTGTGACTCCCCGGCAGATTTTAGGTTCACAATCTAGCCCCAAATAAATCAACTAACCCCGTTATTTTCAAATGAGTTCCAATGTGTGGCTCGAATGCTTGCAGAGTAGCCCATTGATTGAATAATCAATATCTGCCACTGGACTCCCCCTTGGGAAGCTATCAGTTTACCCAATGGACTAACAAGTATCGTGCAAGGACATAGAATCATCGAATCTTACAGCACAGAAGGAGGCCATTCGGCCCATCGAGCTCTTTGAAAGATTCTATCCAATTAGTCTCACTCCCCTGCTCTTTCCCCATAGCCCTGCAAATTTTTCCTTTTCAAGTATTTATCCAATTCCCTTTCCTGATCACAACAACTCGCTGCGTGAAAACAATTCTCCTCACCTCCCCTCTGGTTCTTTTGCCGATTATCTTAAATCTGTGTCCTCTGGTTACCGACCCTCCTGCCAGTGGAAAGAGTTTCTCCCAATCTACTCTATGAAAACCCCAGATATTTTGAACACCTCTATTAAATCTCCCCATAATCTTCGCTGCTCTAAGGAGAACAATCCCAGCTTCTCCAGTCTCTCCACGTAACTGAAGTCCCTCATCCCTGGAACCATTCTAGTAAATCTCCTCTGCACCCTCTCCAAGGCCTTGATATCCTTCCAAAAGTGCGATGTCCAGAATTGGACACAATACTCCAGCTGGGGCCGAACTAGTGATTTGAAAAGATTTAGCATAACTTCCTTGCTTTTGTACTCTATTCCTCTATTAATAAGGCCAAGGCTTGCGTATGCTTTTTTAACAGTGTACATAAACCCCCAGGTCTCTCTCTTCGTGTACTCCTTTTAAAATTGTACTATTTAGTTTATATTGCCTCTCCTCATTTTTCTTTTCAAAATGCATATATAGTCAATACTTTGCCTTTCTGTTTTTAATACAGTGAATAAGAAAAGTGCGTCAGGATGCAGCGCTGTACAGTGTCAGCCACTGCATCCAACTCATGGAGGCAGGACACCACACTGAGATTTTAATATTAATTCAACTCCTAAAGCAGTCACAGACTCTGGAGCTGTCGGCAATTTATTGCTCGTTTTCGACAATCGCAACACAAGTTTTGTTTTGTGCCTCTGACAATAATAAAGGGGTGGGTCGGGGCACGGGGAGCGCTGGCAATAAAGAGCAACGGGTTTGAGGTATCAGAGAAGGAATGTTACAACAAGAACATAAGGGAAGCTGGAACAAACACAGGGCATCGACCCATGAAGCCCGTCCCATCTAGAGTCCATGCCTGATCATTCATCGTGAATACCCTCTATCTCTAGATCCCCAACTTGAAGGAACACGTCGGGACTGGGTGAGGTTAGGTTTGCTTTAGTTGCCATGTGTAGTGACATCGTTAATACGTTCTGGAAGATTAGCTTTGATTGGCATTGTAAACACGATCTCTTTGGACATGTTTCTGATTTCGCTAGAAACTTCACCCAGAGAAAATCGGGAATTTATTCTTGATTCGCTGTACACAGCGACAAGTGACCTCACCCCCCAAAACACCTTCCATCCCCCCACCCCGGAAAATTAATCCAGCAGTGTTGGTAATCTCACTCTCATCCTCAATCCCCATCTCAACAGATATTGGCCCTGCTCCTTCCAAAGATTGACCCTGAAGCAGTAATAAGGGATGGCCATTGGTTATTGCCACATCACAAATGTGCAGATTTCACTGGTTTCATAAGAGATTTCTCAACCAAACCAAGAAACTAAATGAAAGGTTCTGAAATAAATGGGCAGCTTGTAGTATTTCCAACATGTGAGTGTGATACAGTAGGATAGTATTAAACAGGTAGACTTTCAGTAACTTACCTGAAGACCAACTGGACCAGGGGGACCATGGAAACCCCTTGGACCTTCATCACCTTTCTGGCCAAAGAGACCTTGCTGTCCTCTAGGACCAGGCTCACCATCAGCACCCTAAAACACAAGCAAGGCAAGGCTGTCAGAACTCTTACCTGTGGACTCTGCTAACTCAAGAAATGGTCTAACGCAGCAACAATGCAAGGGACTGTACTCACAGCTGGGCCAGGTTGTCCTATGGGGCCTTGAGGTCCTGAAGGACCAGGTGGACCCTGTAAACAGAACATCAGACAGACATCTTCAGTAAGAGTTATTGGATCCAATACAAGGTCTAGCCTGAAGTGGGCTGATATCTCTGATTGGTACAGATTGCTTGGACAGTCAATGATCAATCACACTATTTTTGGGGTATCTGCAGCTCTTCTGCCAAAGTTAAGGCGGATGAGCGAGAGAACCCAGCGGAAATTCACCCCTCCCCCCCACTGAGCTTAGGGCAATGTGGGGGATAAAATTCAGCTTCGGAGGGGGCACGGAAGTCAATAGAAAGGAGTATCAGGTGGAGTTATTTAATGGGCAGCCAATCAGAGCGCATGTTCTGTGCCCCCGTCAAAGTATGAATTTTACCGCCTTTGTTCCTTGGCATGGACGGATCCAGTGGCCACACTCCGTCTAGGCTGGAACTAGTTGAGCACTCCTTTGGATTCTGTGCTGCACATATAGCTCGTGGAGTGATGCAACTGAATCATTACACATTACCTGGATCATAAGTCTTCAAGGAGGATTCCAATTGAGCCAGGATAAGTCCTCTAAACACTTGGAGCTAAGTCTTGCTCCTTTGGGTCCAAGAGTTGGAGACAGATGCAGGGACAGCTCGGTGTCCAGGGCTCTTCTCCCAGTTCTATCAAATTACCCATTTTGATTAGTTAAGGGCCCCATTTTTCCCTCAGCACTTCCACAACAGAATTCAGACACATTCCCTCGGGGCTGATTGTAGAGTTTTAACTCTTCATGGGCTGGGTTAGGCCCAGGTTATTATTTTAACTGGTCATTCCATGTTACTATCTCACCATGTTGGGCTAGGTTGAGCTGTGATGTTATGTGACCAGGTCAAACAGGGATAATCTCAGTAGGTCAGCCTGACAAGTACAAAGTGTTGGCCGTGGCTCAGTGGGATTCTCTCTCTCATCTCTGAGTCAGCAGGTTGTGGGTTCAACTCCATCTCCAGAGCCTTCAGCACATAATCCAGGCTGGCACTCCCAGCACAGTACTGAGGAAGTGCCACACTGTCGGAGGGGCAGTACTGAGGGAATGCTGCACTGTCGGAGGTGCAGTACTGAGGGAGCGCCACACTGTCGGAGGGGCAGTACTGAGGGAGTGCCGCACAGTCGGAGGGGCAGTACTGAGGGAGCGCTGCACTGTCGGAGGGGCAGTACTGAGGGAGCGCCACAATGTCGGAGGGGCAGTACTGAGGGAGTGCCACACTGTCGGAGGGGCAGTACTGAGGGAGTGCCACACTGTCGGAGGGGCAGTACGGAGGGAGTGCTGCACTGTTGGAGGGGCAGTACTGAGGGAGTGCTGCACTGTCGGAGGGGCAGTACCGAGAGAGCGCTGCACTGTCGGAGGGGCAGTACTGAGGGAGCGCTGCACTGTTGGAGGGGCAGTACTGAGGGAGTGCTGCACTGTCAGAGGGGCAGTACTGAGGGAGCGCCGCACTGTCGGAGGGGCAGTACTGAGGGAGCGCTGCACTGTCAGAGGGGCAGTACTGAGGGAGCGCCGCACTGTCGGAGGGGCAGTACTGAGGGAGCGCTGCACTGTTGGAGGGGCAGTACTGAGAGAGTGCTGCACTGTCGGAGGGGCAGTACTGAGGGAGTGCTGCACTGTCAGAGGGGCAGTACTGAGGGAGCGCCGCACTGTCGGAGGGGCAGTACTGAGGGAGCGCTGCACTGTTGGAGGGGCAGTACTGAGGGAGTGCTGCACTGTCGGAGGGGCAGTACCGAGGGAGCGCTGCACTGTCGGAGGGGCAGTACTGAGGGAGCGCTGCACTGTTGGAGGGGCAGTACTGAGGGAGTGCTGCACTGTCTGAGGGGCAGTACTGAGGGAGCGCCGCACTGTCAGAGGGGCAGTACTGAGGGAGCGCCGCACTGTCGGAGGGGCAGTACTGAGGGAGCGCTGCACTGTTGGAGGGGCAGTACTGAGAGAGTGCTGCACTGTCGGAGGGGCAGTACTGAGAGAGTGCTGCACTGTCGGAGGGGCAGTACTGAGGGAGTGCTGCACTGTCAGAGGGGCAGTACTGAGGGAGCGCCGCACTGTCGGAGGGGCAGTACTGAGAGAGTGCTGCACTGTCGGAGGGGCAGTACTGAGGGAGTGCTGCACTGTCAGAGGGGCAGTACTGAGGGAGCGCCGCACTGTCGGAGGGGCAGTACTGAGGGAGTGCTGCACTGTCGGAGGGGCAGTACTGACGCAATGCAGCACTGTCGAAGGGGCAGTATTGAGGGAGTACTGCACTGTCGGAGGGGCAGTACTGAGGGAGCGCTGCACTGTCGGAGGGGCAGTACTGAGGGAGCGCTGCACTGTCGGAGGGGCAGTACTGAGGGAGTGCCGCACTGTTGGAGGGGCAGTACTGAGGGAGTGCTGCACTGTTGGAGGGGCAGTACTGAGGAAGCACCGCACTGTCGGAGGGGCAGTACTGAGGGAGTGCCGCACTGTCGGAGGGGCAGTACTGAGGGAGCGCCGCACTGTCGGAGGGGCAGTACTGAGGGAGCGCCACACTGTCGGAGGGGCAGTACTGAGGGAGCGCTGCACTGTTGGAGGGGCAGTACTGAGGGAGCGCTGCACTGTTGGAGGGGCAGTATTGAGGGAGCGCCGCACTGTCTGTGGTTCCATCTTTCGGATGAGACGTTAAACCGAGGCCCCGTCTGCTCTCTCAGGTGGACGTACAAGATCCCATGGCACTATTCCGAAGAAGAGCAGGGGAGTTCTCCCCGGTGTCCTGGCCAGTATTTATCCCTCCAACCATCATCACTAAAAAACAATTATCTGATCATTATCTCATTGCTGTTTGTGGGAGCTTGCTGTGCGCAAATTGCTGTGTGCATTGCCTACATTACAACAGTGACTACACTTCCAAAATACTCCATTGGCTGTGAAGCACTTGGGGATGTCCTGAGGTGGTGAAAGGCGCTATAGAAATGCACGCTCTGTCATTAACTTCACCAGACACGAGAGAGTGACGCACTTCCCTGATTTTTATTTTGAAAAAGTTTTTCCAACGAGTGATGGAGCACTCAAGCCCAAATGGTGACTCTTGTTCTTACCTGTTGTGTGGTCATTAACAGAAGGAGCCGGCGAGTGGAGCACTAAAACTAGCAGGCTGAGCAAGGCCAGACCAACCTGAGCAAACCCAGCAGCAGGTTAGGCCCCTCTTGTTTGGAAGGAGGGACATTTCTGGATCAAAGACACGTTCCATGATGGCGATTCTCACCTGTTCACCCTTGTCACCTTTGCTGCCCTTTTGTCCTGGATCACCAAATTCACCCTGATTGGGAAAAACAAGGAAAGATCAAAGGTCATTGGCCTTCAAAGGAAAACCATTTACACCTGTCAATGTCCCTCACTCCCGGTGTCCCTCACTCCTGGCGTCCCTCGCTCCCAGTGTCCCTCACTCCCAGAGTACCTCACTCCCGGTGTCCCTGACTCCCGGTGTCCCTCGCTCCCAGAATCCCTCACTCCCGGTGTCCCTCGCTCCCGGTGTCCCTCACTCACAGAGTCCCTCACTCCCGGTGTCCCTCACCCCCGGTGACTCTCACTCCCAGATTCTCTCACTCCCAGAGTCCTTCACTCCCAGAATCCCTCACTCCCGGTATCCCACACTCCTGGTGTCCCTCACTCCCGGTCTCCCTCACTCCCGGTGACTCTCACTCCCGGTGTCCCTCACTCCCGGACTCCCTCACTCCTAGAGTCCCTCACTCCCGGTGTCCCACACTCGCGGTGTCCCACACTCCCGGTGTCCCTCACTCCCAGAGTCCCTCACTCCCAGAGTCCCTCACTCCCAGTGTCCCTCACTCCCGGTGTCCCACACTCCCGGTGTCCCTCATTCCCGGTGTCCCTCACTCCCAGTGTCCCTCACTCCCGGACTCCCTCACTCCCGGTGTCCCTCACTCCCAGACTCCCTCACTCCCAGAGTCCCTCACTCCCGGTGTCCCTCACTCCCAGGGTCCCTCACTCCCAGAGGCCCCTCAGTCCCGGTGTCTCTCACTCCCGTGTCCCTCACTCCCGGTGTCTCACACTCCCAGAGTCCCTCACTCCCGGTGTCTCTCACTCCCGGTGTCCCTCACTCCCGGTGTCTCTCACTCCCAGAGTCGCTCACTCCCAGTTTTCCTCATTCCCAGTGTCCCTCGCTCCCGCTGTCCCTCGCTCCCAGTTTCCCTCAATCCCGGTGTCCCTCGCTCCTGGTGTCCCTCACTGCCAGAGTCCATCAATCCCGGTGTCCCTCACTCACAGAGTCCCTCACTCCCGGTGTCCCTCACTCCCGGTGTCCCTCACTGCCAGAGTCCCTCAATCCCGGTGTCTCTCACTCCCAGAGTCTCTCACTCCCAGAGTCCCTCACTCCCAGAATCCCTCACTCCCAGTGTCCCTCACTCCCGGTCTCCCTCACTCCCGGTCTCTCTCACTCCTGGTCTCCCTCACTCCCGGTCTCCCTCACTCCTGGTGTCCCTCACTCCTGGACTACCTCACTCCCAGAGTCCCTCACTCCCAGAGTCCCTCACTCCCGGTGTCCCACACTCCCGGTGTCCCACACTCCCAGAGTCCCTCACTCCCGGTGTCCCTCACTCCCGGTGTCCCTCAATCCCAGACTCCCTCACTCCCGGTGTCCCTCACTCCCAGACTCCCTCACTCCCGGTGTCCCTCACTCCCGGTGTCCCTCACTCCCGGGGTCCCTCACTCCTAGAGTTCCTCACTCCTGGTGCCTCTCACTCCCGGTGTCCCTCACTCCCATAGTCCCTCACTCCCGGTGTCTCTCACTCCCGGTGTCCCTCACTCCTAGAGTTCCTCACTCCTGGTGTCCCTCACTCCCAGAGTTCCTCACTCCTGGTGTCCCTCACTCCCATAGTCCCTCACTCCCGGTGTCTCTCACTCCCAGAGTCGCTCACTCCCAGGGTCCCTCACTCCTAGAGTTCCTCACTCCTGGTGTCTCTCACTCCCAGTGTCCCTCGCTCCCGCTGTCCCTCACTCCCAGTTTCACTCAATCCCGGTGTCCCTCACTCCCAGTGTCCCTCACTCCCGGTGTCCCTCACTCCCAGAGTCCCTCACTCCCGGTGACCCTCACTCCCGGTGTCCCTCACTCCCAGTGTCCCTCGTTCCCGGTGTTCCTCACTCCCAGAGTACATCACTCCCGGTGTCCCTCACTCCCAGAGTCCCTCACTCCCGGTGTCCCTCACTCCCAGAGTCCCTCACTCCCGGTGTCCTTCACTCCCGGTGTCCTTCACTCCCAGAGTCCCTCACTTCCAGAGTCCCTCACTCCCGGTGTCCCTCACTCCCAGAGTCCCTCACTTCCGGTGTCCCTCACTCCCAGAGTCCCTCACTCCCAGAGTCCCTCACTCCCGGTCTCCCTCACTCCCGGTCTCCCTCACTCCCGGTCTCCCTCACTCCCGGTGTCCCTCACTCCTGGTGTCCCTCACTCCTGGACTACCTCACTCCCAGAGTCCCTCACTCCCAGAGTCCCTCACTCCCGGTGTCCCACACTCCCGGTGTCCCACACTCCCGGTCTCCCTCACTCCCGGACTCCCGGACTCCCGCACTCCCGGTGTCCCTCACTCCCAGACTCCCTCACTCCCAGAGTCCCTCACTCCCGGTGTCCCTCACTCCCGGTGTCCCTCACTCCCAGGGTCCCTCACTCCTAGAGTCCCTCAGTCCCGGTGTCTCTCACTCCCAGTGTCCCTCACTCCCGGTGTCTCACACTCCCAGAGTCCCTCACTCCCGGTGTCTCTCACTCCCAGAGTTCCTCACTCCCGGTGTCTCTCACTCCCGGTGTCCCTCACTCCCATAGTCCCTCACTCCCGGTGTCTCTCACTCCCAGAGTCGCTCACTCCCAGTTTCCCTCACTCCCAGTGTCCCTCGCTCCCGCTGTCCCTCACTCCCAGT
This sequence comes from Squalus acanthias, assembly GCA_030390025.1. Classification (NCBI taxonomy): domain Eukaryota; kingdom Metazoa; phylum Chordata; class Chondrichthyes; order Squaliformes; family Squalidae; genus Squalus; species Squalus acanthias. Next base: position 566,914 of record JASTWF010000153.1, on the reverse strand, counting down.
TTCACTCAATCCCGGTGTCCCTCACTCCCAGTGTCCCTCACTCCCAGAGTCCCTCACTCCCGGTGTCCCTCACTCCCAGAGTCCCTCACTCCCGGTGTCCTTCACTCCCAGAGTTCCTCACTCCCGGTGTCCCTCACTCCCAGAGTCCCTCACTCCCGGTGTCCCTAACTCCCGGTGTCCCTCAATCGCGGTGTCCCTTACTCCCAGTGTCCCTCACTCCCAGTGTCCTTCACTCCCAGTATCTTTCACTCCCAGAGTCCCTCACTCCCGGTGTCCCTCACTCCCGGTGTCCCTCACTCCCAGAGTCCCTCACTCCCGGTGTCCCTCACTCCCGGTGTCTCTCACTCCCGGTGTCCCTCACTCCCGGTGTCCCTCACTCCCACACTCCCAGTGTCTCTCACTCCCAGAGTCGCTCACTTCCAGTTTCCCTCACTCACAGTGTCCCTCACTCCCAGAGTCCCACACTCCCAGTTTCCCTCACTCCCAGTTTCCCTCACTCCCAGTGTCCCTCGCTCCCGCTGTCCCTCGCTCCCAGTTTCCCTCATTCCCGGTGTCCCTCACTTCCGGTGTCCCTCACTCCCAGAGTCCCTCACTCGCGGTGTCCCTCACTCCCGGTGTCCCTCACTCCCAGAGTCCCTCACTCCCGGTGTCCCTCACTCCCGGTGTCTCTCACTCCCGGTGTCCCTCACTCCCGGTGTCCCTCACTCCCACACTCCCAGTGTCTCTCACTCCCAGAGTCGCTCACTTCCAGTTTCCCTCACTCACAGTGTCCCTCACTCCCAGAGTCCCTCACTCCCAGTTTCCCTCACTCCCAGTTTCCCTCACTCCCAGTGTCCCTCGCTCCCGCTGTCCCTCGCTCCCAGTTTCCCTCATTCCCGGTGTCCCTCACTTCCGGTGTCCCTCACTCCCAGAGTCCCTCACTCGCGGTGTCCCTCACTCCCAGTTTCCCTCACTCCCAGTGTCCTTCACTCCCAGTATCTTTCACTTCCAGAGTCCCTCACTCCATGTGTCCCTCACTCCCGGTGTCTCTCACTCCCGGTGTCCCTCACTCCCACACTCCCGGTGTCTCTCACTCCCAGATTCGCTCACTCCCAGTGTCCCTCACTCCCAGAGTCCCTCACTCCCAGTTTCCCTCACTCCCAGTTTCCCTCACTCCCAGTGTCCCTCGCTCCCGCTGTCCCTCGCTCCCAGTTTCCCTCAATCCCGGTGTCCCTCGCTCCTGGTGTCCCTCACTGCCAGAGTCCATCAATCCCGGTGTCCCTCACTCCCAGAGTCCCTCACTGCCAGTTTTCCTCAATCCCGGTGTCCCTCGCTCCCAGTGTCCCTCACTGCCAGAGTCCCTCAATCACGGTGTCTCTCACTCCCAGAGTCTCTCACTCCCAGAGTCCCTCACTCCCAGAATCCCTCACTCCTGGTGTCCCACACTCCCGGTGTCCCTCACTCCCAGAGTCCCTCACTCCCAGAGTCCCTCACTCCCGGTCTCCCTCACTCCCAGTCTCCCTCACTCCCGGTCTCCCTCACTCCCAGTGTCCCTCACTCCCAGTGTCCCTCACTCCCAGTGTTCCTCACTCCCGGACTCCCTCACTCCCAGAGTCCCTCACTCCCAGAGTCCCTCACTCCCGGTGTCCCACACTCCCGGTGTCCCACACTCCCGGTGACCCTCACTCGCAGAGTCCCTCACTCCCGGTGTCCCTCACTCTCGGTGTCCCACACTCCCGGTCTCCTTCACTCCCGGTCTCCCTCACTCCCAGACTCCCTCACTCCCAGAGTCCCTCACTCCAGGTGTCCCTCACTCCCGGTGTCTCACACTCTCAGAGTCCCTCAGTCCCGGTGTCTCTCACTCCCAGTGTCCCTCACTCCCGGTGTCTCACACTCCCAGAGTCCCTCGCTCCCGGTGTCTCTCACTCCCAGAATTCCTCAATCCCGGTGTCTCTCACTCCCATAGTCCCTCACTCCCGGTGTCTCTCAATCCCAGAGTCGCTCGCTCCCAGTTTCCCTCACACCCAGTGTCCCTCACTCCCAGAGTCCCTCACTCCCAGTTTCACTCAATCCCGGTGTCCCTCGCTCCCGGTGTCCCTCACTCCCGGTTTCCCTCACTCCCAGAGTCCCTCACTCCCGGTGTCCTTCACTCCCAGAGTCCCTCACTCCCGGTGTACCTCACTTCCGGTGTCCCTCACTCCCAGAGTCCCTCACTCCCAGTGTCCCTCACTCCCAGTGTCCTTCACTCCCAGTGTCCTTCACTCCCAGTGTCCTTCACTCCCAGAGTCCCTCACTCCCGGTGTCCCTCACTCCCGGTGTCCCTCACTCCCGGTGTCCCTCACTCCCAGTGTCCTTCACTCCCAGAGTCCCTCACTCCCGGTGTCCCTCACTCCTGGTGTCCCTCACTCCCAGAGTCCTTCACTCCCGTTGTCCCTCACTCCTGGTGTCCCTCACTCCCAGAGTCCCTCACTCCCGGTGTCCCTCACTCCCAGAGTCCCTCACTCCCGGTGTCCCTCACTCCCAGAGTCCCTCACTCCCGGTGTCCTTCACTCCCAGAGTCCCTCACTCCCGGTGTACCTCACTTCCGGTGTCCCTCACTCCCAGAGTCCCTCACTCCCAGTGTCCCTCACTCCCAGTGTCCTTCACTCCCAGTGTCCTTCACTCCCAGTGTCCTTCACTCCCAGAGTCCCTCACTCCCGGTGTCCCTCACTCCCGGTGTCCCTCACTCCCGGTGTGCCTCACTCCCAGTGTCCTTCACTCCCAGAGTCCCTCACTCCCGGTGTCCCTCACTCCTGGTGTCCCTCACTCCCAGAGTCCTTCACTCCCGTTGTCCCTCACTCCTGGTGTCCCTCACTCCCAGAGTCCCTCACTCCCGGTGTCCCTCACTCCCAGAATCCCTCACTCCCGGTGTCCCACACTCCCAAAGTCCCTCACTCCCGGTGTCCCTCACTCCCAGAGTCCTTCACTCCCGTTGTCCCTCACTCCCGGTGTCCCTCACTCCCAGAGTACTTCACTCCCGGTGTCCCTCACTCCCGGTGTCCCTCACTCCCAGAGTCCCTCACTCCCGGTGTCCCTCGTTCCCGGTGTCCCTCACTCCCAGAGTCCCTCACTCCCGGTGTTCCTCACTCCCAGAGTCCCTCGCTCCCGGTGTCCCTCACTCCCAGTGTCCCTCACTCCCAGTGTCCCTCACTCCCGCTGTCCCTCACTCCCGCTGTCCCTCACTCCCGGTGTCCCTCACGCCCAGTGTCCCTCACTCCCAGTGTCCCTCACTCCCGGTGTCCCTAACTCCCGGTGTCCCTCACTCCCAGTGTCCCTCACTCTCGGTGTCCCTCACTCCCGATGTCCCTCATTCCCAGAGTCCCTCACTCCCGGTGTCCCTCACTCCCAGAGTCCCTCACTCCCAGTGTCCCTCACTCCCAGAGTCCCTCACTCCCAGAGTCCCTCACTCCCGGTGTCCCTCACTCTCGGTGTCCCTCAGTCTCAGTGTCCCTCACTCCCGGAGTCACTCACTCCCGGAGTCCGTCAGTCCCGGTGTCTCTCACTCCCGGTGTCCCTCACTCCCAGAGTCCCTCACTCCCAGAGTCCCTCACTCCCAGAGTCCCTCACTCCCAGACTCCCTCACTCCCGGTGTCCCTCACTCCCAGAGTCCCTCAGTCCCGGTGTCCGTCACTCCCAGTATCCCTCACTCCCGGTGTCCGTCACTCCCAGAGTCCCTCACTACTGGAGTCACTCACTCCCAGAGTCCTTCACTCCCAGTGTCCCTCACTCCCGGAGTCCCTCACTCCTGGAGTTACTCACTCCCAGAGTCTCTCACTCCCGGTGTCTCTCACTCCCGGTGTCTCTCACTCCCAGAGTCCCTCACTCCCGGTGTCCCTCACTCCCGGTGTCCCTCACTCCCGGTGTCCCTCACTCCCAGTTTCCCTCACTCCCGGTATCCCTCTCTCCCGGTGTCCCTCACTCCCAGTGTCCCTCACTCCCGGTGTCACTCACTCCCGGTGTCCCTCACTCCCAGAGTCCCTCACTCCCAGAGTCCCTCACTCCCAGACTCCCTCACTCCCAGACTCCCTCACTCCCAGACTCCCTCACCCTCGGTGTCCCTCACTCCCGATGTCCCACACTCCCAGAGTCCCTCACTCCCGGTGTCGCTCACTCCCGGTGTCCCTCACTCCCAGAGTCCCTCACTCCCAGAGTCCCTCACTCCCGGTGTCGCTCACTCCCGGTATCCCTCACTCCCGGTGTCCCTCACTCCCAGTGTCCCTCACTCCCGGTGTCTCTCACTCCGGACTCCCTCACTGCCGGTGTCTCTCACTCCCGGTGTCCCTCGTTCCCGGTGTCCCTCACACCCAGTGTCCGTCACTCCAAGTGTCCCTCTCTCCCGGTGTCCCTCACTCCCAGTGTCCCTCACTCTCGGTGTCCCTAACTCCCGGTGTCCCTCACTCCCAGTGTCCCTCACTCTCGGTGTCCCTCACTCCCGATGTCCCACATTCCCGGAGTCCCTCACTCCCGGTGTCCCTCACTCCCAGAGTCCCTCACTCCCGGAGTCCCTCACTCTCGGTGTCCCTCAGTCTCAGTGTCCCTCCTCCCGGAGTCCCTCACTCCCGGAGTCCGTCAGTCCCGGAGTCCGTCAGTCCCGGTGTCTCTCACTCCCAGAGTCCCTCACTCCCGGTGTCCCTCACTCCCAGACTCCCTCACTCCCGGTGTCCCTCACTCCCAGAGTCCCTCAGTCCCGGTGTCCGTCACTCCCAGTATCCCTCACTCCCGATGTCCGTCACTCCCAGAGTCCCTCACTACTGGAGTCACTCACTCCCAGAGTCCTTCACTCCCAGTGTCCCTCACTCCCAGAGTCCCTCACTCCCAGAGTCCCTCACTCCCAGAGTCTCTCACTCCCGGTGTCTCTCACTCCCAGAGTCCCTCACTACCAGAGTCCCTCACTCCCGGTGTCCCTCACTCCCGGTGTCCCTCACTCCCGGTGTCCCTCACTCCCAGAGTCCCTCACTCCCGGTATCCCTCTCTCCCGGTGTCCCTCACTGCCGGTGTCTCTCACTCCCGGTGTCCCTCGTTCCCGGTGTCCCTCACACCCAGTGTCCGTCACTCCAAGTGTCCCTCTCTCCCGGTGTCCCTCACTCCCAGTGTCCCTCACTCCCGGTGTCCCTCACTCCCGGTGTCCCTCACTCCCGGTGTGCCTCACTCCCGGTGTCCCTCACTCCCGGTGTCCCTCAATCCCGGTGTCCCTCACTCCCAGTGTCCCTCACTCTCGGTGTCCCTAACTCCCGGTGTCCCTCACTCCCAGTGTCCCTCACTCTCGGTGTCCCTCACTCCCGATGTCCCTCATTCCCAGAGTCCCTCACTCCCGGTGTCCCTCACTCCCAGAGTCCCTCACTCCCAGTGTCCCTCACTCCCAGAGTCCCTCACTCCCGGTGTGCCTCACTCCCGGTGTGCCTCACTCCCGGTGTCCCTCACTCCCGGAGTCCCTCACTCCCGGTGTCCCTCACTCCCAGAGTCCCTTACTCCCGGAGTCCCTCACTCTCGGTGTCCCTGAGGCTCAGTGTCCCTCACTCCCGGAGTCCCTCACTCCCGGAGTCCGTCAGTCCCGGAGTCCGTCAGTCACGGTGTCTCTCACTCCCGGTGTCCCTCACTCCCAGAGTCCCTCACTCCCAGAGTCCCTCACTCACGGTGTCCCTCACTCCCAGACTCCCTCACTCCCGGTGTCCCTCACTCCCAGAGTCCCTCAGTCCCGGTGTCCGTCACTCCCAGTATCCCTCACTCCCAGAGTCCCTCACTACTGGAGTCACTCACTCCCAGAGTCCTTCACTCCCAGTGTCCCTCACTCCCAGAGTCCCTCACTCCCAGAGTCCCTCACTCCCAGAGTCTCTCACTCCCGGTGTCTCTCACTCCCAGAGTCCCTCACTACCAGAGTCCCTCACTCCCGGTGTCCCTCACTCCCGGTGTCCCTCACTCCCAGAGTCCCTCACTCCCGGTATCCCTCTCTCCCGGTGTCCCTCACTCCCAGTGTCCCTCACTCCCGGTGTCCCTCACTCCCAGAGTCCCTCACTCCCGGACTCCCTCACTCCCAGACTGCCTCACTACCAGACTCCCTCACCCTCGGTGTCCCTCACTCCCGATGTCCCTCACTCCCAGAGTCCCTCAGTCCCGGTATCCCTCACTCCCGGTGTCCCTCACTCCCGGTGTCCCTCACTCCCGGTGTCCCTCACTCCCAGTGTCCCTCACTCCTGGTGTCTCTCACTCCGGACTCCCTCACTGCCGGTGTCTCTCACTCCCGGTGTCCCTCGTTCCCGGTGTCCCTCACACCCAGTGTCCGTCACTCCCAGTGTCCCTCTCTCCCAGTGTCCCTTTCTCCCAGTGTCCCTCTCTCCCGGTTTCCCTCACTCCCAGTGTCCCTCGCTCTCGGTGTCCCTCACTCCCGGTGTCTCTCACTCCCGGTGTCCCTCACTCCCAGAGTCCCTCACACCCAGAGTCCCTCACTCCCAGACTCCCTCACTCCCAGACTCCCTCACCCTCGGTGTCCCTCACTCCCGATGTCCCTCACTCCCAGAGTCCCTCACTCCCGGTGTCCTTCACTCCCAGAGTCCCTCACTCCCAGTGTCCCTCAGTCCCGGTGTCCGTCACTCCCAGTATCCCTCACTCCCGGTGTCCGTCACTCCCAGAGTCCCTCACTACTGGAATCACTCACTCTCAGAGTCCTTCACTCCCAGTGTCCCTCACTCCCAGAGTCCCTCACTCCTGGAGTTACTCACTCCCAGAGTCTCTCACTCCCGGTGTCTCTCACTCCCAGAGTCCCTCACTACCAGAGTCCCTCACTCCCGGTGTCCCTCACTCCCGGTGTCCCTCACTCCCAGTGTCCCTCACTCCCAGTGTCCCTCACTCCCGGTGTCCCTCACTCCCGGTGTCCCTCACTCCCAGAGTCCCTCACTGCCAGACTCCCTCACTCCCAGACTCCCTCACTCCCAGACTCCCTCACTCCCAGACTCCCTCACCCTCGGTGTCCCTCACTCCCGATGTCCCTCACTCCCAGAGTCCCTCACTCCCGGTGTCGCTCACTCCCGGTGTCCCTCACTCCCAGAGTCCCTCACTCCCGGTGTCGCTCACTCCCGGTATCCCTCACTCCCGGTGTCCCTCACTCCCAGTGTCCCTCACTCCCGGTGTCTCTCACTCCGGACTCCCTCACTGCCGGTGTCTCTCACTCCCGGTGTCCCTCGTTCCCAGTGTCCCTCACACCCAGTGTCCGTCACTCCCAGTGTCCCTCACTCCCGGTGTCCCTCACTCCCAGTGTCCCTCACTCCCAGTGTCCCTCACTCCCGGTGTCCCTCACTCCCGGTGTCCCTCACTCCCAGTGTCCCTCACTCCCGGTGTCCCTCACTCCCAGTGTCCCTCACTCCCAGTGTCCCTCACTCTCGGTGTCCCTAACTCCCGGTGTCCCTCACTCCCAGTGTCCCTCACTGTCGGTGTCCCTCACTCCCGATGTGCCTCACTCCCGGTGTCCCTCACTCCCAGAGTCCCTCACTCCCAGTGTCCCTCACTCCCAGAGTCCCTCACTCCCAGTGTCCCTCACTCCCGGTGAGCCTCACTCCCGGTGTCCCTCACTCCCGGTGTCCCTCACTCCCGGAGTCCCTCACTCCCGGTGTCCCTCACTCTCGGTGTCCCTCAGTCTCAGTGTCCCTCACTCCCGGAGTCCCTCACTCCCGGAGTCCGTCAGTCCCGGTGTCTCTCACTCCCGGTGTCCCTCACTCCCAGAGTCCCTCACTCCCAGAGTCCCTCACTCCCGGTGTCCCTCACTCCCAGACTCCCTCACTCCCGGTGTCCCTCACTCCCGGAGTCCCTCAGTCCCGGTGTCCGTCACTCCCAGTATCCCTCACTCCCGATGTCCGTCACTCCCAGAGTCCCTCACTACTGGAGTCACTCACTCCCAGAGTCCTTCACTCCCAGTGTCCCTCACTCCCAGTGTCCCTCACTCCCAGAGTCTCTCACTCCCGGTGTCTCTCACTCCCAGAGTCCCTCGCTAACAGAGTCCCTCACTCCCGGTGTCCCTCACTCCCAGAGTCCCTCACTCCCAGAGTCCCTCACTCCCAGACTCCCTCACTCCCAGACTCCCTCACTCCCGATGTCCCTCACTCCCGATGTCCCTCACTCCCAGAGTCCCTCACACCCAGAGTCCCTCACTCCCAGTGTCCCTCACTCCCGGTGTCCCTCACTCCCGGTGTCCCTCACTCCCAGAGTCCCTCACTGCCAGACTCCCTCACTCCCAGACTCCCTCACTCCCAGACTCCCTCACCCTCGGTGTCCCTCACTCCTGATGTCCCTCACTCCCAGAGTCCCTCACTCCCGGTGTCGCTCACTCCCGGTGTCCCTCACTCCCAGAGTCCCTCACTCCCGGTGTCGCTCACTCCCGGTATCCCTCACTCCCGGTGTCCCTCACACCCAGTGTCCGTCACTCCCAGTGTCCCTCACTCCCGGTGTCCCTCACTCCCAGTGTCCCTCACTCCCAGTGTCCCTCACTCCCGGTGTCCCTCACTCCCGGTGTCCCTCACTCCCAGTGTCCCTCACTCCCGGTGTCCCTCACTCCCAGTGTCCCTCACTCCCAGTGTCCCTCACTCCCAGTGTCCCTCACTCTCGGTGTCCCTAACTCCCGGTGTCCCTCACTCCCAGTGTCCCTCACTGTCGGTGTCCCTCACTCCCGATGTGCCTCACTCCCGGTGTCCCTCACTCCCAGAGTCCCTCACTCCCAGTGTCCCTCACTCCCAGAGTCCCTCACTCCCAGTGTCCCTCACTCCCGGTGAGCCTCACTCCCGGTGTCCCTCACTCCCGGTGTCCCTCACTCCCGGAGTCCCTCACTCCCGGTGTCCCTCACTCTCGGTGTCCCTCAGTCTCAGTGTCCCTCACTCCCGGAGTCCCTCACTCCCGGAGTCCGTCAGTCCCGGTGTCTCTCACTCCCGGTGTCCCTCGCTCCCAGAGTCCCTCACTCCCAGAGTCCCTCACTCCCGGTGTCCCTCACTCCCAGACTCCCTCACTCCCGGTGTCCCTCACTCCCGGAGTCCCTCAGTCCCGGTGTCCGTCACTCCCAGTATCCCTCACTCCCGATGTCCGTCACTCCCAGAGTCCCTCACTACTGGAGTCACTCACTCCCAGAGTCCTTCACTCCCAGTGTCCCTCACTCCCAGTGTCCCTCACTCCCAGAGTCTCTCACTCCCGGTGTCTCTCACTCCCAGAGTCCCTCGCTAACAGAGTCCCTCACTCCCGGTGTCCCTCACTCCCGGTGTCCCTCACTCCCAGAGTCCCTCACTCCCAGAGTCCCTCACTCCCAGACTCCCTCACTCCCAGACTCCCTCACTCCCGATGTCCCTCACTCCCGATGTCCCTCACTCCCAGAGTCCCTCACACCCAGAGTCCCTCACACCCAGAGTCCCTCACTCCCGGTGTCCCTCTCTCCCGGTGTCCCTCACTCCCAGTGTCCCTCACTCCCGGTGTCCCTCACTCCCAGTGTCCCTCGCTCTCGGTGTCCCTCACTCCATGTGTCCCTCACTCCCGGTGTCTCTCACTCCCGGTGTCCCTCACTCCCAGAGTCCCTCACACCCAGAGTCCCTCACACCCAGAGTCCCTCACTCCCGGTGTCTTTCACCTTCGGTGTCCCTCGTTCCCGGTGTCCCTCTCTCCCGGTGTCCCTCTCTCCCGGTGTCCCTCTCTCCCGGTGTCCCTCACTCCCAGTGTCCCTCACTCCCGGTGTCCCTCACTCCCGGTGTCCCTCACTGCCAGAGTCCCTCACTCCCAGAGTCCCTCACTCCCAGAGACCCTCACTTCCGGTGTCTCTCACTCCCAGAGTCCCTCACTCCCGGTGTCCCTCACTCCCGGTGCCCCTCACTCCCAGATTCCCTCACTCCCAGAGTCCCTCTCTCCCAGAGTTCCTCTCTCCCGGTGTCTTTCACTCCCGGTGTCCCTCGTTCCCGGTGTCCCTCACTCCCAGTATCCCTCTCTCCCAGTGTCCCTCACTCCCAGAGTCCCTTACTCCCGGTGTCCCTCACTCCCAGAGTCCCTCACTCCCAGAGTCTCTCACTCCCAGAGTCCCTCACTCCCAGAGTCCCTCTCTCCCAGAGTCCCTCTCTCCCGGTGTCTTTCACTCCCGGTGTCCCTCGTTCCCGGTGTCCCTCACTCCCAGTATCCCTCTCTCCCAGTGTCCCTCTCTCCCAGTGTCCCTCACTCCCAGAGTCCCTCACTCCCAGAGTCCCTCACTCCCAGAGTCCCTCACTCCCGGTGTCTCTCACTCCCAGAGTCCCTCACTCCCGGTGTCCCTCACACCCGGTGTCTTTCACTCCCGGTGTCCCTCGTTCCCGGTGTCCCTCACTCCCAGTATCCCTCTCTCCCAGTGTCCCTCTCTCCCAGTGTCCCTCACTCCCAGAGTCCCTCACTCCCAGAGTCCCTCACTCCCAGAGTCCCTCACTCCCGGTGTCTCTCACTCCCAGAGTCCCTTACTCCCGGTGTCCCTCACACCCGGTGTCTCTCACTCCCGGAGTCCCTCACTCCCAGAGTCCCTCACTCCTGGTGTCTCTCACTCCCGGAGTCCCTCACTCCCGGAGTCACTCACTCCCGGAGTCCCTCACTCCCGGTGTCCCTCACTCTCGGTGTCCCTCAGTCTCAGTGTCCCTCACTCCCGGAGTCCCTCACTCCCGGAGTCCGTCAGTCCCGGTGTCTCTCACTCCCGGTGTCCCTCACTCCCAGAGTCCCTCACTCCCAGAGTCCCCACTCCCGGTGTCCCTCACTCCCAGACTCCCTCACTCCCGGTGTCCCTCACTCCCAGAGTCCCTCAGTCCCGGTGTCCGTCACTCCCAGTATCCCTCACTCCCGATGTCCGTCACTCCCAGAGTCCCTCACTACTGGAGTCACTCACTCCCAGAGTCCTTCACTCCCAGTGTCCCTCACTCCCAGTGTCCCTCACTCCCAGCGTCTCTCACTCCCGGTGTCTCTCACTCCCAGAGTCCCTCGCTAACAGAGTCCCTCACTCCCGGTGTCCCTCACTCCCGGTGTCCCTCACTCCCGGTGTCCCTCACTCCCAGTGTCCCTCACTCCCGGTATCCCTCTCTCCCGGTGTCCCTCACTCCCGGTGTCCCTCACTCCCGGTGTCCCTCACTCCCAGAGTCCCTCACTCCCAGAGTCCCTCACTCCCAGACTCCCTCACTCCCAGACTCCCTCACTCCCGATGTCCCTCACTCCCGATGTCCCTCACTCCCAGAGTCCCTCACACCCAGAGTCCCTCACACCCAGAGTCCCTCACTCCCGGTGTCCCTCTCTCCCGGTGTCCCTCACTCCCAGTGTCCCTCACTCCCGGTGTCCCTCACTCCCAGTGTCCCTCGCTCTCGGTGTCCCTCACTCCCGGTGTCCCTCACTCCCGGTGTCCCTCACTCCCGGTGTCCCTCACTCCCAGAGTCCCTCACACCCAGAGTCCCTCACACCCAGAGTCCCTCACTCCTGGTGTCTTTCACTCCCGGTGTCCCTCGTTCCCGGTGTCCCTCTCTCCCGGTGTCCCTCTCTCCCGGTGTCCCTCACTCCCAGTGTCCCTCGCTCCCGGTGTCCCTCACTCCCGGTGTCCCTCACTCCCAGAGTCCCTCACTCCCAGAGTCCCTCACTCCCAGAGTCCCTCACTCCCAGAGACCCTCACTTCCGGTGTCTCTCATTCCCAGAGTTCCTCGCTCCCGGTGTCCCTCACTCCCAGTGTCCCTCACTCCCAGTGTCCCTCACTCCCGCTGTCCCTCACTCCCGCTGTCCCTCACTCCCAGTGTCGTTCACTCCCGGTGTCCCTCACTCCCGGTGTCCCTCACTCCCAGTGTCCCTCACTCCCAGTGTCCCTCACTCCCGGTGTCCCTAACTCCCGGTGTCCCTCACTCCCAGTGTCCCTCACTCTCGGTGTCCCTCACTCCCGATGTCCCTCATTCCCAGAGTCCCTCACTCCCGGTGTCCCTCACTCCCAGAGTCCCTCACTCCCAGTGTCCCTCACTCCCAGAGTCCCTCACTCCCAGAGTCCCTCACTCCCGGTGTCCCTCACTCTCGGTGTCCCTCAGTCTCAGTGTCCCTCACTCCCGGAGTCACTCACTCCCGGAGTCACTCACTCCCGGTGTCTCTCACTCCCGGTGTCCCTCACTCCCAGAGTCCCTCACTCCCAGAGTCCCTCACTCCCGGTGTCCCTCACTCCCAGACTCCCTCACTCCCGGTGTCCCTCACTCCCAGAGTCCCTCAGTCCCGGTGTCCGTCACTCCCAGTATCCCTCACTCCCGGTGTCCGTCACTCCCAGAGTCCCTCACTACTGGAGTCACTCACTCCCAGAGTCCTTCACTCCCAGTGTCCCTCACTCCCGGAGTCCCTCACTCCTGGAGTTACTCACTCCCAGAGTCTCTCACTCCCGGTGTCTCTCACTCCCGGTGTCTCTCACTCCCGGTGTCCCTCACTCCCGGTGTCCCTCACTCCCGGTGTCCCTCACTCCCGGTGTCCCTCACTCCCAGTTTCCCTCACTCCCGGTATCCCTCTCTACCGGTGTCCCTCACTCCCAGTGTCCCTCACTCCCGGTGTCACTCACTCCCGGTGTCCCTCACTCCCAGAGTCCCTCACTCCCAGAGTCCCTCACTCCCAGACTTCCTCACTCCCAGACTCCCTCACCCTCGGTGTCCCTCACTCCCGATGTCCCTCACTCCCAGAGTCCCTCACTCCCGGTGTCGCTCACTCCCGGTGTCCCTCACTCCCAGAGTCCCTCACTCCCAGAGTCCCTCACTCCCGGTGTCGCTCACTCCCGGTATCCCTCACTCCCGGTGTCCCTCACTCCCAGTGTCCCTCACTCCCGGTGTCTCTCACTCCGGACTCCCTCACTGCCGGTGTCTCTCACTGCCGGTGTCCCTCGTTCCCGGTGTCCCTCACACCCAGTGTCCGTCACTCCAAGTGTCCCTCACTCCCAGTGTCCCTCACTCTCGGTGTCCCTAACTCCCGGTGTCCCTCACTCCCAGTGTCCCTCACTCCCGGTGTCCCTCACTCCCGGTGTCCCTCACTCCCGGTGTCCCTCACTCCCAGTGTCCCTCACTCCCGGTGTCCCTCACTCCCAGTGTCCCTCACTCTCGGTGTCCCTAACTCCCGGTGTCCCTCACTCCCAGTGTCCCTCACTCCCAGTGTCCCTCACTCTCGGTGTCCCTCACTCCCGATGTCCCTCATTCCCAGAGTCCCTCACTCCCGGTGTCCCTCACTCCCAGAGTCCCTCACTCCCAGTGTCTCTCACTCCCAGAGTCCCTCACTCCCGGTGTGCCTCACTCCCGGTGTGCCTCACTCCCGGTGTCCCTCACTCCCGGAGTCCCTCACTCCCGGTGTCCCTCACTCCCAGAGTCCCTCACTCCCGGAGTCCCTCACTCTCGGTGTCCCTCACTCCCAGTGTCCCTCACTCCCGGTGTCTCTCACTCCGGACTCCCTCACTGCCGGTGTCTCTCACTGCCGGTGTCCCTCGTTCCCGGTGTCCCTCACACCCAGTGTCCGTCACTCCAAGTGTCCCTCACTCCCAGTGTCCCTCACTCTCGGTGTCCCTAACTCCCGGTGTCCCTCACTCCCAGTGTCCCTCACTCCCGGTGTCCCTCACTCCCGGTGTCCCTCACTCCCGGTGTCCCTCACTCCCAGTGTCCCTCACTCCCGGTGTCCCTCACTCCCAGTGTCCCTCACTCTCGGTGTCCCTAACTCCCGGTGTCCCTCACTCCCAGTGTCCCTCACTCCCAGTGTCCCTCACTCTCGGTGTCCCTCACTCCCGATGTCCCTCATTCCCAGAGTCCCTCACTCCCGGTGTCCCTCACTCCCAGAGTCCCTCACTCCCAGTGTCTCTCACTCCCAGAGTCCCTCACTCCCGGTGTGCCTCACTCCCGGTGTGCCTCACTCCCGGTGTCCCTCACTCCCGGAGTCCCTCACTCCCGGTGTCCCTCACTCCCAGAGTCCCTCACTCCCGGAGTCCCTCACTCTCGGTGTCCCTCAGTCTCAGTGTCCCTCACTCCCGGAGTCCCTCACTCCCGGAGTCCGTCAGTCCCGGAGTCCGTCAGTCCCGGTGTCTCTCACTCCCGGTGTCCCTCACTCCGAGAGTCCCTCACTCCCAGAGTCCCTCACTCCCGGTGTCCCTCACTCCCAGACTCCCTCACTCCCGGTGTCCCTCACTCCCAGAGTCCCTCAGTCCCGGTGTCCGTCACTCCCAGTATCCCTCACTCCCGATGTCCGTCACTCCCAGAGTCCCTCACTACTGGAGTCACTCACTCCCAGAGTCCTTCACTCCCAGTGTCCCTCACTCCCAGAGTCCCTCACTCCCAGAGTCCCTCACTCCCAGAGTCTCTCACTCCCGGTGTCTCTCACTCCCAGAGTCCCTCACTACCAGAGTCCCTCACTCCCGGTGTCCCTCACTCCCGGTGTCCCTCACTCCCGGTGTCCCTCACTCCCAGAGTCCCTCACTCCCGGTATCCCTCTCTCCCGGTGTCCCTCACTGCCGGTGTCTCTCACTCCCGGTGTCCCTCGTTCCCGGTGTCCCTCACACCCAGTGTCCGTCACTCCAAGTGTCCCTCTCTCCCGGTGTCCCTCACTCCCAGTGTCCCTCACTCCCGGTGTCCTTCACTCCCGGTGTCCCTCACTCCCGGTGTCCCTCACTCCCAGTGTCCCTCACTCCCGGTGTCCCTCACTCCCAGTGTCCCTCACTCCCGGTGTCCCTCACTCCCAGTGTCCCTCACTCTCGGTGTCCCTAACTCCCGGTGTCCCTCACTCCCAGTGTCCCTCACTCTCGGTGTCCCGCACTCCCGATGTCCCTCATTCCCAGAGTCCCTCACTCCCGGTGTCCCTCACTCCCAGAGTCCCTCACTCCCAGTGTCCCTCACTCCCAGAGTCCCTCACTCCCGGTGTGCCTCACTCCCGGTGTGCCTCACTCCCGGTGTGCCTCACTCCCGGTGTCCCTCACTCCCGGAGTCCCTCACTCCCGGTGTCCCTCACTCCCAGAGTCCCTCACTCCCGGAGTCCCTCACTCTCGGTGTCCCTGAGTCTCAGTGTCCCTCACTCCCGGAGTCCCTCACTCCCGGAGTCCGTCAGTCCCGGAGTCCGTCAGTCCCGGTGTCTCTCACTCCCGGTGTCCCTCACTCCCAGAGTCCCTCACTCCCAGAGTCCCTCACTCCTGGTGTCCCTCACTCCCTCACTCCCGGTGTCCCTCACTCCCAGAGTCCCTCAGTCCCGGTGTCCGTCACTCCCAGTATCCCTCACTCCCGATGTCCGTCACTCCCAGAGTCCCTCACTACTGGAGTCACTCACTCCCAGAGTCCTTCACTCCCAGAGTCCCTCACTCCCAGAGTCCCTCACTCCCAGAGTCCCTCACTCCCAGAGTCTCTCACTCCCGGTGTCTCTCACTCCCAGAGTCCCTCACTACCAGAGTCCCTCACTTCCGGTGTCCCTCACTCCCGGTGTCCCTCACTCCCGGTGTCCCTCACTCCCAGAGTCCCTCACTCCCGGTATCCCTCTCTCCCGGTGTCCCTCACTCCCAGTGTCCCTCACTCCCGGTGTCCCTCACTCCCAGAGTCCCTCACTCCCAGACTCCCTCACTCCCAGACTGCCTCACTCCCAGACTCCCTCACCCTCGGTGTCCCTCACTCCCGATGTCCCTCACTCCCAGAGTCCCTCACTCCCGGTGTCGCTCACTCCCGGTATCCCTCACTCCCGGTGTCCCTCACTCCCGGTGTCCCTCACTCCCGGTGTCCCTCACTCCCAGTGTCCCTCACTCCCAGTGTCTCTCACTCCGGACTCCCTCACTGCCGGTGTCTCTCACTCCCGGTGTCCCTCGTTCCCGGTGTCCCTCACACCCAGTGTCCGTCACTCCCAGTGTCCCTCTCTCCCAGTGTCCCTCTCTCCCGGTGTCCCTCACTCCCAGTGTCCCTCGCTCTCGGTGTCCCACACTCCCGGTGTCTCTCACTCCCGGTGTCCCTCACTCCCAGAGTCCCTCACTCCCAGAGTCCCTCACACCCAGAGTCCCTCACACCCAGAGTCCCTCACTCCCGGTGTCCCTCTCTCCCGGTGTCCCTCACTCCCAGTGTCCCTCACTCCCGGTGTCCCTCACTCCCAGTGTCCCTCGCTCTCGGTGTCCCTCACTCCCGGTGTCCCTCACTCCCGGTGTCCCTCACTCCCGGTGTCCCTCACTCCCAGAGTCCCTCACTCCCAGAGTCCCTCACACCCAGAGTCCCTCACACCCAGAGTCCCTCACTCCTGGTGTCTTTCACTCCCGGTGTCCCTCGTTCCCGGTGTCCCTCTCTCCCGGTGTCCCTCTCTCCCGGTGTCCCTCACTCCCAGTGTCCCTCGCTCCCGGTGTCCCTCACTCCCGGTGTCCCTCACTCCCAGAGTCCCTCACTCCCAGAGTCCCTCACTCCCAGAGTCCCTCACTCCCAGAGACCCTCACTTCCGGTGTCTCTCACTCCCAGAGTCCCTCGCTCCCGGTGTCCCTCACTCCCAGTGTCCCTCACTCCCAGTGTCCCTCACTCCCGCTGTCCCTCACTCCCGCTGTCCCTCACTCCCAGTGTCCCTCACTCCCGGTGTCCCTCACTCCCGGTGTCCCTCACTCCCAGTGTCCCTCACTCCCAGTGTCCCTCACTCCCGGTGTGCCTAACTCCCGGTGTCCCTCACTCCCAGTGTCCCTCACTCTCGGTGTCCCTCACTCCCGGTGTCCCTCACTCCCAGAGTCCCTCACTCCCAGAGTCCCTCACTCCCAGAGTCCCTCACTCCCAGAGACCCTCACTTCCGGTGTCTCTCACTCCCAGAGTCCCTCGCTCCCGGTGTCCCTCACTCCCAGTGTCCCTCACTCCCAGTGTCCCTCACTCCCGCTGTCCCTCACTCCCGCTGTCCCTCACTCCCAGTGTCCCTCACTCCCGGTGTCCCTCACTCCCGGTGTCCCTCACTCCCAGTGTCCCTCACTCCCAGTGTCCCTCACTCCCGGTGTGCCTAACTCCCGGTGTCCCTCACTCCCAGTGTCCCTCACTCTCGGTGTCCCTCACTCCCGATGTCCCTCATTCCCAGAGTCCCTCACTCCCGGTGTCCCTCACTCCCAGAGTCCCTCACTCCCAGTGTCCCTCACTCCCAGAGTCCCTCACTCCCAGAGTCCCTCACTCCCGGTGTCCCTCACTCTCGGTGTCCCTCAGTCTCAGTGTCCCTCACTCCCGGAGTCACTCACTCCCGGAGTCCGTCAGTCCCGGTGTCTCTCACTCCCGGTGTCCCTCACTCCCAGAGTCCCTCACTCCCAGAGTCCCTCACTCCCGGTGTCCCTCACTCCCAGACTCCCTCACTCCCGGTGTCCCTCACTCCCAGAGTCCCTCAGTCCCGGTGTCCGTCACTCCCAGTATCCCTCACTCCCGGTGTCCGTCACTCCCAGAGTCCCTCACTACTGGAGTCACTCACTCCCAGAGTCCTTCACTCCCAGTGTCCCTCACTCCCGGAGTCCCTCACTCCTGGAGTTACTCACTCCCAGAGTCTCTCACTCCCGGTGTCTCTCACTCCCGGTGTCCCTCACTCCCAGTTTCCCTCACTCCCGGTATCCCTCTCTCCCGGTGTCCCTCACTTCCAGTGTCCCTCACTCCCGGTGTCACTCACTCCCGGTGTCCCTCACTCCCAGAGTCCCTCACTCCCAGAGTCCCTCACTCCCAGACTCCCTCACTCCCAGACTCCCTCACCCTCGGTGTCCCTCACTCCCGATGTCCCTCACTCCCAGAGTCCCTCACTCCCGGTGTCGCTCACTCCCGGTGTCCCTCACTCCCAGAGTCCCTCACTCCCAGAGTCCCTCACTCCCGGTGTCGCTCACTCCCGGTATCCCTCACTCCCGGTGTCCCTCACTCCCAGTGTCCCTCACTCCCGGTGTCTCTCACTCCGGACTCCCTCACTGCCGGTGTCTCTCACTCCCGGTGTCCCTCGTTCCCGGTGTCCCTCACACCCAGTGTCCGTCACTCCAAGTGTCCCTCACTCCCAGTGTCCCTCACTCTCGGTGTCCCTAACTCCCGGTGTCCCTCACTCCCAGTGTCCCTCACTCCCGGTGTCCCTCACTCCCGGTGTCCCTCACTCCCGGTGTCCCTCACTCCCAGTGTCCCTCACTCCCGGTGTCCCTCACTCCCAGTGTCCCTCACTCTCGGTGTCCCTAACTCCCGGTGTCCCTCACTCCCAGTGTCCCTCACTCCCAGTGTCCCTCACTCTCGGTGTCCCTCACTCCCGATGTCCCTCATTCCCAGAGTCCCTCACTCCCGGTGTCCCTCACTCCCAGAGTCCCTCACTCCCAGTGTCCCTCACTCCCAGAGTCCCTCACTCCCGGTGTGCCTCACTCCCGGTGTGCCTCACTCATGGTGTCCCTCACTCCCGGAGTCCCTCACTCCCGGTGTCCCTCACTCCCAGAGTCCCTCACTCCCGGAGTCCCTCACTCTCGGTGTCCCTCAGTCTCAGTGTCCCTCACTCCCGGAGTCCCTCACTCCCGCAGTCCGTCAGTCCCGGAGTCCGTCAGTCCCGGTGTCTCTCACTCCCGGTGTCCCTCACTCCGAGAGTCCCTCACTCCCAGAGTCCCTCACTCCCGGTGTCCCTCACTCCCAGACTCCCTCACTCCCGGTGTCCCTCACTCCCAGAGTCCCTCAGTCCCGGTGTCCGTCACTCCCAGTATCCCTCACTCCCGATGTCCGTCACTCCCAGAGTCCCTCACTACTGGAGTCACTCACTCCCAGAGTCCTTCACTCCCAGTGTCCCTCACTCCCAGAGTCCCTCACTCCCAGAGTCTCTCACTCCCGGTGTCTCTCACTCCCAGAGTCCCTCACTACCAGAGTCCCTCACTCCCGGTGTCCCTCACTCCCGGTGTCCCTCACTCCCGGTGTCCCTCACTCCCAGAGTCCCTCACTCCCGGTATCCCTCTCTCCCGGTGTCCCTCACTGCCGGTGTCTCTCACTCCCGGTGTCCCTCGTTCCCGGTGTCCCTCACACCCAGTGTCCGTCACTCCAAGTGTCCCTCTCTCCCGGTGTCCCTCACTCCCAGTGTCCCTCACTCCCGGTGTCCCTCACTCCCGGTGTCCCTCACTCCCGGTGTCCCTCACTCCCAGTGTCCCTCACTCCCGGTGTCCCTCACTCCCAGTGTCCCTCACTCCCGGTGTCCCTCACTCCCAGTGTCCCTCACTCTCGGTGTCCCTAACTCCCGGTGTCCCTCACTCCCAGTGTCCCTCACTCTCGGTGTCCCGCACTCCCGATGTCCCTCATTCCCAGAGTCCCTCACTCCCGGTGTCCCTCACTCCCAGAGTCCCTCACTCCCAGTGTCCCTCACTCCCAGAGTCCCTCACTCCCGGTGTGCCTCACTCCCGGTGTGCCTCACTCCCGGTGTGCCTCACTCCCGGTGTCCCTCACTCCCGGAGTCCCTCACTCCCGGTGTCCCTCACTCCCAGAGTCCCTCACTCCCGGAGTCCCTCACTCTCGGTGTCCCTGAGTCTCAGTGTCCCTCACTCCCGGAGTCCGTCAGTCCCGGAGTCCGTCAGTCCCGGAGTCCGTCAGTCCCGGTGTCTCTCACTCCCGGTGTCCCTCACTCCCAGAGTCCCTCACTCCCAGAGTCCCTCACTCCCAGTGTCCCTCACTCCCTCACTCCCGGTGTCCCTCACTCCCAGAGTCCCTCAGTCCCGGTGTCCGTCACTCCCAGTATCCCTCACTCCCGATGTCCGTCACTCCCAGAGTCCCTCACTACTGGAGTCACTCACTCCCAGAGTCCTTCACTCCCAGTGTCCCTCACTCCCAGAGTCCCTCACTCCCAGAGTCCCTCACTCCCAGAGTCCCTCACTCCCAGAGTCTCTCACTCCCGGTGTCTCTCACTCCCAGAGTCCCTCACTACCAGAGTCCCTCACTTCCGGTGTCCCTCACTCCCGGTTTCCCTCACTCCCGGTGACCCTCACTCCCAGAGTCCCTCACTCCCGGTATCCCTCTCTCCCGGTGTCCCTCACTCCCAGTGTCCCTCACTCCCGGTGTCCCTCACTCCCAGAGTCCCTCACTCCCAGACTCCCTCACTCCCAGACTGCCTCACTCCCAGACTCCCTCACCCTCGGTGTCCCTCACTCCCGATGTCCCTCACTCCCAGAGTCCCTCACTCCCGGTGTCGCTCACTCCCGGTATCCCTCACTCCCGGTGTCCCTCACTCCCGGTGTCCCTCACTCCCGGTGTCCCTCACTCCCAGTGTCTCTCACTCCGGACTCCCTCACTGCCGGTGTCTCTCACTCCCGGTGTCCCTCGTTCCCGGTGTCCCTCACACCCAGTGTCCGTCACTCCCAGTGTCCCTCTCTCCCAGTGTCCCTCTCTCCCAGTGTCCCTCTCTCCCGGTGTCCCTCACTCCCAGTGTCCCTCGCTCTCGGTGTCCCACACTCCCGGTGTCTCTCACTCCTGGTGTCCCTCACTCCCAGAGTCCCTCACACCCAGAGTCCCTCACTCCCAGACTCCCTCACTCCCAGACTCCCTCACCCTCGGTGTCCCTCACTCCCGATGTCCCTCACTCCCAGAGTCCCTCACTCCCGGTGTCCTTCACTCCCAGAGTCCCTCACTCCCGGTGTACCTCACTTCCGGTGTCCCTCACTCCCAGAGTCCCTCACTCCCAGTGTCCCTCAGTCCCGGTGTCCGTCACTCCCAGTATCCCTCACTCCCGGTGTCCGTCACTCCCAGAGTCCCTCACTACTGGAATCACTCACTCTCAGAGTCCTTCACTCCCAGTGTCCCTCACTCCCAGAGTCCCTCACTCCTGGAGTTACTCACTCCCAGAGTCTCTCACTCCCGGTGTCTCTCACTCCCAGAGTCCCTCACTACCAGAGTCCCTCACTCCCGGTGTCCCTCACTCCCGGTGTCCCTCACTCCCAGTGTCCCTCACTCCCGGTGTCCCTCACTCCCGGTGTCCCTCACTCCCAGAGTCCCTCACTGCCAGACTCCCTCACTCCCAGACTCCCTCACTCCCAGACTCCCTCACTCCCGGTGTCTCTCACTCCCAGAGTCCCTCACTCCCAGAGTCCCTCACTCCTGGTGTCTCTCACTCCCAGAGTCCCTCACTCCCAGAGTCCCTCACTCCCAGAGTCCCTCATTTCCGGTGTCTCTCACTCCTGGTGTCTCTCACTCCCGGTGTCACTCACTCCCGATGTCCTTCACTCCCAGAGTCCCTCACTCCTGGTGTCTTTCACTCCCAGAGTCCCTCACTCCCAGACTCCCTCACTCCCGGTGTCCCTCACTCCCAGATTCCCTCACTCCCAGAGTCCCTCACTCCCGGTGTCCCTCACTCCCGGTGTCCCTCACTCCCAGAGTTCCTCACTCCCGGTGACCCTCACTCTCGGTGTCCCTCTCTCCCGATATCCCTCACTCCCGATGTCCTTCACTCCCAGAGTCCCTCACTCCTGGTGTCCCTCACTCCCAGAGTCCCTCACTCCTGGTGTCTCTCACTCCTGGTGTCTCTCACTCCTGGTGTCTCTCACTCCCAGAGTCAATCACTCCCAGAGTCCCTCACTCCTGGTGTCTCTCACTCCTGGTGTCTCTCACTCCTGGTGTCTCTCACTCCCGGTGTCCCTCACTCCCGATGTCCTTCACTCCCAGAGTCCCGCACTCCTGGTGTCTTTCACTCCCAGAGTCCCTCACTCCCAGAGTCCCTCACTCCTGGTGTCTCTCACTCCTGGTGTCTCTCACTCCCAGAGTCCCTCACTCACAGAGTCCCTCACTCCCGGTATCCCTCACTCTCTGTGTGGTGTAATTTATTGAATCTTACAGCACAGGAGGAGGCCATTCGGCCCATCGTGCCTGTGCCGGCTCTTTGAACGAGCTCTCCAATTAGTCCCACTCTCCCTGCTCTTTCCCCCATAGCCCTGCAAATTTCTCCTTTTGAAGTATTTCTCCAATTCCCTTTTGAAAGTTATTATTGAATTTGCTTCCACCGCCCTTTCAGGCAGCGCATTCCATAAATGAAAATATCCAAGGCTCCATGGGGCTTTTCTGATAATATAACAGTGATTTACGAATCAAAATGTGACAGCACGTGATCTGAGGATTAATATTAATCCTGATCATTAGTCTGACGTTTGTGTCACTTCCAACTGTAATCATAAACCCACTGTGATTGGTGCTCTTCACTCACTCGCACCAAGTCCTCTTCACCCATCACCCCCTGTGCTCGCTGACCTACCAATGACACCAATTTTAAATTCTCATCCTTGTTTTCAAATCCCTCCATGGCCTCGCCCCTCTCTCTCTCTCTGTAACCTCCTCCAGCCCCACAACCCCCGAGATCTCTGCGCTCCTCCTATTCTGGTCCCTTGTGCACCCCACCCCTCCCGTTACCCCAACATTGGAGACTGTGCTTTAGCCCTCTGGGCCCGACGCTCTGGAATTCCCTCCCTCAACCCCGCCGTCTTTGAGACTCTCCTTAAAGCCCACCTCTTTGACTATGCGTTTTGGCCATCCTTTCCAATATCTCCTTCTTTGAATTAGTGCTCATTCTTTCGACACACCTCTGCGAAGTGCATTGTGATGCTTTCTATGTTAAAGGTGTGATAATAATGCAAATTATTGTTACATGGAATGCTCAGCACAGAAACAGGCCATTCGGCCCCACTGCTCCGGCCTGTGTTTATGCTCCACATGAGCCTCCTCCCACCCTCTTCATCTCACCCTATCAACATATCCTTCGATTCCTTTCTCCCCCATGTGTTTATCCAGCTTCCCCTTAAATGTATCTATACTATTCGCCTCAACCACTCCCTGTGGGAGCGAGTTCCACATTCTCACCACTCTCTGGGTAAAGAAGTTTCTCCTGAATTCCCTATTGGATTTATTAGTGACTATCTTATATTTATGGCCCCTAGTTCTGGTCTCCCCACAAGTGGAAACATTCTCTCTGTATCCACTCTATTAAACTCTTTCATAATTTTAAAGACCTCTATCAGGTCACCCCTCAGCCTTCTCTTTTCTAGAGAAAAGAGTCCCAGCCTGTTCAGTCTTTGCTGATAGTTATAACCTCTCAGTTCTGGTATCATCCTTGTAAATCTTTTTTGCACCTTCTCCAGTGTCTCTATATCCTTTTTATAATATGGAGACCAGAACTGTGCACAGTACTCCAAGTGTGGTCTAACCAAAGGTCTACACAAGTTTAACATAACTTCACTGCTTTTCAATTCTATCCCTCTAGAAATGAACCCCAGTGCCTTTTTTATGGCCTTGTTAACCTGCGTCGCTACTTTTAGTGATTCATCTCATTACTGTCTGCTCATTGTATTCGCACCTTGTCTCCATCTTCACCTGGTGGTCCTGACGGTCCCGCTGGACCTGGGAGACCTACTGGACCCTGGATTCCATCTCGACCAGCTGGTCCCTGAGGCCCTTTCTCACCCTGTAAGCGGAGTAAGGAGAGAGAAACATTGAAGAACATGTAGCTTGAATGTACAACCCAGCCCAATGTGTTCAATGCCGCGTTTAGAAGAGAGTCAGACCGCAGTTAGATCTAGGATTCTTAAACTCCTTCATTCTGTGTCTGATTTCCAGGGGGTCTAATAGTTGATTAAAGGGGTAAAAGTATTGAAACGCTGATATAGTGATGGTCATCTGCTCCTACATGTCAGTATTTACTACTCATGCTCCTAGCACAGTGACTGCAGTAAACCTTCCCTCCAACCAGTGTGACAAGCTACGCAGTGCAGATCCTTTCTGTAGCCTCTGGTTTCGATTGGCAGCTGGGTATTCAGGCAGTGAGTGGCTCAGGTCTGAGGTGAAGGCTCTGAAAACACTGCAGAGACCGTGCAGAGAACACCAAGGAAACACATCAGAAAGAATGGGGAGGAGAATGTACAGACTGTAAGGAACATGGTTTATGGACAATGTACACAGAGCAAGATACATGGGCCTGGAGTTTCCGCTCGATATCAGTGGAATCGGCCCGAAAGATCACGGAATTTTAAGTGCAAATTACGTTCAGCGCAAATCGAATTTCTGTGATCTTTTTGCGCTAGTTTAAAAACATTACGCAAGAAGCAGGGCTTGCCCACAAAACTGGCTGCGCCCCCGGGTAAATGAATCACCGTTGCGAGTTTCCACTAACTGCGCTCATTTGCAGGCCTTCAAGAAGGCGCCAAAAATGAAGCCAGAACTTTTGGCCGCAAGGACACCAATTGGCACGGTTTGAAAGGTTTTGAATGAATTTTTTTTTTAATTTCCAAAGGAACTGACTACTGTACCCCAACCTAACTAGAAAATAGTTTTGTATATTTATTTAAAGCCATTTTCAGCAATTTAAAATCGAGTTACTCACAGGTGGTGGTTTGACACTGATTTAAAATGCTTATTTTCTTGTGATAAACCCATTTTCAGCTGTTTTAATCAAACTTTGCCAAGTTACCACTCTTAAATTTAACAAGGACATTTTTTTAAAGCAGGATTTTTAAAAATAACAAATGACGTTTTAAAACGCTGCCCGCTTGTGCTGGTTCACGGCAGGCTTTGGGTTCGGCGATATGCAAATGAGTTTGAGCGGAAACTCGGGGGGGAAAAAAACACTTTTCAAAATGGGCACAATTTTGGGGGCAATTTGCGGCCAAAGCAGAAACTCTACCCCATGGTGTACTGACAGCGTACCCACAGCGAGGTACGTGGCACGTGGACAATGTAGAGTTAGCACTGAGTTCTTGAGTCAGGAGAAACTGTACTTACAGGGGCTCCCTTTTCACCAGCAGGGCCTGGAGGGCCTTGAGGCCCAGGTCGCCCTGGGAGACCAATCGGCCCTGCTGGACCAGCTTGTCCACGATCTCCTGGCGAACCCTTTGAAAAAAACAACTCAAGGTTAAAGGTTAAAACTAAAAATGTCATCAATAATCCTGGACTTTATAGATGTTCAACTACAAGTGGGGGCACACAGGGGGTTTTAACCATGTTTTGGACAGACTGTCTCAGCTTGGGGTGGGGGGCAGGGGGGGAGGGGGCAGGGGATGCATGGTGGGGTATCGAGACCCTGGCCCACAAATCCATCTGCCAACCCGTCCAATTCTAAAACCAATCCTAAATTACAGCAACCTGAATCTTATGCTTCTATTTTGCGGTGAGATTGTCTCATTTTCTGACCTTCCCCCTTTGTTTATATCTCTAGGTGTCCTGTCCTGCCCCGCCCCAGGGTGAAGGGACAGCCCAGGTCCTGAGCCAGCTGGAGCTGTGTGACTGGCCACACCCTCCCCTCCGGGGAATGAATTGCTCTCCTTTTCGGAGCGGAGGTTTGAGGCCCCCTACCCGGACAACTGCTGAGGCCTGCGGCCAACTCCTCTCGTGTGGATCCATGTTCTGTCACTCCACGGGAACCCACGGCAGTGGTGAGCTTCCACGACACTTCCAAACAAGACCCGATGTGTCTCTTCACATCAATCGCTAAATTTCCTTGTTAAAAGGTTTCTGGTCGATATACAGCTAGATGTTGCGATTGCAGCTCTTGGGGTGGGGCTTGTCCATCAGGACTGGACGTTGGGAATTCACGCCAAAAAGATTCAGAATTATGGGCTGCATGCACACTACTTTCTGATACTCTACAGGTGTGAGGCTACAGGCCATGAGTGACAATTGGGACCTACATCCCTCGCTGCTTGGTCCAAAGCATTTCATTTTACAACAGTTCCAGAATTAGCTCCATGTCTTGGTAGAGTTACCAACCCTCCAGGATTGGCCTGGAGTCTCCAAGAATTAAAGATTAACCTCCCTTAGGCCCATTCTCCCACCCTTTCCCCATTCGGCCCATCGTCCCTGTGCCCTCTCTCTTGAAGAGCTCTCCCCTGAGTGCCATTCCACTGCGCTTTCCCAAAAACCATTAAAAAATCTTCAAATATTTCTCCAATTCCTTTTAAAAGCTATTGTGGATATTGCTTCTCCCACTATTTCTGGTTGAGCATTCCATTCCATACACTTGTGTGTATTTCTCATTTTTTTGAACATTCTCGTTTATTAGTTGGAAAAATATTGGCGATGTTTGACCAGTGGGGCGGTTGGAGGTGGGAGGTCATGTGATGAAACCGCCAAGAATAGGTCCAATCAGAATTGGTGACCCTAGGTCTTGTGCACTTGTGCTTTTCTCCAGGTTGTTTCTCACTTACCAAGGGGCCCGGGGGACCAGGAGGTCCTTCACTGCCTTTCAAACCGATCTGACCCTGTTGACAGACAAGAAATAATAATCAGTGCTGGAATCCACCAAATGTGCAGTCTACACTGTGAGCCGGGTGGAGCAATGGGGGGGGCGGAGGAGGGGGGGAGGAGAAATCTGCACTGGGTCACTTCGGATGTGTTAACAATTTCACCACAGGCACTGAGCATGGGGATTCGCCCCACTTCGTTCACACTAACACACAGTGACCAGAGCAAGTCTCCCCCAGACTCTTAACACCGTTGCGATATTTGAACTATTTCGAATCGTACTGAGCTACATTAAGGAGTCTTCGGCCGAGAATTTCCTTGGAGCTCTTTACACACAGAAACGGGACTTCCGACATAATTCCAGAGAAGCTACGGCAGCTCTGAGGAAATTCACCCCCACGGTCAACTCCCAGTAATCTCTTTGTGGGATTTCACAGAACAGAAGGAGGCCGATCGCCCTGGTCCCTCAAAGAGCTCCCCCTTAGGCCCATTCTCCACCCTTTCCCCATTCGGCCCATCGTCCCTGTGCCCTCTCTCTTGAAGAGCTCACCCCTAAGTCCCATTCCACTGCTTTCTCCCGAAAACCATTCAAAAAATCTTTTTCAAATATTTCTCCACTTCCTTTTAAAAACTATTTTGGATGTTGCTTCTCCCCCTATTTCTGGTTGAGCATTCCATGTCGTAACATCCCTCTATTTAAAAAACTATTTGTATCTAACCCATGCTGTACCTGCCCTGGGAGTGTTTGATGGGACAGTGTAGAGGGAGCTTTACTCTGTATCTAACCCGTACTGTACCTGCCCTGGGAGTGTTTGATGGGACAGTGTAGAGGGAGCTTTACTCTGTATCTAACCTGTGCTGTACCTGCCCTGGGAGTGTTTGATGGGACAGTGTAGAGGGAGCTTTACTCTGTATCTAACCCGTGCTGTACCAGCCCTGGGAATGTTTGATGGGACAGTGTAGAGGGAGCTTTACTCTGTATCTAACCCGTGCTGTACCAGCCCTGGGAGTGTTTGATGGGACAGTGTAGAGGGAGCTTTACTCTGTATCTAACCCGTGCTGTACCTGCCCTGGGAGTGTTTGATGGGACAGTGTAGAGGGAGCTTTACTCTGTATCTAACCTGTGCTGTACCTGCCCTGGGAGTGTTTGATGGGACAGTGTAGAGGGAGCTTTCCTCTGTATCTAACCCGTGCTGTACCAGCCCTGGGAATGTTTGATGGGACAGTGTAGAGGGAGCTTTACTCTGTATCTAACCCATGCTGTACCTGCCCTGGGAGTGTTTGACGGGACAGTGTAGAGGGAGCTTTACTCTGTATCTAACCCGCGCTGTACCTGCCCTGGGAGTGTTTGACAGGACAGTGCAGAGGGAGCTTTACTCTGTATCTAACCCCGTGCTGTACCTGCCCTGGCAGTGTTTGATGGGACAGTGTAGAGGGAGCTTTACTCTGTATCTAACCCGTGCTGTACCTGCCCTGGGAGTGTTTGATGGGACAGTGTAGAGGGAGCTTTACTCTGTATCTAACCCGTGCTGTACCTGCCCTGGGAGTGTTTGATGGGACAGTGTAGAGGGAGCTTTACTCTGTATCTAACCCGTGCTGTACCTGCCCTGGGAGTGTTTGATGGGACAGTGTAGAGGGAGCTTTACTCTGTATCTAACCCGTGCTGTACCTGCCCTGGGAGTGTTTGATGGGACAGTGTAGAGGGAGCTTTACTCTGTATCTAACCCGTGCTGTACCTGCCCTGGGAGTGTTTGATGGGACAGTGTAGAGGGAGCTTTACTCTGCATCTAACCCGTGCTGTACCTGCCCTGGGAGTGTTTGATGGGACAGTGTAGAGGGAGCTTTACTCTGTATCTAACCCGTGCTGTTCCGTGCCCCGGGAGTGTTTGACAGGACAGCGTAGAGGGAGCTTTACTCTGTATCTGGAGCATGTGGTACTGATTGCCTGATGCTGACTCTGGGCTGTCTGTACTGCCCAACCCTTAATATTTATTGAAATTTCACTGCCGAATTCCAGCTTTAGACCGTCTCTCGGGACTGCGCGATGATCAGAATGGAGGTGCAAACAGTCTGCGAGGTCCAAGGTGTGAAGAGTAGGTTGCTGTACTTACGAGGGGTCCGGGGAGTCCACGTTCACCAGTGAATCCTCTGAGGCCCGGTGGACCATCCTTCCCCGGAGGGCCCGCAGGACCAGGATCACCCTACACAACATACAGAGCAAAGAAAGAGTAAGTCTCGCAACAAACCATCCCACAGAGAACTAACGTCCAACAGGAACCGAGGTATCGATCTACAAGACCCAAATCAAACAATTAGGTGTGAAAAAATGATCTTTTTTCCCCTGTACGATAAAAAAAGCACTCTTTCCTCCCTTGCTTCTCTTGGATCTCAGCCACGGCTCAGTGTGCAGCACTCTCACCTCTGGGTGAGAAGCTCATGGGTTTAAGCCCCATTCCAGAGACTCAAGCACAAAATCCAGGCTGACTCTGCAGTGCAGTACTGAGGGAGCCCAGCATTGCCGGAGGGGCAGTACTGAGGGAGCGCTGCTCTGCCAGAGGGGCAGTACTGAGGGAGCGCTGCACTGTCGGAGGGGCAGTACTGAGGGAGTGCTGCACTGTCGGAGGGGCAGTACTGAGGGAGCGCTGCACTGCCAGAGGGGCAGTACTGAGGGAGTGCTGCACTGTCGGAGGGGCAGTACTGAGGGAGTGCTGCACTGTCAGAGGGGCAGTACTGAGGGAGTGCTGCACTGTCGGAGGGGCAGTACTGAGGGAGTGCTGCACTGTCAGAGGGGCAGAACTGAGGGAGTGCTGCACTGTCGGAGGGGCAGTTCTGAGGGAGTGCTGCACTGTCGGAGGGGCAGAACTGAGGGAGTGCTGCACTGTCGGAGGGGCAGTACTGAGGGAGCGCCGCACTGTCGGAGGGGCAGTACTGAGGGAGTGCTGCACTGTCGGAGGGTCAGTACTGAGGGAGTGCTGCACTGTTGGAGGGGCAGTACTGAAAGAGTTGGTGCAGGAGGGAGGGCTTTATTTTCCTGGATCACTAGGTCTGCTTCTGTGGTAGGTGGGACCTGTACAAGTCGGACGGGTTGCACCTGAACCGGAACGAGACCAGCATCCTTGTGAGGAGGTTTGCTAGTACTGTTGGGGGGGGTTTAAATTAACTTGGCAGGGGGATGGGATACAGAGTGGAGCTATAGTAGGGGGTGATGCACAGCCAAATATAGAGGAAAAAACAAGTCAGCCTGGAAGGCAGAGCAAATTTATAATGGCACAAGGGAGTATGGCAAGGCTGGATGGCATTTATTTTAATGCAAGGTGTCTTGTGAGTAAGGCAGATGAACTGAAGGAGTTGATGAACACATGGGAGTATGATATTGTTGCTATCACAGGGGCAGGACTGGCAGCTCAATATTCCGGGGTATAGAATCTTCAGGCGAGACAGAAGGGGGTGTAAAAGAGGAGGGGGTGTCGCAATATTAATCAAGGAGTCAATTACTGCTGTAAGGAGGGATGATATCTTAGCAGGTTCCTCTAATGAGGCCATATGAGCAGAACTTAAAAACAAAAAGGGGGCAAGCACTTTGCTGGGAGTGTACTATAGGCCCCCAAACAGTCAGGGGGAGATAGAGGAACAGATATGTAGGCAAATCTCAGAGAAGTGTAGAAATAATAGGGTAATAATAGTAGGGGATTTCAACTTCCCCAATATTAACTGGGATAGTCAGAGTGTGAAAGGCTTAGAGGGTGCGGAATTCTTAAAGTGCATCCAGGAGAGCTTTTTGAGCCAGCATGTAGAAAGTCCTACAAGAGAGGGGCGGTACTGGACCTAATTCTAGGGAATGTAGCCGGGCAAGTGGTAGAAGTGTCAGTAGGAGAGCATTTTGGTGACAGTGACCATAATTCGGTGAGATTTAAGGTAGTCATGGAAAAGGACAAAGATGGACCGGAAATAAAGGTTCTAAATTGGGGGAAGGCTGATTTTAATATGATAAGGCAGATCTGGCCAAAGTGGATTGGGATAAGCTACTTGTAGGAAAATCCACATCAGAGCAGTGGGAGTCTTTCAGAAAGGAAATAGAGTACAACGCCAACATGCTCCCGTAAAGGTCAAGGGTGGGACCAACAAGCCCAGGGAACCCTGGATGTCAAGGGATATACAAGAATGGATTAGGGAAAAAAAGGGAGGCTTTTGGCAGATACAAAGGACTAAAAACAGTGGAAGCCCTAGAAGAGTATAGAAAGTGCAGGGGGGTACTTAAAAAAGAAATTAGGAGAGCGAAGAGGGGGCATGAAGAAACACTGGCGGGCAAAATAAAGGAAAATCCCAAGGTGTTTTATAAGTATATTAAGGGCAAGAGGATAACCAGGGAAAGAGTAGGGCCCATTAGGGACCAAAGTGGCAGTCTGTGTGTAGAGCCGGAAGATGTAGGTGAGGTTTTAAATGAATATTTTGCATCTGTGTTCACTATGGCGAAGGACGATGTAGGCATAGAAATCAGGCAGGGGGATTGTGATATACTTGAACAAATTAGTATTGAGAGGGAGGAGGTACTAGCGGTTTTAGCGGGCTTAAAAGTGGATAAATCCCCAGGCCCTGACGGGACGTATCCCAGACTGCTGTGTGAGGCAAGGGAGGAGATTGCAGGGGCTCTGACACAAATTTTCAGAACCTCTCTGGCCACAGGGGAGGTGCCAGAGGACTGGAGGACAGCTAACGTAGTACCATTATTCAAGAAGGGTAGTAGGGATAAACCAGGGAATTACAGGCCAGTGAGCCTAACATCAGTGGTAGGGAAATTATTGGAAAAAATTCTGAGGGACAGAATTAGTCTCCACTTGGAGAGGCAGGGATTAATCAAGGATAGTCAGCATGGCTTTGTCAGGGGGAGATCATGTCTGACCAATTTGATTGAATTTTTCGAGGGGGTGACTAGGTGTGTGGATGAGGGTAGTGCAGTTGATGTAGTCCACATGGACTTCAGTAAGGCTTTTGACAAAGTCCCGCATGGGAGACTCGTCAAGGTAAGAGCCCATGGGATCCAGGGAAATTTGGCACATTGGATCCAAAATTGACTTAGTGGCAGGAGGCAGAGGGTGATGGTCGAAGGTTGTTTTTGTGACTGGAAGCCTGTGTCCAGTGGTGTACCGCAGGGATCGGTGCTGAGTCCTTTGCTGTTTGTAGTGTACATTAATGATTTAGATATGAATGTAGGAGGTATGATCAGTAAGTTCGCAGATGACACAAAAATTGGTGAAGTAGTAAATAGCGAGGAGGGAAGCCTCAGGCTACAGGACGATATAGACGGGTTGGTCAGATGGGCAGAACAGTGGCAAATGGAATTTAACCCTGAAAAGTGTGAGGTGATGCATTTTGGGAGGACTAACAAGGCAAGGGAATACACAATGGATGGTAGGATCCTAGGAAGGACAGAGGATCAGAGGGACCTTGGTGTGCATGTACATAGATCCCTGAAGGCAGCAGGACAGGTAGATAAGGTGGCTAAAAAGGCATATGGGATACTTGCCTTCATTAGCCGAGGCATAGAATATAAGAGCAGAGAGGTTATGATGGAGCTGTACAAAACGCTAGTTAGGCCACAGCTGGAATACTGTGTGCAGTTCTGGTCGCCACACTATAGGAAGGATGTGATTGCATTGGAGAGGGTGCAGAGGAGATTTACCAGGATGTTACCTGGGCTGGAGCGTTTCAGCTATGAAGAGAGACTGGACAGGCTGGGGTTGTTTTCCTTAGAGCAGAGAAGGCTGAGGGGGGACCTGATTGAGGTGTACAAAATTATGAGGGGCATAAATAGGGTAGATAGAAAGGAACTTTTCCCCTTAGTAGAGGGGTCAATAACCAGGGGGAATAGTTTCAAGGTAAGGGGCAGGAGGTTTAGAGGTGATTTGAGGAAAAACTTTTTCACCCAGAAGGTGGTTGGAATCTGGATCTCACTGCCTGAAAGGGTGGTAGAGGCAGGAACCCTCACAACATTCAAGAAGCATTTAGATGAGCACTTGAAACGCCATAGCATACAAGGCTACGGACCAAGTGCTGGAAAATGGGATTAGAATAGATAGGGCTTGATGGCCGGCGCGGACACGACGGGCCGAAGGGCCTCTTTCTGTGCTGTATAAATCTATGACTCTATGAGATGAGACGTTAAACTGAAGCCATGTCTTCCCTCTCAGGTGGATAGTAAAATATGCCAAGGCACTTGACAGGAGCGTTATCAATTTGACACTGAGCCACAGAAGGAGATATTAGGACAGGTGAGGTAGGTTTTAAGGAGCGTCTTAAAGGAGAGAGAGGCGGAGAGGTTTAGGGAGGGAATTCCAGAGCTTAGGACCCAGGCAGCTGAAGGCACGGCCACCAATGGTGGACCGATTAAAATCAGGGATGCGGAAGAGACCAGAATTGGAGGAGATGTTGGAGGGTTGTAGGGCTGGAGGACGTTACAGAGATAGGGAGAAGCGAGGCCATGGAGGGATCTGAACAGAAGGATGAGAATTTTAAAATTGAGGCATGTCGAGGTGAATGGCATTTAATGCGTGTTAGGATAATTCTATCAATTTTCTCTCGGGAGTTTAGTGATCAATTGGACACCAACAGATCTGCTCTCGCAAACTGTCACAAAGAACGCTGGGTCAGACCTCAAACACTCACCTTTGCACCTTCTTTCCCAGCAGACCCCGGGAGGCCTTGTTCTCCGGGGGGACCAGGTGGGCCTGGGTGACCACGTTCACCGAGAGGGCCAGTCTCTCCTGTGGGACCCTGTCAGGGGAAAAATCAGCCACAAACACAGTGAGGTACATTGCCAACCTTCCGAGCCCCCCACAGCCCGTGCCAATCTTCCGAGCCCCCCCCCACACCCCGTGCCAACCTTCCGAGCCCCCCACACCCGTGCCAACCTTCCGAGCCCCCTCCCACACCCCGTGCCAATCTTCTGTATCCCACTCTGAGCTCTTCTTTCTCCTTGTAAATCACCGTCAGATGTTTCTGTACCGCATGGGCTGTAAGAATCCATGTCCTTTTTATCCAAGTGGACCTTTTTTGTTGAAATCTGCAGAGATTGATCTTAATTGTCAGAATCATCACACGAGGCAGAGGGAATGGTGATTCTTCCTGCTCGTTTTGATCAAGGGGGCCAGCACCTTTTTTTGCCTGTTGTCTGAAGTCAAAAATAAATAATCTGAACAAAATTTTCAGCATAATCCAGAAGGGAGATGCAAGTTGAGGGAGAGGGGAGAACGGCTGTTCCTGCGCTGCTGGGCAGATGTTGTTAACAATCAATGGGGGACACGTTTGAATAAAACATCAGCCGTCGCTTAACAAGGGCTGAAGTTAGGTTTAAATAAACAGATTAATCCAGCAGACATGTGATGTATCCAAATGTTTGTGTATAGACAACAAAGTGATGCTCCTTTCATGACACTCAAGGAGAGGCGGTGGGACAGTCACTGAGGGATGGGAGGATAACCCACCACAGAAACTTATTGACGGCAGAAGCTTTTGGAGGACGAACACTTAATCCTGAACTTGAATCCTCAGTGCCAGCGAGCGAATTTTTATTTTCCGATTATAAACTTATTTTGGGATTCTGACATGAATTTTGAATGATCCTGTACTCACCTGAGGACCAACCACACCAGGAGGACCAGGGGGGCCTGTCTTGCCTTGGAAACCCTGCGTAGAGAAGGGTTGAGAGGTCAGTTACTTACAAGTGAAATCTTATCAATAATGACTCACTCTGAATATAAGGAGAGCAAGCGGAAGTCATTCAGAGTCAATGCAGCCTACGAGGGGTTCCCCCGCCACAGGGGCCCTCGGTGAGTAGGACACAGGATGGCACAACAAGTCACGCACTGCTCAGCACCAAGGCCCCACAGAGCTCGAGCTCCTTCTAATCGTCATGTGTTTCTACATCAAAACACAAGGACCCGTGCCCCACTGTCTCACAAACTATTGCATGTCAATGCGGTCAACCTACAAATAAGGGGTGTAATCATTCTGAAGGGTAGAACCATTAAAGAGACAGTTTGTTTAAAGGATAGAATATTTAGAGGGGCCAAAATCCTGAAGCTGAACCAGAAACGTCATTTTGCTTATAAAAGTGTCGGCTTATATCATTGTGTCACCTGGTTCCCATTCATTTCAGGTTAAGGGTCGCATTCCTGCCTGGGTATGGGTCGCATTCCTGCCTGGGTATGGGTCCCATTCCTGCCTGGGTATGGGTCCCATTCCTGCCTGGGTGCAGGTCCCATTCCTGCCTGGGTATGGGTCCCATTCCTGCCTGGGTATGGGTCCCATTCCTGCCTGGGTATGGGTCGCATTCCTGCCTGGGTATGGGTCCCATTCCTGCCTGGGTATGGGTCCCATTCCTGCCTGGGTGCAGGTCCCATTCATGCCTGGGTATGGGTCGCATTCCTGCCTGGGTATGGGTCGCATTCCTGCCTGGGTATGGGTCCCATTCCTGCCTGGGTATGGGTCCCATTCCTGCTTGGGTAGGAGTCTCATTCCTGCCTGGGTATGGGTCCCATTCCTGCCTGGGTATGGGTCCCATTCCTGCCTGGGTATGGGTCCCATTCCTGCCTGGGTATGGGTCCCATTCCTGCCTGGGTATGGGTCCCATTCCTGCCTGGGTATGGGTCCCATTCCTGCCTGGGTATGGGTCCCATTCCTGCCTCGGTATGGGTCCCATTCCTGCCTGGATATGGGTCCCATTCCTGCCTCGGTATGGGTCCCATTCCTGCCTGGATATGGGTCACATTCCTGCCTGGCTGCGGGTCCCATTCCTTCCAACTCAACTCAACACAACTCAACTCAACTCAACACAACTCAACAGAACACAAATCAACACAACTCAACACAACACAACTCAACTCAACACAACTAAACACAACACAACTCAACACAACTAAACACAACACAACACAACACAACTCAACACAACTCAACACAACACAACTCAACTCAACTCAACACAACTCAACATGACTCAACACAACAAAACTCAACTCAACAAAACACAACTCAACAAAACACAACTCAACACAACACAACTCAACACAACTCGAGTCAACTCAACACAACGCAACACAACTCAAAACAACTGAACTCAACATAACTCAACACAACTCAACTCAACACAACACAACACAACTCAACTCAACTCAACTCAACTCAACACAACTCAACAAAACACAACACAACTCAACACAACTCAACACAACACAACTCAACTCAACACAACTCAACACAACTCAACTCAACACAACACAACTCAACACAACACAACTCAACACAACTCAACACAACTCAACTCAACACAACTCACCACAACTCAACTCAACTCAACACAACTCAGCTCAGCACAACTCACACAGTCAACACAACTCAGCACAACTCAACTCAACACATCACAACTCAACACAGCACAACGCAACACAACTCAACACATCACAACTCAACACAACTCAACAAAACACAACTCAACACAATTCAAGAGATCTCAACTCAACACAACTTAAAACAACACAACTCAACGCAACACAACTCAACACAACACAACTCAACACAACTCAACTCAACTCAAATCAACTCAACACAACTCAACACAACACAACTCAACTCAACACAATTCAACACAACACAATTCAACACAAAACCACTTAACACAACACAACTAACTCAACACGACTCAACACAACTTAAAAAAACACAACTCAACACAACTCAACTCAACTCAACACAGCACAACTCAACACAGCACAACTCAACACAACACAACTCAACAGAACACAACTCAACACATCACAACTCAACACAACTCAACAAAACACAACTCAACACAACTCAACTCAACTCAAAACAACTCAACTCAACACAACTCAACACAACTCAACACAACTCAACTCAACTCAACACAACACAACTCAACTCAACACAACTCAACTCAACACAACTCAACTCAAACACAACTCAAATCAACACAACTCAACACAACACAATCAACACAAACCACTTAACACAACTCAACTAAACTCAACACGACTCAACACAACTCAACAAAACACAACTCAACACAGCACAACTCAACACAACTCAACACAACACAACTCAACAGAACACAACTCAACTCAACACAACTCAACACATCACAACTCAACACAACTCAACTCAACTCAACACAACTCAACACATCACAACTCAACACAACTCAACAAAACACAACACAACTCAACTCAACACAACTCAACTCAACACAACTCAACTCAACCAACACAACTCAACACAACACAACTCAACTCAACTCAAAACAACTCAACTCAACACAACACAACTCAACACAACACAACACAACACAACTCAACTCAGCACAATTCAACACAACACAATTCAACACAAAACCACTTAACACAACACAACACAACTCACCAAAACACAACTCAACACAACTCAACTCAACTCAACACAGCACAACTCAACACAACACAACTCAACACATCACAACTCAACACAACTCAACTCAACACAACTCAACACAACTCAACTCAACACAGCACAACTCAACACAGCACAACTCAACACAACTCAACACAACTCAACTCAACACAACTCACCACAACTCAACTCAACTCAACACAACTCAGCTCAGCACAACTCAACACAAGTCAACACAACTCAGCACAACTCAACTCAACACATCACAACTCAACACAGCACAACGCAACACAACTCAACACATCACAACTCAACACAACTCAACAAAACACAACTCAACACAATTCAAAAGATCTCAACTCAACACAACTTAAAACAACACAACTCAACGCAACACAACTCAACACAACACAACTCAACACAACTCAACTCAAATCAACTCAACACAACTCAACACAACACAACTCAACTCAACACAATTCAACACAACACAATTCAACACAAAACCACTTAACACAACACAACTAAACTCAACACGACTCAACACAACTTAAAAAAACACAACTCAACACAACTCAACTCAACTCAACACAGCACAACTCAACACAGCACAACTCAACAAAACACAACTCAACACAACTCAACTCAACTCAAAACAACTCAACTCAACACAACTCAACACAACTCAACACAACTCAACTCAACACAACACAACTCAACTCAACACAACTCAACTCAACACAACTCAACTCAACACAACTCAAATCAACACAATTCAACACAACACAATTCAACACAAAACCACTTAACACAACACAACTAAACTCAACACGACTCAACACAACTCAACAAAACACAACTCAACACATCACAACTCAACACAACTCAACTCAACTCAACACAACTCAACACATCACAACTCAACACAACTCAACAAAACACAACACAACTCAACTCAACACAACTCAACTCAACACAACTCAACTCAACACAACACAACTCAACACAACACAACTCAACTCAACTCAAAACAACACAACACAACTCAAGACAACACAACACAACTCAACTCAGCACAATTCAACACAACACAATTCAACACAAAACCACTTAACACAACACAACTAAACTCAACACGACTCAACACAACTCAACAAAACACAACTCAACACAACTCAACTCAACTCAACACAGCACAACTCAACTCAACACAACTCAACACATCACAACTCAACACAACTCAACAAAACACAACTCAAATCAACTCAACACAACAGAACTCAACACAACTCAACACAACACAACTCAACTCAACTCAACACAACACAACTCAACTCAACACAACTCAACACAGCACAAATCAACTCAACTCAACTCAACACAACTCAACACAGCACAAATCAACTCAATGCAACACAACTCAACACAACTCAACTCAGCACAACTCAACACAAATCAACTCAATGCAACACAACTCAACTCAACACAACTCAACTCAACGCAACTCAACAAAAGTCAACTCAACTCAACACAACTCAACTCAACACAACTCAACACAACACAACTCAACACAACACAACTCAACACAACTCAACACATCACAACTCAACACAACTCAACACATCACAACACAACTCAACACAACTCAACACATCACAACTCAACACAACTCAACACATCACAACTCAACACAACTCAACTCAACACAACTCAACACATCACAACTCAACACAACTCAACAAAACACAACTCAACACAACTCAACTCAAATCAACTCAACACAACTCAACTCAACACAATTCAACACAACATAACTCAACACAAAACCACTCAACACAATGCAACTCAACACGACTCAACACAACTCAACTCAACACAACTCAACTCAACACAACTCAACAAAACACAACTCAACACAACTCAACACAACTCAAAAGATCTCAACTCAACACAACTTAAAACAACGCAACTCAACGCAACTCAACTCAACTCAAATCAACTCAACTCAACACAACACAACTCAACACAACACAACTCAACTCAACACAATTCAACACAACACAATTCAACATAAAACCACTTAACACAACACAACTAAACTCAACACGACTCAACAAAACTCAACAAAACACAACTCAACAGAACACAACTCAACTCAACACAACTCAACACAACTCAACACATCACAACTCAACACAACTCAACAAAACACAACTCAACACAACTCAACTCAACTCAAAACAACTCAACTCAACACAACACAACTCAACACAAGTCAACTCAACTCAACTCAACACAACTCAACTCAACACAACACAACTCAACTCAACACAACACAACTCAACTCAACACAACACAACTCAACTCAACACAACACAACTCAACATGACTCAACACAACAAAACTCAACTCAACAAAACACAACTCAACAAAACACAACTCAACACAACACAACTCAACACAACTCGAGTCAACTCAACACAACGCAACACAACTCAAAACAACTGAACTCAACATAACTCAACACAACTCAACTCAACACAACACAACACAACTCAACTCAACTCAACTCGACTCAACACAACTCAACAAAACACAACACAACTCAACACAACACAACTCAACACAACACAACTCAACTCAACACAACTCAACACAACTCAACTCAACACAGCACAACTCAACACAGCACAACTCAACACAACTCAACACAACTCAACTCAACACAACTCACCACAACTCAACTCAACTCAACACAACTCAGCTCAGCACAACTCAACACAAGTCAACACAACTCAGCACAACTCAACTCAACACATCACAACTCAACACAGCACAACGCAACACAACTCAACACATCACAACTCAACACAACTCAACAAAACACAACTCAACACAATTCAAAAGATCTCAACTCAACACAACTTAAAACAACACAACTCAACGCAACACAACTCAACACAACACAACTCAACACAACTCAACTCAACTCAAATCAACTCAACACAACTCAACACAACACAACTCAACTCAACACAATTCAACACAACACAATTCAACACAAAACCACTTAACACAACACAACTAAACTCAACACGACTCAACACAACTTAAAAAAACACAACTCAACACAACTCAACTCAACTCAACACAGCACAACTCAACACAGCACAACTCAACACAACACAACTCAACAGAACACAACTCAACACATCACAACTCAACACAACTCAACAAAACACAACTCAACACAACTCAACTCAACTCAAAACAACTCAACTCAACACAACTCAACACAACTCAACACAACTCAACTCAACTCAACACAACACAACTCAACTCAACACAACTCAACTCAACACAACTCAACTCAACACAACTCAAATCAACACAATTCAACACAACACAATTCAACACAAAACCACTTAACACAACACAACTAAACTCAACACGACACAACACAACTCAACAAAACACAACTCAACACAGCACAACTCAACACAACTCAACACAACACAACTCAACAGAACACAACTCAACTGAACACAACTCAACACATCACAACTCAACACAACTCAACTCAACTCAACACAACTCAACACATCACAACTCAACACAACTCAACAAAACACAACTCAACACAACTCAACTCAACTCAAAACAACTCAACTCAACACAACACAACACAACTCAACTCAACACAACTCAACTCAACACAACTCAACTCAACACAACACAACTCAACACAACACAACTCAACTAAACTCAACACAACTCAACTCAACACAACACAACTCAACACAACACAACTCAAACACAACTCAACTCATCACAACTCAACACAACACAACACAACTCAACACAACTCAACTCAACACAACTCAACTCAACACAACTCAACACAACTCACCAAACTCAACACAACTCAACTCACAACAACTACACAACACAACACAACTCAACTCAACACAACTCAACTCAACACAACTCAAACACACAAACTCACACAACTACTCAACACAACTCAACTCAACACAACTCAACACAACACAACTCAACACAACACAACACAACAAAACACACAACTCAACACAACTCACTCACACAACTAACACAACACAACTCACACAACTCAACACAACTCAACTCAACTACACAAAACACAACACAACACAAACACAACTCAC
The DNA here is from genome assembly GCA_030390025.1 of Squalus acanthias. Classification (NCBI taxonomy): domain Eukaryota; kingdom Metazoa; phylum Chordata; class Chondrichthyes; order Squaliformes; family Squalidae; genus Squalus; species Squalus acanthias. Next base: position 526,149 of record JASTWF010000153.1, on the reverse strand, counting down.
A
>JASTWF010000153.1:505598-525987 GCA_030390025.1 Squalus acanthias | reverse complement strand
AACTCAACTCAACACATCTAAACTCAACACAACTCAACGAAAACACAACTCAACTTAACACAACTCAACACAACAGAACACAACACAACTCAACACAACGCAACTCAACTCAACACAACTCAACAAAACACAACTCAAAACAACTCAACACAATTCAACTCAACACAACTCAACACAACAGAACACGACACAACTCACACAACTCAACACAACTCAACTCAACTCAACACATCTCAACAAAACACAACTCAAAACAACTCAACACAATTCAACTCAACACAACTCAACACAATTCAGCTCAACACAACTCAACACAACTAAACTCATCACAACTCAACTCAACACAACTCAACTCAACACAACTCAGCTCAACTCGACACACCTCAACTCAACACAACACAACTCAACTCAACATAACTGAAAACAACACAACTCAACACATCTAAACTCAACACAACTCAAATTAAACACAACTCAACACAACAGAACGCAACACAACTCAACACAACACAACTCATCTCAACACAACTCAACACAACTCAACAAAACACAACTCAAAACAACTCAACACAATTCAACTCAACACAACTCAACACAACAGAACACGACACAACTCAACACAACTCAACTCAACTCAACTCCACCTAAACACAACTCAACACGGTGGCATAGTGGTTAGCACTGGTGCCTCACAGCGCCAGAGACCCGGGTTCGAATCTGGCCTCGGGTGACTGTCTGTGTGGAGTTTGCACATTCTCCCCGTGTCTGCGTGGGTTTCCTCCGGGTGCTCCGGTTTCCTCCCACAGTCCAAAAATGTGCGGGTTAGGTGATTTGGCTATGATAAATTGACCCTTAGTGTTAGGGGGGGATTAAATATGTGGGGTTACAGGGATAGGATGGGATATGTTAGGGGGAATTAAATACGTGGGGTTACGGGGATAGGGTGGGATATGTGTCGGTGCAGGCTCGATGGGGATTCTGTGTAAGGGGGCAGGGACAGGGTACTGGATTTGGATGATCAGCCATGATCGTATTGAATGGTGGAGCAGGCTCGACGGGCCGAATGGCCTACTCCTGCTCCTAGTTTCTATGTTTCTATGTTTCTATGTTTCTATGTTTAACACAACTCAACACAACAGAACGCAACACAACTCAACTCAACTCCACCTAAACACAACTCAACTCAACTCAACACAACTCAACTCAACACAACACAACTCAACACAATCAACTCAACACAACTCAACACAACTCAACTCAACACAACTCAGTACAACACAACTCAACACAACTCAACACAACTCAACACAACTCAACTCAACACAACTTAACACAACAGAACACGACACAACTCAACTCAACATAACTGAAAACAACACAACTCAACACATCTAAACTCATCACAACTCAACACAACTCAACCTAAACACAACACAACTTAACACAACTCAACTCAACACAACTCAACTCAACACAACTCAACTCAACACGACACACCTCAACTCAACACAACACAACTCAACTCAACATAACTGAAAACAACACAACCCAACACATCTAAACTCAACACAACTCAACCTAAACACAACTCAACTTAACACAACTCAAAACAACAGAACGCAACACAACTCAACACAACACAACTCAACACAACACAACTCAACACAACTCAACAAAACTCAACTCAACACAACTGAACAAAACACAACTCAAAACAACTCAACACAATTCAACTCAACACAACTCAAAACAACAGAACGCAACACAACTCAACACAACACAACTCAACTCAACACAACTCAACACAACTCAACAAAACTCAACTCAACACAATTCAACTCAACACAACTCAACTCAACACAACACAACTCAACACAACACAACTCAACACAACACAACTCAACTCAACACAACTCAACACAACACAACTCAACACAACTCAACTCAACACAACTCAACACAACTCAACTCAGCACAACTCAACACAACTCAACACAACACTACTCAACTCAACAGAACTCAACTCAACAGAACTCAACTCAACACCACTGAACACAACACAAAAAAACGCAACAGCGCTCAACACAATACAACTCAACACAACACACCACAAAAGAACACAAAACAACAAAATGCAACACAACACAACACAACTCAACACAACACAAAAAAATGCAACAGAACACAACACAACGCAATACAACTCAACACAACACACCACAATTCAACACAAAAGAACACAACACAACAAAATGCAACAGAACAGAATGCAAAGCAAAACAACTCAACACAACACACCTCAACTCAACACAACACAACTCAAAACACAACTCAACAGAACACAACTGAACACAACACAACACAACACAAATGAACACAGCTCAACTCAATACAACACATCTCAACCCAACACAAAACAACTCAAAACAACACAGCACAATTCACCACAACAGAACACAACTCTACACAACTCGTAACAACTCATAACAACTCAACACAACTCAACTCAACTCAACACACCTTAAATTAAAAAAAACAACTCAACTCAACTTAACACAACTCAACACAACTCAACACAACTCAACTCAACACAACTCAACTCAACTGAACACAACTAAACACAACTCAACACAACACATTTCAATTCAACACAACACAACAGAACACATTTCAACACAACCCAATTCAATACAACTCAACTAAACACAGCAGAACTCAACTCAATACAACTCAACTCAACACAACACAACTCAACACAACACAACTCAACTCAACTGAACACAACTCAACACAACACATCTCAACTCAACACAACACAACAGAATACATTTCAACACAACCCAATTCAAAACAACTCAACTAAACACAGCAGAACTCAACTCAACACAACACAACTCAAATCAACACAATGCAAAACAACGCAATACAACTCAACACAACACACCTCAACACAACACATCTCAACTCAACACAACACACCTCAACACAACTCAACACAACTCAAATCAACACAACACAACACAACTCAAATCAACTCAACACAACCCAACTCAACACAACTCAACACAACTCAAATCAACACAACACAACACAACTCAACTCAACACAACTCAACACAACTCAACTCAACACAACTGAACACTACACAACTCAACACAACTCAACTCAACACAACACAACTCAACACAACTCAACTCAACACAACATAACTCAACACAACTCAACTCAACACAACTCAACACAACTCAACTCAACACAACTCAACTCAACTTAACTCAACACAACTCAACTCAACACAACTCAACACAACTCAACACAACTCAACTCAACACAACTCAACTCAACTCAACACACCTTAAATTAAAAAAAACAACTCAACTCAACTTAACACAACTCAACACAACTCAACACAACTCAACTCAACACAACTCAACTCAACTGAACACAACTAAACACAACTCAACACAACACATTTCAATTCAACACAACACAACAGAACACATTTCAACACAACCCAATTCAATACAACTCAACTAAACACAGCAGAACTCAACTCAATGCAACTCAACTCAACACAACTCAACACAACACAACTCAACTCAACTGAACACAACTCAACACAACACAACAGAATACATTTCAATACAACCCAATTCAAAACAACTCAACTAAACACAGCAGAGCTCAACTCAACACAACACAACTCAAATCAACACAATGCAAAACAACGCAATACAACTCAACACAACACACCTCAACACAACACATCTCAACTCAACACAACACACCTCAACACAACTCAACACAACTCAAATCAACACAACACAACACAACTCAAATCAACTCAACACAACCCAACTAAACACAACTCAACACAACTCAAATCAACACAACACAACTCAACACAACTCAACACAACTCAACTCAACTCAACTCAACACAGCTAAACACTACTCAACACAACACATTTCAATTCAACACAACACAACAGAACACATTTCAACACAACCCAATTCAATACAACTCAACTAAACACAGCAGAACTCATTTCAACACAACCCAACTCAATACAACTCAACTCAACACAACACAACTCAACTCAACTGAACACAACTCAACACAACACATCTCAACTCAACACAACACAACAGAATACATTTCAACACAACCCAATTCAAAACAACTCAACTAAACACAGCAGAACTCAACTCAACACAACACAACTCAAATCAACACAATGCAAAACAACGCAATACAACTCAACACAACACACCTCAACACAACACATCTCAACTCAACACAACACACCTCAACACAACTCAACACAACTCAAATCAACACAACACAACACAACTCAAATCAACTCAACACAACCCAACTCAACACAACTCAACACAACTCAAATCAACACAACACAACTCAACTCAACTGAACACAGCACAACACATCAAAACTCAACACAACACAACTTAACTCAACACAACTCAACTCAACACAACTCAACTCAACACAACTCAACTCGGCACAACTCAACTCAACTCAACTCAACTCTACTCAGCACAACTCAACTCAACACAACTCAACTCAACACAACTCAACACAACACAACAGAACTCAACAAAACTCAACACAACTCAACACAACACAACTGAACACAACACAACTCAACACAACTCAACTCAACTCAACAAAACTCAACTCAACTCAACACAACACAACTCAACACCACTCAACTCAACTGGTACGACTGGGGTACTGGCATAGATTGCAATCAGGTACCTTTCGGGTGCCCATTTCAGGCATGCCTAACCTTCTCCTCACCCAACATCAGAATTAAATGCAATCCCATTTGCTCATGTTTCAGTGCTCTGCATGGAACTCTGTATCTGGCTTCTGCTTCTATACCCAGGACTACTCATTGCTGAGATGCATGGGGCCAGGAGTAATCTCTTGAGTTGCGCTTGGCTGACCCTCCATGGGAAGGGTCAGTGGGTTGAAGTAAACCTTCAGTCATGTCTGGTTTATTCCTTCTCGGCGTGGAGGCGATGCTGGAAAGGCCGGCATTTATCGCCCAACCTTAATAATCCAAGGTGGTGTCCCTGCTCCTTGGAAGCTCTTGGGTTTACACAAGTAAACGGCTTGCTCGGCCATCAAGAGTAAAGGAGTTGATAGGGTCGATAGAGAGAAAATATTTCCTCTGGTGGGGGAGTCCACAACAAGGGGGCATAACCTTAAAATTAGAGCCAAGCCGTTCAGGGGTGATGTCAGGAAGCACTTCTTCACACAAAGGGGAGTGGATATCTGAAACTCTCTCCCCCCAAAAGCTGTTGAGGCTGGGGGGTCAATAGAAAATTTCAAAACTGAGATTGATAGATTTTTGTTAGGTAAGGGTATTAAGGGTTATGGAACCAATGCGGGTAAATGGAGTTAAGATTCAGATCAGCCCTGATCTAATTGAATGGCGGAACAGGCTGGAGGGGATGAATGGCCTCCTCCTGTTCCTAACCACAGAGTGGGGGACTGGAGTCACATATGGTCCAAAATGGGTAAGGGTGACAAGTTCCCCTTCCCTGAAGGACTTTATCTCTGGATCCACTCATGTATCTGAGTGTGGTAAACTGGGTGATATCCAAATCTACAATAGTGGAGCAACGGTGATGCCGAGAGAGAGATTATCTGACGCTGCTCAGATGCCCGACATCTCCTGTATAAATGGACTGCACTGCCTATTCAGATGCCCGCAGTTTCTGTACACGGGCAAATGCATTTTTTGCGACATATACTCAGAAAGGCAGGGTGTCTCCTAGAGTTAACAGCTCCATCTACCAGGGGCTCTGGCTGATCCCTGTAGATCTCTCTGTGCAGCTGATCATACAATCCAGTTTCACAAACCCCTCTTGCCTACAGGAGAGGAGATTGGTCACCTTGGAGGGAGTCTCCTCAGATGTAGGGAAGGGAGTAGAACATTACAAGACATCTCAGAGAGGATTGCAACTTACAGTTTCACCTCGTTGCCCGGGGTGTCCAGGTAATCCGTCCTTACCGGCTGGGCCCTAGAAAGGGATTAGAGAGAAAGACATCATTTAGCAGTTGATAACATTTGATACATAGATACATAGATACATAGAAGATAGGAGCAGGAGTAGGCCATCCGGCCCTTCGAGCCTGCTCCGCCATTTAATGAGATCATGGCTGATCCTCCAATTCAGTATCCCGTCCCCGCCTTCTCTCCGTAACCCTTAACCCCTTTTGACTGTAGAAATATATCTAATTCCCTCTTAAATATATTTAATGAGCTGGCGTACACTGCCCTCTGTGGCAATGAGTTCCACAGGTTCACCACCCTCTGAGTGAAGAAATTCCCCCTCATTTCTGTCCTAAATGGTTTAGCCCTTATCCTTAAATTATGTCCTCTAGTTCTGTTCTCACCCGCCAAGGGAAACATTCCTTCTGCATCTAGTCTGTCTAGACCTGTCAGAATTTTATACACTTCTATGAGGTCCCCTCTCAATCTTCTAAACTCCAGTGTGTACATCCCTAAACTACATAGTCTCTCCTCATAGAACAGTTAATTACTCTAAAAAAATTATTGCTATATGGAACTGGCTGGGATATTCACCTCCGAGACCAGGGCTTGAATCTAGCTCTGACTGATGAGATGAAAGCCCACTCTGCTGGTTCTAAGGGTACACTGAGAAACCTCAGACACCAGAACACACCTGGCACAAAGCAATTTTGCTCCCAGAGACCACTGGTGAAGGATTGGAAAAACACCAGACTGGTGCAGTAAGAGCTACTCTTCTAGTACTGGAGCTGAGGCATGAAATTGGCCCGTGTAGAGGGAGCTATACTCTGTATCTAACCCGTGCTGTACCTGCCCTGGGAGTGTTTGATGGGACAGTGTAGAGGGAGCTTTACTCTGTATCTAACCTGTGCTGTACCTGCCCTGGGAGTGTTTGATGGGACAGTGTAGAGGGAGCTTTACTCTGTATCTAACCCGTGCTGTACCTGCCCTCGGAGTGTTTAATGGGACAGTATAGAGGGAGCTTTACTCTGTATCTAACCCGTGCTGTACCTGCCCTGGGAGTGTTTGATGGGACAGTGTAGAGGGAGCTTTACTCTGTATCTAACCCGTGCTGTACCTGCCCTGGGAGTGTTTGATGGGACAGTGTAGAGGGAGCTTTACTCTGTATCTAATCCGTGCTGTACCTGCCCTGGGAGTGTTTGATGGGACAGTGTAGAGGGAGCTTTACTCTGTGTCTAACCCGTGCTGTACCTGCCCTGGGAGTGTTTGATGGGACAGTGTAGAGGGAGTTTTACTTCGTATCTAACCTGTGCTGTACCTGCCCTGGGAGTGTTTGATGGGACAGTGTAGAGGGAGCTTTACTCTGTATCTAACCCATGCTGTACCTGCCCTGGGAGTGTTTGATGGGACAGTGTAGAGGGAGCTTTACTCTGTATCTAACCCATGCTGTACCTGCCCTGGGAGTGTTTGATGGGACAGTGTAGAGGAGCTTTACTCTGTATCTAACCCGTACTGTACCTGCCCTGGGAGTGTTTGATGGGACAGTGTAGAGGGAGTTTTACTCTGTATCTAACCTGTGCTGTACCTGCCCTGGGAGTGTTTGATGGGACAGTGTAGAGGGAGCTTTACTCTGTATCTAACCCATGCTGTACCTGCCCTGGGAGTGTTTGATGGGACAGTGTAGAGGGAGCTTTACTCTGTATCTAACCCATGCTGTACCTGCCCTGGGAGTGTTTGATGGGACAGTGTACAGGGAGCTTTACTCTGTATCTAACCCGTGCTGTACCTGCCCTGGGAGTGTTTCATGGGACAGTGTAGAGGGAGCTTTACTCTGTATCTAACCCATGCTGTACCTGCCCTGGGAGTGTTTGATGGGACAGTGTCGAGGGAGCTTTACTCTGTATCTAACCCGTGCTGTACCTGCCCTGGGAGTGTTTGATGGGACAGTGTAGAGGGAGCTTTACTCTGTATCTAACCCGTGCTGTACCTGCCCTGGGAGTGTTTGATGGGACAGTGTAGAGGGAGCTTTACTCTGTATCTAACCCGTGCTGTACCTGTTGCTCTGTTAACCTAGAAAAGCAGCCTAATAATAGAATCTTACAGCACAGAAGGAGGCCATTTGGCCCATCGTGCCTGTGCTGGCTCTTTGAAAGAGCTCTCCAATTAGTCCCACTCCCCTGTTGTTTCTCCACAGCCATACAAATGTTTCCTTTTCCAACATATATTCCCTATTCAATCTATTGAATGGTTGAGGTTATTTGGTAATATGTGAAGGATGAACCCTCGGGGGTTCTGATGAACCCTATGAAGTGATTCCTGAGGGAACTGAACATTTTCCCAAACATCAATAATTAAAAGTGTAAAATTAAATCTCAAAGAGCCTTTTCTCTTGAGTGAGCAAATCTGGATCAACTTACAATCTGATAAGAAATGAGGAAAGTGTCTGGGACTACTTACAGGAGGTCCTTTGGGTCCAGCGAATCCCATCGGGCCCTGAGGTCCAGGTGGTCCCTAGAATGTAAACATAAGCAGGTTGAAGAGAAAAGAAAAGAAAGACTTGCATTTCTATAGCGCCTTTCACGATCTCAGGACGTCTCAAAGCGCTTTACAGCCAATGAAATGCTTTTTTTCCCCAAGTGTAGTCACTATTATAATGTAGGAAAAGCAGCAGCCAATATGCACACAGCAAGCTTCCATAAACAGCCAATGGGAGAAATGACCAGATAATCTGTTTTTAGTGATGTTGGTTAAGGGATAAATATTTGCCCAGGGAGAACTCCCCTGTCATTTTCAAAATAGTGCCATGGGATCTTTTATGTCAACCTGAGAGAGCAGATGGGACCTCGGTTTAATGTCTCACCTGAAGAGGCGTAGAAACATCGTTGGTTACTAACCGCGGGCTTAAGCTGTGAGTTGGTACAATTTGTCCGTCATTGGCTGCGTTACTGAGATGCCCACACTAGTGGCACCCAAGTAGGAGTTGGACGACCATCATCAACCAAGAAAATGTCTGCTGAAGAGGGGCTTGCAGCCACGGTTTCTCGGAGCACCAGGTGCTATGGCATAGTTCTGATGCTCTGTTACGTCAAGTTTACCATCTGTGCCTCGCTGCCATGGGTAGGTGCCATGCAGAGGCACAGATGCATTGGCAGGAACATGGCCGCACGGCATCCTCTCAGCTGTGGTCGATGAGTGCTGAATGTGAGAACTAAACATGGACAATGGACCGAGTGAGACAGTCTTCAACAAATGGTGAAAGACACACAGAAGCCCACACCAGGCCAATCAAAGTTTATCAAAGAAAAACTGATCCTCATTGGGTAATCTCAGACCTGATTTTCACTTGGATTGAGCTATCTCAGAGTTGATCTGCACACCGATTAGATAGTCCAGAACTAATCTTCACAACCATTGGATAGTTCAGAGTAGATCTCCACATGGATTGGCTAGTTCAGAGATGATTTTCTTCACCGAAAGTGTGCTTTGTTTTAGAAATTAGAAGTTTTCTTTCCAATTTGGAACCTATTGTTGGTCCTTGCAGCCCATCCAAAATAATCAATGCACAATGCCAACACTTTCGGTTTTAGATTCTTGAAAGCCAACTATTCCTCAAACGCACAGATCTAAGTTGACAGATGAAAGCCAAGGTGGATCCAATATACATGCTCCAAACATGTGATAAAGAAAGACTATTTGTATCCAACTCTGGCAGCCTCCGTTTACCGTGCAGACTTTCTTCATGGAATGTTGGAGGGAAAAATCAGCTGCAAAGGACAGCTTGAATAGATGCAGTCTGATCCCCACACCCAGTCTCAGCACAACGTAATAAAGTCAATGTTAGAGACACAAAACGCTCACTGGTCTCAGCTCCTGATACCTTCACTCTCCACTGCTGAACTTGGAAGAGCAGAGAATCCAAGACTGGAGACAAGCTTTGCTCTACATCAAAACACAGCACGGAAACAACACAACAGAAGAGAAAGGATCTTGGTGATTGTATCTCCTTACCCTCTCACCAGTAGGACCAGGTGGACCATCATTGCCTGAGCTACCCTGTAATTAGAGATGATTAGAAATGTTAGCTCCAGAAAATGAAAGAATTATCAAATTATTTACATTTGCAATAACAGCACAAAGGATATTTCTGCGAAAATCTTTATGCAATTAGAATTGCTGCAGGTATTCAACGGGTTTCTTGCGGCTTCCATTCCAGATATCCATCCCCAATCCCTATTTTCTACATGTCTATATTGGAAGGGGACTGGCTGGGGCAGAGGCTCAGACACCTTTCACTTTTGCCCAGACTGGGTGGGTTGATAGTTTCCTCCCTCTGTTGGCTGAAAGGGGCACATTTGACTTGGATTCGACGCGGTTTCAACCCAATCCTTAATGGGATGGGTCCAGAGAACAAAACTGCCCCATACCTGGCAATAAACAACATCACACATTAAGAGGAGGGAGGAGATGAGGGGGAAGATTATGGGAGGGAGAGAGTGATATTTTGAGAGCAAAGGGGGTGAGAGGGGAAATTGAGGGATTTGGTGATGAGATGGAGATTTGGGGAGGGAGGGGGTGAAATTTCAGGAGGAGGGGTGAGGGCAGAGATGTTGGGATGAGGGAGAGATTAAGGGAGGAGGGGGTGAGGGCAGAGATGTTGGGATGAGGGAGAGATGTTGGGAGGAGGGGGTGAGGGCAGAGATGTTGGGATGAGGGAGAGATGTTGGGAGGAGGGGGTGAGGGCAGAGATGTTGGGATGAGGGAGAGATGTTGGGAGGAGGGGGTGAGGGCAGAGATGTTGGGATGGAGGGGGTGAGGGGGAGGTGTTGGGAGGGAGTAGGTGAGGGGGAGATTTTGGGAGGAGTGGATGAGGGGGAGATGTTGGGGGGAGGGAGGGAGGAGATCTTGGTTGGAGGGGATGTGGGCAGAGATTTTAGGAAGGAGGGTGTGAGGGGAGAGATTCTGGGAGGATGGGCTTGAGGGGTCAGATTTGGGAGGACGGAGTGAGGGCGGAGGTGTTGGAAGAGAGGGGGTGAGGTGTTGGGAGGGTGGGCGTGAAGGGGCAGATTTGGGAGGGTGCCAGATCGAAGGGACATGGTGGCTGAAAGAGCGGGCACCAGTCGAGGAGGGATGAGATTGAGGGCCACACTCAGTACCAAAGTAGCGAAGGTGTGAGCAGCAGTGAGAGACTGAAGGTGGATTCCGCTGGAGGAGGGGGGAGGTAATTTAATATAAGGATAAGGATCTTGAGATTGAGTTGTTCACTAACCGGGAGCCAATGGTGCCAGGCTAATCAGATAAGCTGATGTAGAAAGGCTGCCTGGGCATTGGAAACCAGTTAACACACATTCATGGGACAGTGTAGAGGGAGCTTTACTCTGTATCTAAACCCGTGCTGTACCTGCCCTGGGAGTGTTTAATGGGACAGTGTAGAGGGAGCTTTACTCTGTATCTAACCCGTGCTGTACCTGCCCTGGGAGTGTTTAATGGGACAGTGTAGAGGGAGCTTTACTCTGTATCTAACCCGTGCTGTACCTGCCCTGGCAGTGTTTGATGGGACAGTGTAGAGGGAGCTTTACTCTGTATCTAACCCGTGCTGTACCTGCCCTGGCAGTGTTTGATGGGACAGTGTAGAGGGAGCTTTACTCTGTATCTAACCCGTGCTGTACCTGCCCTGGCAGTGTTTGATGGGACAGTGTAGAGGGAGCTTTACTCTGTATCTAACCCGTGCTGTACCTGCCCTGGCAGTGTTTGACGGGGACAGTGTAGAGGGAGCTTTACTCTGTATCTAACCCGTGCTGTACCTGCCCTGGCAGTGTTTGACGGGGACAGTGTAGAGGGAGCTTTACTCTGTATCTAACCCGTGCTGTACCTGCCCTGGCAGTGTTTGACGGGGACAGTGTAGAGGGAGCTTTACTCTGTATCTAACCCGTGCTGTACCTGCCCTGGGAGTGTTTGATGGGACAGTGTAGAGGGAGCTTTACTCTGTATCTAACCCGTGCTGTACCTGCCCTGGCAGTGTTTGACGGGGACAGTGTAGAGGGAGCTTTACTCTGTATCTAACCCGTGCTGTACCTGCCCTGGGAGTGTTTGATGGGACAGTGTAGAGGGAGCTTTACTCTGTATCTAACCCGCGCTGTACCTGCCCTGGGAGTGTTTGATGGGACAGTGTAGAGGGAGCTTTACTCTGTATCTAACCCGTGCTGTACCTGCCCTGGGGGTGTTTGACCCCTGAATTGTTCCATTCCCTGACACTAAGTCCTTTCCCTCGAGGAGCACAATATTGATATTAAAGTAGAGTTACCTTAGGGCCGGCTTTCCCCGTTGATCCTCTCGGACCACGTTCACCACGCGGACCCTTTGACGATAAAAAGAAAACAAGTTAGAGCCACAAGAAACAAACACTTGGATTGTTGAGGTACTTAATGAGAAGTTAAAGCATTAAAGCTTTGACAATTAGGAGCGATACACTGGGATAGGTGCTGATAATGTTGAGTAAATAGGTTCATACCGTCGGGCCTCTCTGTCCTCTCGGACCTGCTTTTCCTGGAGTACCCTAGAAATAAGGAATGAAAAGATAGGTTAGCAAAAGGAGAGCGGTGAGGGCAGAGTGGGCACTCACACATGGTCCAGGAACCCTCCCTCCCCTCCAACATTCACAGTCTTCACTCGCAGTTATTTCTGCCGTCTGCAACATGTGACTCCAGTCTCACACCAACGTGGTTGACTCTTAGCTGCCCTGTGAAGTAGCCCAGCAAGTTGCATCAGGACTAATAGGGATGGGTAATAAGTGCTGGCCTTGCCAGTGATGCCCACATCCTGAGATGAATTTAAGAAAAATATTCACCAATCAGGCCAGACAGCCAGAACCATTCAGTACAAGCCGAATTCTATTTCATGTCTTTAACCTATTGCAGTGAATCATCTGCAACTGGGTTCTCCACTGAGTAACCCACAGAGGCTACATTTACCCAGAGGTCACAACAAGGGGGGGTGGCAGGGGGGAGTGATTTTAACCCATTTCCATTCAGGACTCGGAGGGCAAAGGTCGGTCAGGATCTGCCAGGCACGGACAGCCAGGACCCGCCGGGCACAATCAGTCAGGACCCGGAGGGCAATAGTCAGTCTGGACCCGGAGGGCAACGGTCAGTCAGGACCCAGAGGGCAATGGTCAGTCAGGACCCAGAGGGCAATGGTCAGTCAGGACCCAGAGGGCAATAGTCAGTCAGGACCCAGAGGGCAATAGTCAGTCTGGACCCAGAGGGCAATGGTCAGTCTGGACCCGGAGGGCAATGGTCAGTCAGGACCCAGAGGGCAATGGTCAGTCAGGACCCAGAGGGCAAGGGTCAGTCAGGACCCAGAGTGCAATAGTCAGTCAGGACCCAGAGGGCAATGGTCAGTCAGGACCCAGAGGGCAATGGTCAGTCAGGACCCAGAGGGCAATGGTCAGTCAGGACCCAGAGGGCAATGGTCAGTCAGGACCCAGAGGGCAATGGTCAGTCTGGAGCTGGAGGGCAATGGTCAGTCAGGACCCACTGGGCAATAGTCAGTCTGGATCCGGAGGGCAATGGTCAGTCTGGAGCCGGATGGCAATGGTCAGTCAGGACCCACTGGGCAATGGTCAGTCTGGAGCCGGAGGGCAATGGTCAGTCTGGACCCACTGGGCAATGGTCAGTCTGGAGCTGGAGGGCAATGGTCAGTCTGGACCCACTGGGCAATGGTCAGTCTGGAGCCGGAGGGCAATGGTCAGTCTGGACCCACTGGGCAATGGTCAGTCTGGACCCACTGGGCAATGGTCAGTCTGGAGCCGGAGGGCAATGGTCAGTCTGGACCCACTGGGCAATGGTCAGTCTGGACCCACTGGGCAATGGTCAGTCTGGAGCCGGAGGGCAATGGTCAGTCAGGACCCACCAGGCAATGGTCAGTCTGGATCCGGAGGGCAATGGTCAGTCTGGAGCCGGATGGCAATGGTCAGTCAGGACCTGCCGGGAAAAACATTGGCCCAAAATTTGCGGTCGGAGGCTTCCCGCGGGTGGATGCGTCAGACCTGTAAAAAATCTACGGATTTACCTGGTGGTCCGGGAGGTATGGAGACTCGCGATCCTGGGTCTCTCCGAGTCCGCGCGGGCAGAGGCCCACATATCCCAGGAGCATATGCAGGTTCGCAAGCGCCCCGGGATAACGTGGGCGGCCCAACCAATAAAATAAGGGAATCCCCATTCATACTTATGATAGTTCCGTACGTGCGAAGTCCCCATAAGTATGAATGGGGATCACTTAAAAAATACACCAACACGTGAAATAATTTTTTTTAAATTACATATTTAAAATTAATTAAAATGCCATTTTAAACAAAAATACATTAAAAAAAATATGTTTTAAAGGGGCTAAAAATAAACTTAACTTATTGGACAGGGTTTTTAGTGTATAAATAAGTGATAAAATTTTATTTTTCTATTTTTTAAAACTCTTATACTGGTAAAAGCAGGCCTTACGCTGCTTTTACCAGGTGTAAGAATGTCACGGACATTCAGCGGGCGGAAGTTGGGGAAATAGCGCAACTCTCCAGCCGTGGAGGCCCTTTACCCGGGGATGCGGGGGATCTGTCAAGAGAATTCTTGACAGATCGCAAGTTCTGGGTTTACGTGTGTGCGCTTCGCCTGCCTAAACCCGAAGTTGCGCGGCCCCTACGGGCGCGTGCGCACCTCATACGCACCCGTGGGGGTCGCAAAATACGGCCCATTGTATTTTTTTTTCCTTTGCAGGACGACAGAAGCTGGGATTGTTCTCCTTAGAGCAGAGAAGGTTAAGGGTCGATTTAACAAAGGTGTTCAATATTATCAGGGGTTTTAATAGAGTAAATAAGGAGAAACTGTTTCCAGTGGCAGGAGGGTCGGGAACCAGAGGACACAGATTTAAGATAAATGGTAAAAGAACCAGAGGGGCGATGAGGAGAATGTTTTTACGCAGCGAGTTATTGTGATCTGGAATGCGCTGCCTGAAAGGGCGGTGGAAGCAGATTCAATAATAACTTTCAAAAGGGAATTGGAGAAATACTTGAAGGGGTTAAATGTGCAGGGCTCTGGGGAAAGGGCAGGGGGAGTGGGACTAATTGGAGAGCTCGTTCACAGAGCCGGCACAGGCACGATGGGCCGAATGGCCTCCTCCTGTGCTGTAAGATTCGATGATTCTATGAGGAGCAGGGGTTGGAGGTTTCCCTGTGACTAGACATGGACCCAGTCTTAAAGATCCAACTAGGAGGTGTCCTGGACTTTGATCGCATTATCAACACTGGTTGGTGCTGCGTGGGTGAGGGGGGGTTTTGTGACGATCTAACCCGACAGTGCTCCATATCTTGCCCAACTCTCCCTTCCTGTTCCTAACTCCCTAAGTCCCGTGCCCTGGGATGTGAACTCTGTGCTGCTGTTCAAAACTAAAGTAGAAAATCCACAGAATTCCAAGCAGTAAACTCTGGCCCTTGTGGAGCTCCGACTCCAGGGACCTCCTACCAGTGTTTCCAGCACTCAAGATTTATGTTTGTTTCCTGGCTCTGTACGCTCAGATTTGGCAGGATAACAAACCTGATGCAGTTAAAGAAATCAAACAGCTGAGGCAGCTGTTCCCAGTGGAGTCTCCCGAGGATCTCTGAATATAAACTACGCCTGGCCAGAGACAGATGTTCTTTAATGGACGCATTTTGCACGCTGCAACTGCGATAAGAGTGGACAGACACAAGCCCTCTCAATCTTTACTCATCTCTTTAACCTATCTCTGCCTCTTAAAGGAGTGGGAGGAATAGGAGGAGGTTATTCAGCCCCTCAAGCCTGTTCCACCATTCTTGGTTAGATCTTGGCTAATCTGTATTTTAATCTCCATTGGCGGCCGTGCTTTCAGCTGCCAAGGTCCTAAGCTCTGGAATTCCCTTCTGAACCTCTCCCCCTCTTTAACTCTCTCTCCTCCTTTAAGACGCTCATTAATACCTACCCATTCCCTGTCCTAATATCTCCTTCTGTGGCTCGGTGTCAAATTTTGGCTGATTTATGCTCCTGTTAAGCGTCTTGGGGTGTTTTACGAGGTTAACGGCGCTGTGTAAAGGCAAGTTGTTGTTGTAACTCAACTTACCCGTCTTTGCTCCATATCCATTAATACCCTTACATAAGAAATAGGAGCAGGAGTCGGCCACTTGGCCCCTCGAGCCTGCTCCGCCATTCAATAAGATCATGGCTGATCTTGGGCTCAAAGCCACAAAAATCTTACCCAACAAAAATCTATCAATCTCAGTTTTGAAATTTTCAATTGACCCCCAGCATCCACAGCTTTTTGGGGGAGAGAGTTCCAGATTTCCACCACCCTTTGTGTGAAGAATTGCTTCCCGACATCATCACCCCTGGTGAATCTGCGCTGCTCCCTCTCCAAAGCCAATTTATCCTTCCTGAGGTGCGGGGCCCAGAACTGAACACAGTTACTCCAGATGGGGTCTGACCAGAGCTTTATATAAACTGGAACTCATTCATTTTAAATGGGTCAATGCCCCTTGAATCAGTGAGCAGAGGAACCTCAAACCAGCGTGTGAAACACCAGCTGCTAACACTGGGATCCTGGCTCCTGTTATATTTATAAAACACAAACTCAATAGCCTGAGATCCGAGAGGGGCGACGATTGGGAGAGGAAAATGTCTGACGGGCTCTGCTGAGCTGGGACTCCATCGCCTTGGAGTCAGCAGATGGAACGGGAGACTTTAACCCTTCAGCCTGGGCGGGATCCAAAATTCCACACCTCCCCCCAACCCCCGCCCCGCAACTCCTGTTCTCTGCCCTCCCGATGACCTTGCCAAGGTTGGAGGGGTTCGGGAGGGCGGGGGAGAAGGCCCCTTTATTTGAGGAGCAATGTTTGGTGCCCACGTTACTGGAGGAACATCTCAGATACCCGCTGACCGAAGAGGGTAGGAGATGGCAGCGGAGGATTGACTTGCTGGGAATCTCCCTGGAACAAATTGAGGATTGTGCCGCCCCCCCCCCCCCCCCGCAACCCCCAGAGGCCCCCTTTGTAAGGGAGTCACATTGAAATAATTAAAATAGGATTTAATTTCCTTAAGAAGGACCTGAAGTGCGGAGTCCGATGATCAGAGACGGTACTAAGGATGTCCCTGATCGACACTGTAACACGATGCCAGAAACTGCTGAATCCAACAAGCTTCCATTGGACTGAGATCAACAGCCATCTGGCCTTGTACCCACATTCCGGCAAAAGCCCAAATGGAGCGCTCCACTGGCTGAAGAAGCAGCACCAAGCCTGACTGTGTTCCAGACTCTGCTTCCTGTAGCCGACCAACATCTCCCTGGATTAAGCGAGTCGGATAATCAGCCTGGCTCATTGCAACGGTTCTGGAATGATCAACATCCCAAAACACTGCCGGCAGTTACTTCTGGTTCTCGGACTCTCGCTAGTTGGAATGGATCAGATTTTTTGCGGGGAGTCGGGTCGAGGGGAGGCCGAAGATGCCAGCATGAGCTGGTTCAGGATCCTACCGAGATCAAGGCCTGTAAATGGACAGCCAGCGCTCCCGACCCAAAAACAGGGCCGTTTAAACAAGTGACTCGGATCCTGCTCCATTTGTAGGAGCCCAATTGCAGCTTTCAAGGAGAACGGGGCGGAGTGTGTCAATCCCATTCCCCAGGTGGTGAGAGGCCTAACCAGCAGGCCTCAAGGGGGCCGTGGAAGTTTTTGGGGGTTTTATTTTAAGAATTCTGTGGGGCCAGTATCTCGTCATTCAATCCCCGACCCGAGAGTTTCCCTCAGATTGATCTGGAAACCAAACCTCAACACACTGCATAAACCCCTCTCCTTCTTTGGCCCCTTACATTACTCTCACCCTCCCACCCCCCCCCAAGTCTATCTTTGAATCATTAAAGTCACCCTTGAAGTATAATGGCCCCTGCTTTTCCTGCATTTCTATCTAACTTGTCTACACATCTATTCAGTGGAATATGATTAACTCCCAATAGGGTAACAGTTCCCTTGTTATTCTTCTGTACCCTACACTGTGGGGCTGGGCCCTTTCTCACCCAGTCTGTACCCTACACTGTGGGCCTCAGTATCACAGTGGGCAGGGCAGTTCCTCACTGAGTTGTGGGAAAACACGAAGAACCTTTTTAACACGAATCCTCTCTTTCTATAACAAACCGTCGCCCCACCTGCCTCTGGCTTCTCGACTCATTTCCCCTAAATAATACCTTTCTGGACGGCAGAACATGACACATTTCCCACGTAACATCTGCCGGTTATTGAGCTGAGACCTACCCTCACTCCTTTCTCGCCATTCGCTCCCGGGAATCCTGGGAATCCAATCGAACCCTGGAAAGACCAAGAGAGAGAAAAATCATTAACAGGAAGCGAGGAGCTACAGCAGCTACTGACAGGAACAACCGCTCGACTGAAGGAGGTTCACTTACTTTTGGGCCTTGTCTTCCTGGGTATCCCGGCAACCCTGGAACGCCGAGCTTTCCCTAGAGCAACAGAAGAAACAGGTTAACTGGGTAGCAGGAACACGGGCCTTTCCCCTCAATCCCTCTTACAGGAGGCAGGAGTGCCGGGAGGGAACCACACCGAGGAAAGCTTTCAGACAGCTGGGAATCATGTGGGATGACGCCCAACATGGACCCGTGATCGATGGCACTGCAGTTTGGGGAGTCAACCAGGGGGTCATCGAGCCCCATTGCAGGGCTGGGATCCTCCACTCACCGAGTTTACCCTTTATATATTATTCTGCAAAGTAAATGACTTTGTATCATACTATCACATAAAGGTTTTCAGCATCAGGAAAAGTCCAGTAGTCCCAACCCCACCTCCTCCCCACATCCCTCAACCCCACCTCCTCCCCACATCCCTCAACCCCACCCTCTCCCCATATCCTCAATCTCACCTACACACCTTCTCCCCATATCCTCAACCCCACCTTCTCCCCATATCCTCAACCCCACCTTCTCCCCATATCTACAACCCCACCCTCTCCCCATAGCCCTCAATCCCACCTACACACCTTCTCCCCATATCCTCAACCCCACCTTCTCCCCATATCCCTCAATCCCACCTTCTCCCCATATCCCTCAACCCCACCCTCTCCCCATATCCTCAATCCCACCTACACACCTTCTCCCCATATCCTCAACCCCACCTTCTCCCCATATCCTCAACCCCACCTTCTCCCCATATCTACAACCCCACCCTCTCCCCATAGCCCTCAATCCCACCTACACACCTTCTCCCCATATCCTCAACCCCACCTTCTCCCCATATCCCTCAATCCCACCTTCACCCCATATCCCTCAACCCCACCCTCTCCCCATATCCCTGAACCCCACCTTCTCCCCATATCTCTCACCCCACCTTCTCCCCATATCCCTCACCCCACCTTCTCCCCATATCCCTCACCCCACCTTCTCCCCATATCCCTCACCCCATCTTCTCCCCATAGCCACAATCCCACCTTATCACCAAAACCCTCAAACCTTCTCTCTCCAGAAACACATCTAATTGTCTCTGACCATATTTTCACTCTCTCCTTCAAAGACCTTATTCAGAATGTTACATGTAGGAGATGATTCCCAATGGACTCGGGTTTATACTTTGCTTCACAGAACTGGGGAAGTGTCAAAGGTCGCCCCATGCCAAATATTTACACAGCACGCCATGAAATGACGAATTGTGCTGTGAAGTAGGTACAGGAAGTGTTTCCGACAGTACTTATTAGCTTTCCTCTCAGTGACACTGTCCTTGACTTGAGCACTCAGAAGTGCAAACCCTGGTGATCTGTGGCTGTTTGAGGTTCAGATACCTTTTCACCAGCTGAGCCAGGTGGGCCAGGATCTCCTGAGGGCCCAACGCGACCCTTGGGACCTTCCGGACCATCTTCTCCCCTGGGACCTGCTGGACCAAGCTCACCCTGCCAACAAACAAAAGCACAAGTCAGGCAACTGGGAGAGTCCCAGATCAACAAGTGAACTGAATATCGCAGAAGGGTTTAATTACACCACACCGGGAGCGAGGGACACCGGTAGTGAGGGAGACCGGGAGTGAGGGACACCGGGAGTGAGGGAGACCGGAAGCGAGGGAGACCGGGAGCGAGGGACACCGGCAGTGAAGGAGACCGGGAGCGAGGGACACTGGCAGTGAAGGAGACCGGGAGTGAAGGAGACCGGGAGTGAGGGACACCGGGAGTGAGGGACACCGGGAGTGAGAGACACCGGGAGTGAGAGACACCGGGAGTGAGAGACACCGGGAGTGAGGGACACCGGGAGTGAGAGACACCGGGAGTGAGGGACTCCGGGAGTGAGGGACACCGGGAGTGAGGGACTCCAGGAGTGAGG
>JASTWF010000153.1:493098-500598 GCA_030390025.1 Squalus acanthias | reverse complement strand
ATATATCCTTCCTAAGGTGTGGTGCCCAGAACTGCTCACAGTGCTCCAGGTGTGAAAGGGCGGTGGAAGCAGATTCAATAGTAACTTTCAAAAGGGAATTGGATAAATACTTGAAAAGGAAAAATGTGCAGGGCTGTGAGAAAGAGCAGAAGGGTGGGACTAATTGGAGAGCTCGTTCACAGAATGGCCTCCTTCTGTGCTGTAAGATTCTGTGATTCCACTCCCCTCTCCAGTGACAGGGTGTACAGTATCATTGGGATTTCCCTTTGTTACTCACTCTGTCGCCCTTTATTCCCATGTCGCCCTTGAATCCTGGGAATCCGTCTTCACCCTGTAAAAGCGTAAGGAGAATGGAAGAATGAGATTAACAAGCGTAGCTGGGACTCCACTTCACCTGAAGGCTGATGCCCAGCCAATGGGTATCGTTCGAGGTCTGACTGTCTCGCCCGATGCACACACTCACCCAACACACACTCACCCAACACACACTCGCCCGACACACACTCGCCCGACACACACTCGCCCGACACACACTCGCCCGACACACACTCGCCCGACACACACTCGCCCAACACACACACTCACCCAACACACACTCGCCCAACACAAACTCGCCCAAAACACACTCGCCCAACACACACACTCACCCGACACACACTCGCCCAACACACACTCACCCAACACACACACTCACCCGACACACACTCGCCCAACACACACTCGCCCGACACACACTCGCCCGACACACACTCACCCGACACACACTCGCCCGACACACACTCGCCCGACACACTCACCCAACACACACACACCCAACACACACTCACCCAACACACACTCGCCCAACACACACTCGCCCAACACACACACTCACCCAACACACACTCGCCCAACACACACTCGCCCAACACACACTCGCCCAACACACACTCACCCAACACACACACTCACCCAACACACACACTCACCCGACACACACTCGCCCGACACACACTCGCCCGACACACACTCGCCCGACACACACTCGGCCTACACACACTCGCCCAACACACACACTCACCCAACACACACTCGCCCAACACAAACTCGCCCAAAACACACTCGCCCAACACACACACTCACCCGACACACACTCGCCCAACACACACTCACCCAACACACACACTCACCCGACACACACTCGCCCAACACACACTCGCCCAACACACACTCGCCCGACACACACTCACCCGACACACACTCGCCCGACACACACTCGCTCGACACACACTCGCCCGACACACACTCACCCGACACACTCACCCAACACACACACACCCAACACACACTCACCCAACACACACTCGCCCAACACACACTCGCCCAACACACACACTCACCCAACACACACTCGCCCAACACACACTCGCCCAACACACACTCGCCCAACACACACTCACCCAACACACACACTCACCCAACACACACACTCACCCGACACACACTCACCCAACACACACACTCACCCAACACACACACTCACCCAACACACACTCACCCAACACACTCACCCATCACACACTCACCCAACACACACTCACCCAATACACACACTCACCCAACACACACTCACCCAACACACACTCACCCTACACACACTCACCCAACACACACTCACCCAACACACACCCACCCAACACACACTCACCCAACACACACTCACCCAACACACACACTCACCCAACACACACTCACCCAACACACACTCACCCTACACACACTCACCCAACACACACTCACCCAACACACACTCACCCGACACACACGCGCCCGACACACACTCACCTGACACACACTCGCCCGACACACACTCACCCGACACACTCACCCAACACACACACCCAACACACACTCGCCCAACACACACTCGCCCAACACACACACTCACCCAACACACACTCGCCCAACACACACTCGCCCAACACACACTCGCCCAACACACACTCGCCCAACACACACTCGCCCAACACACACTCACCCAACACACACACTCACCCAACACACACACTCACCCGACACACACTCACCCAACACACACACTCACCCAACACACACACTCACCCAACACACACTCACCCAACACACACACTCACCCGACACACACTCACCCAACACACTCACCCATCACACACTCACCCAACACACACTCACCCAACACACACACTCACCCAACACACACTCACCCAACACACACTCACCCTACACACACTCAGCCGACACACACTCAGCCGACACACACTCACCCGACACACACTCACCCAACACACACTCACCCAACACACACCCACCCAACACACACTCACCCAACACACACACTCACCCAACACACACTCACCCAACACACACTCACCCAACATACACTCACCCAACACACACTCACCCAACACACAAACTCACCCAACACACACTCACCCAACACACACTCACCCAACACACACTCACCCGACACACACACTCACCCGACGCACACACTCACCCGACACACACTGACCCGACACACACTCACCCAACACACACACTCACCCGACACACACTCGCTCGACACACACTCGCCCGACACACACTCGCCCGACACACACTCGCCCGACACACACTCACCCAACACACACACTCACCCGACACACACACTGACCCAACACACACTCACCCAACACACACTCACCCGACACACACTCACCCGACACACACTCACCCGACACACACTCACCCGACACACACTCACCCGACACACACTCACCCAACACACACTCACCCTACACACACTCACCCAACACACACTCACCCTACACACACTCACCCAACACACACTCACCCAACACACACTCACCCGACACACACGCGCCCGACACACACTCACCTGACACACACTCGCCCGACACACACTCACCCGACACACACTCGCCCAACACACACTCGCCCAACACACACTCACCCAACACACACACTCACCCAACACACACTCGCCCAACACACACTCGCCCAACACACACTCGCCCAACACACACTCACCCAACACACACACTCACCCAACACACACACTCACCCGACACACACTCACCCAACACACACACTCACCCAACACACACACTCACCCAACACACACTCACCCAACACACTCACCCATCACACACTCACCCAACACACACTCACCCAATACACACACTCACCCAACACACACTCACCCAACACACACTCACCCTACACACACTCACCCAACACACACTCACCCAACACACACCCACCCAACACACACTCACCCAACACACACTCACCCAACACACACACTCACCCAACACACACTCACCCAACACACACTCACCCAACACACACTCACCCAACACACACTCACCCGACACACACGCGCCCGACACACACTCACCTGACACACACTCGCCCGACACACACTCACCCGACACACTCACCCAACACACACACCCAACACACACTCGCCCAACACACACTCGCCCAACACACACACTCACCCAACACACACTCGCCCAACACACACTCGCCCAACACACACTCGCCCAACACACACTCGCCCAACACACACTCGCCCAACACACACTCACCCAACACACACACTCACCCAACACACACACTCACCCGACACACACTCACCCAACACACACACTCACCCAACACACACACTCACCCAACACACACTCACCCAACACACACACTCACCCGACACACACTCACCCAACACACTCACCCATCACACACTCACCCAACACACACTCACCCAACACACACACTCACCCAACACACACTCACCCAACACACACTCACCCTACACACACTCAGCCGACACACACTCAGCCGACACACACTCACCCGACACACACTCACCCAACACACACTCACCCAACACACACCCACCCAACACACACTCACCCAACACACACACTCACCCAACACACACTCACCCAACACACACTCACCCAACATACACTCACCCAACACACACTCACCCAACACACAAACTCACCCAACACACACTCACCCAACACACACTCACCCAACACACACTCACCCGACACACACACTCACCCGACGCACACACTCACCCGACACACACTGACCCGACACACACTCACCCAACACACACACTCACCCGACACACACTCGCTCGACACACACTCGCCCGACACACACTCGCCCGACACACACTCGCCCGACACACACTCACCCAACACACACACTCACCCGACACACACACTGACCCAACACACACTCACCCAACACACACTCACCCGACACACACTCACCCGACACACACTCACCCGACACACACTCACCCGACACACACTCACCCGACACACACTCACCCGACACACACTCACCCAACACACGTTCTCACAGGATGGTGCGAGAGGCAGAAGCCAAGGCTCTTCCCATGGAAATATAACACACCTGTGCCTCTTACCCCGCTCCCCACTCCTCCACCCGCTACCCTTTACACTCATGAGCTGTCTGGTTCAATGTCCATTCAATGTCAGCCAGGGCTCAGTGGGATTCTCTCTGGCCTCCGGAGGTTGTGGTTTTACACTCCACTCCTGAGACTTGAGCACAAAATCCAGACCGACACTCCAGTACAGTGTTGAGGGAGCGCCGCACTGTCGGAGGGTCAGTACTGAGGGAACGCCGCACTGTCGGAGGGGCAGTACTGAGGGAGCGCTGCACTGTCGGAGGGACAGTACTGAGGGAGCGCCGCACTGTCGGAGGGGCAGTACTGAGGGAGTGCCACACTGTTGGAGGGGCAGTACTGAGGTAGCGCCGCACTGTCGGAGGGACAGTACTGAGGGAGCGCCGCACTGTCGGAGGGGCAGTACTGAGGGAGCGCCGCACTGTCGGAGGGGCAGTACTGAGGGAGCGCCGCACTGTCGGAGGGGCAGTACTGAGGGAGCGCCGCACTGTCGGAGGGGCAGTACTGAGGGAGCGCCGCACTGTCGGAGGGGCAGTACTGAGGGAGCGCCGCACTGTCGGAGGGGCAGTACTGAGGGAGCGCTGCACTGTCGGAGGGGCAGTACTGAGGGAGCGCCGCACTGTCAGAGGGGCAGTACTGAGGGAGCGCCGCACTGTCGGAGGGGCAGTACTGAGGGAGCGCCGCACTGTCGGAGGGGCAGTACTGAGGGAGCACCGCACTGTCGGGGGGGCAGTACTGAGGGAGCTCTGCACTGTCGGAGGGGCAGTACTGAGGGAGCACTGCACTGTCGGAGGGCAGTGCTGAGGGAGCTCTGCACTGTCGGAGGGACAGTACTGAGGGAACGCTGCACTGTCGGGGGGCAGTGCTGAGGGAGCGCCGCACTGTTGGAGGGGCAGTACTGAGGGAGCGCCGCACTGTCGGAGGGACAGTACTGAGGGAGCGCTGCACTGTCGGAGGGGCAGTACTGAGGGAGCGCTGCACTGTCAGAGGGGCAGTACTGAGGGAGCGCCGCACTGTCGGAGGGGCAGTACTGAGGGAGCGCTGCACTGTCGGAGGGGCAGTACTGAGGGAGCGCCGCACTGTCAGAGGGGCAGTACTGAGGGAGCGCCGCACTGTCGGAGGGGCAGTACTGAGGGAGCGCCGCACTGTCGGAGGGGCAGTACTGAGGGAGCACCGCACTGTCGGGGGGGCAGTACTGAGGGAGCTCTGCACTGTCGGAGGGGCAGTACTGAGGGAGCACTGCACTGTCGGAGGGCAGTGCTGAGGGAGCTCTGCACTGTCGGAGGGACAGTACTGAGGGAACGCTGCACTGTCGGGGGGCAGTGCTGAGGGAGCGCCGCACTGTTGGAGGGGCAGTACTGAGGGAGCGCCGCACTGTCGGAGGGACAGTACTGAGGGAGCGCTGCACTGTCGGAGGGGCAGTACTGAGGGAGCGCTGCACTGTCAGAGGGGCAGTACTGAGGGAGTGCTGCACTGTCGGAGGGGCGGTACTGAGGGAGCGCCGCACTGTCGGAGGGACAGTACTGAGGGAGCGCCGCACTGTCGGAGGGGCAGTACTGAGGGAGTGCTGCACTGTCGGAGGGGCAGTACTGAGGGAGCGCTGCACTGTCAGAGGGGCAGTACTGAGGGAGTGCTGCACTGTCGGAGGGGCAGTACTGAGGGAGCACTGCACTGTCGGAGGGGTAGTACTGAGGGAGCACTGCACTGTCGGAGGGGCAGTACTGAGGGAGCGCCGCACTGTCGGAGGGGCAGTACTGAGGGAGCACTGCACTGTCGGAGGGGCAGTATTGAGGGAGTGCCGCACTGTCGGAGGGGCAGTACTGAGGGAGTGCTGCACTGTCGGAGGGGCAGTACTGAGGGAGCACTGCACTGTCGGAGGGGTAGTACTGAGGGAGCACTGCACTGTTGGAGGGGCAGTACTGATGGAGCGCTGCACTGTCGGAGGGGCAGTACTGAGGGAGCGCCGCACTGTCGGAGGGGCAGTACTGAGGGAGCGCCGCACTGTCGGAGGGGTAGTACTGAGGGAGCACTGCACTGTCGGAGGGGCAGTACTGATGGAGCGCCGCACTGTCGGAGGGGCAGTACTGAGGGAGCGCTGCACTGTCGGAGGGGCAGTACTGAGGGAGCGCCGCACTGTTGGAGGGGCAGTACTGAGGGAGTGCCGCACTGTCGGAGGGGCAGTACTGAGGGAGTGCTGCACTATCGGAGGTGCCGTCTTTTGAATGAGTTGTTAAACCGAGGCCCCGTCAGCCTCTCAGGTGGATGTAAAAGATCCCGTGGCACTATTTTGAAGAAGAACAGGGAGGAGTTCTCCCCGGTGTCCTGGGGCCAATATTGATCCCTCAATCAACATCACTTAAACAGATGATTTGGTCATTATCACATTGCTGTTTGTGGGATCTTGTTGTGCTCAAATTGGCTGCCGCATTTCCCACATTACAACAGTGACTACACTTCAAAAGTACTTCATTGGCTGTAAAGCGCTTTGGGACGTCCTGAGGTGGTGAAAGGCGAGTCTGTCGGGAAGGTGGAGTGAAGGGTGGGAGGCAGAGGCCCGTGTTTTAATGTGGGAATGGAAGGGTCAGTCCTGCCTCTCCCGGCTCCACATTCAGGTACACTGATTTGACGCCAGCGCTGCCATTTTGGAGCTCCGCGCTCCAGCCTACGCCCTCTCGTAACCTCGCACGGCTGAACATGACGTTAAACGGCATGAAGGACCCCCCCACCAGCGCCAGCTAAAGGGATCTTCAACTACTTACAGGTTAGTTGCTGGTTTATTTCTTCTGGCTGTTGTCAAATGTTTGGGTGCTTCCTATAGATGGTTAAAGTTTCAATAGTCCACAGGGTGTGGTGTGACAGGTGCTGAAGTACTGCTTTGCTGACTTAAAGCCTTGTGCACAGACCAGTTGCTCGCAGACAGGGTTGGACTAGTCAGCCTCCCGCTTGATCAGAGGCCGCACAAAGCAGGACAAGCTGCTCGAAGCGGGAGGAGGGGGAGCAGGGCTCTCAGCAGCAACTTTATAAAGGACATG
>JASTWF010000153.1:375598-480598 GCA_030390025.1 Squalus acanthias | reverse complement strand
CCAGCCTTTTAAAACACTTGCGATCCAAGAATGGAAGAAATAAGCCTTGCCCTGGAGTGTGCTGGACAAAGCCTGGTGTGTGTGGGGCTGTGCTGGTGCCAGGATCGCCCAGCTGCTGCCCTGCGTGACTCAGTCTCGGGCAGAATCCCTGCACCTGGCCACTGCACCAATCTCTCCAGGCCCCCAAGGGAACGGGCCGGGAGAGGAGAAGCTCACATACATCACCCCAGGCTGCTGGAAACACCAACAGCTCTTTACTGCTCTTAAAACAAATTAGATTCAGAATTCCGATTTTCATTTTCAAACTGTAAAGTTGACTTCATGCAGGAGCCGGTCAACGGCTCAGTGTATGTTCACTGACTGACGCGCCCAGATCCCCAATCCCGACTCTAGTCCACCCTGAGCTGCTGATCCCAACCAATGAGGCTTACCTTGACCCCGCGAGGACCCGGATAGCCAATCGGACCCTGTGGCCCTGCTGGACCCTGAAGAGACAAAAGGCAAAAATCACTGGAGGCCGTGTTGAGATTAGAAAAGTTGTTTCCCTAACAAGGTGGGTCTAAGGGTAGATTCAATAAGCAGAGGAATTGCAGCTCGAAGCAGGAATCAAGGTCCCCTCAGGCTTTTCCAGCCCGTCTTCAGACTCCCTCCAGTTGACATCACGCTCGAGCGACGAGTCTCCACCAGGGGTCCCCCTACTCTCGCCCTCCTCGGGTTGGAGATATTCCGGGAGGTTTCTCTGCTGCATCCCAATGTGAGAGAGGACAGCAGTGCCTCGAGCCTCAGGCAGATGGGTGCGAGGGTGGGGGAGAGTTTGGGGACAAGGGTGTGTGCGAGGGTGGGGGAGAGTTTGGGGACAAGGGTGTGTGCGAGGGTGGGGGAGAGTTTGGGGACAAGGGTGTGTGCGAGGGTGGGGGAGAGTTTGGGGACAAGGGTGTGTGCGAGGGGGGGGGGTGGGGGAGAGTTTGGGGACAAGGGTGTGTGCGAGGGTGGGGGGGTGGGGGAGAGTTTGGGGACAAGGGTGTGTGCGAGGGTGGGGGGGTGGGGGAGAGTTTGGGGACAAGGGTGTGTGCGAGGGTGGGGGAGAGTTTGGGGACAAGGGTGTGTGCGAGGGTGGGGGGGGTGGGGGAGAGTTTGGGGACAAGGGTGTGTGCGAGGGGGGGGGGGTGGGGGAGAGTTTGGGGACAAGGGTGTGTGCGAGGGTGGTGAAGAGCCGCCTGTAAGGCAACTGTATGGGCAAAATAGGAGCTAGGTGCTAATGGGAGGGCCCAGGGTACACGAGAGGGCCCAGGGTACACGAGAGGGCCCAGAGTACACGAGAGGGCCCAGGGTACACGAGAGGGCCCCGGGTACACGAGAGGGCCCAGAGTACACGAGAGGGCCCAGGGTACACGAGAGGCCCCAGGGTACACGAGAGGCCCCAGGGTACACGAGAGGCCGCAGGGTACACGAGAGGGCCCAGGGTACACGAGAGGCCCCAGGGTACACGAGAGGGCCCAGGGTACACGAGAGGCCCCAGGGTACACGAGAGGGTCCAGAGTACACGAGAGGGCCCAGGGTACACGAGAGGGCCCCAAGGTACACGAGAGGCCCCAGAGTACACGAGAGGCCCCAGGGTACACGAGAGGCTCCAGAATACACGAGAGGGCCAAGAGTACACGAGAGGGCCCCGGGTACACGAGAGGGCCCAGAATACACGAGAGGGCCCAGAGTACACGAGAGGGCCCAGGGTACACGAGAGGCTCCAGAATACACGAGAGGGCCCAGAGTACACGAGAGGGCCTAGAGTACACGAGAGGGCCCCGGGTACACGAGAGGGCCTAGAGTACACGAGAGGGCCCAGGATACACGAGAGGGCCTAGAGTACACGATAGGGCCCCGGGTACACGAGAGGGCCCAGAGTACACGAGAGGGCCCCGGGTACACGAGAGGGCCCAGAGTACACGAGAGGGCCCCAGTGTACATGAGAGGCCCCAGGGTACACGAGAGGCTCCAGAGTACACGAGAGGGCCCCGGGTACACGAGAGGGCCTAGAGTACACGAGAGGGCCCAGGGTACACGAGAGGCCCCAGGGTACACAAGAGGCCCCAGGGTACAGGGCTGGATCAAGCTAGGTGCCTCGCTGCACATCGATAGAGAACAGCAGTCGGTTAAATTGAGAGAAAGCGCGAATCAGACAAGCAGCACCTACCGGGCTTCCCTTCTCTCCGGACGGACCTTCCTTGCCAGGGTGACCCTGTGGACACAAAGATGAAATCCTGACACATCAGATCTGCAATACACTGTGAGCCTTCCCACGCCCCTCCAATAGGGCGATCGAATCGTCCATCTTACTTTCTCCACGGGCCTAGTCAGCAAACATCTTTGCTGTGATGTCCTATTCGTGAAAGCTCTGATTGCAAGAGGCTCGGGGAACAGGAGGAGGCCACTCTGCCCATCGAGCCTGTTCCGCCATCCAATTAGATCATGGCTGATCTGTACCTCAGCCCCATTTAACCACCTTTGCTCCATATCACTCGACACCCTTACCCAACAAAAATCTATCCATCTCAGTCTTGAAAGTTTCAATGGGGGAGATGAGGAGAATGTTTTTTCTGCAGCGAGTTATTGTGATCTGGAATGCGCTGCCTGAAAGGGCGGTGGAAGCAGATTCAATAGTAACTTTCAAAAGGGAATTGGATAAATACTTGAAGGGGAAAAATTTGCAGGGCTGTGGGGAAAGAGCAGGGGGAGTGGGACTAATTGGAGAGCTCTTTCAAAGAGCCGGCACAGGCACAATGGGCCGAATGGCCTCCTCCTGTGCTGTGTAATTCTATGATTCTAGAAATCCCACCACGGGCAGTTTGAGAATTTGAATTTGTTTGGAAATAAAAAGCTGGGATCAGTAAAAGTGACCATGAAGCTGTCGGATTGTCGTAAAAACCCAACGGGTTCACTAATGTCCTTTAGGGAAGGAAACCTGCCGTCTTTACCCGGTCTGGGCCTATAGGTGACTCCAGTCCCACACCAATGTGGTTGACTCTAAACTAACCCTCTGAAGTGGCCGAGTGAGACACTCAGTTGTATCAAACCAAAACAACTAGGTTTGCACAATAAATGCTGCCATTGCCAGCGACGCCCTACCGGTGTAACTCTCCCCTACCGGTGTAACTCTTTCCTGCCGGTGTAACTCATTCCTGCCGGTGTAACTCTCTCCTGCCGGTGTAACTCTTTCCTGCCGGTGTAACTCTCCCCTACCGGTGTAACTCTCCCCTGCCGGTGTAACTCTCCCCTGCCGGTGTAACTCTCCCCTGCCGGTGTAACTCTTTCCTGCCGGTGTAACTCTTTCCTGCCGGTGTAACTCTCCCCTGCCGGTGTAACTCTCCCCTGCCGGTGTAACTCTTTCCTGCCGGTGTAACTCTCCCCTGCCGGTGTAACTCTCCCCTGCCGGTGTAACTCTCCCCTGCCGGTGTAACTCTTTCCTACCGGTGTAACTCTCCCCTGCCGGTGTAACTCTCCCCTACCGGTGTAATTCTCCCCTGCCGGTGTAACTCTCCCCTGCCGGTGTAACTCTCCCCTGCCGGTGTAACTCTTTCCTGCCGGTGTAACTCTCCCCTGCCGGTGTAACTCTCCCCTGCCGGTGTAACTCTCCCCTGCCGGTGTAACTCTTTCCTACCGGTGTAACTCTCCCCTGCCGGTGTAACTCTCCCCTACCGGTGTAATTCTCCCCTGCCGGTGTAACTCTCCCCTGCCGGTGTAACTCTCCCCTGCCGGTGTAACTCTTTCCTGCCGGTGTAACTCTTTCCTGCCGGTGTAACTCTCCCCTGCCGGTGTAACTCTTTCCTGCCGGTGTAACTCTTTCCTGCCGGTGTAACTCTCCCCTGCCGGTGTAACTCTTTCCTGCCGGTGTAACTCTTTCCTGCCGGTGTAACTCTTTCCTGCCGGTGTAACTCTCCCCTGCCGGTGTAACTCTTTCCTGCCGGTGTAACTCTTTCCTGCCGGTGTAACTCTTTCCTGCCGGTGTAACTCTTTCCTGCCGGTGTAACTCTTTCCTGCCGGTGTAACTCTTTCCTGCCGGTGTAACTCTTTCCTGCCGGTGTAACTCTTTCCTGCCGGTGTAACTCTCCCCTGCCGGTGTAACTCATTCCTGCCGGTGTAACTCTCTCCTGCCGGTGTAACTCTTTCCTGCCGGTGTAACTCTCTCCTGCCAGTGTAACTCTTTCCTGCCGGTGTAACTCATTCCTGCCGGTATAACTCTCTCCTGCCGGTGTAACTCTCCCCTGCCGGTGTAACTCTTTCCTGCCGGTGTAACTCTCTCCTGCCGGTGTAACTCTTTCCTGCCGGTGTAACTCTCTCCTGCCAGTGTAACTCTTTCCTGCCGGTGTAACTCTTTCCTGCCGGTGTAACTCTCTCCTGCCGGTGTAACTCTCCCCTGCCGGTGTAAGTCTCCCCTGCCGGTGTAACTCTTTCCTGCCGGTGTAACTCTCTCCTGCCGGTGTAACTCTCTCCTGCCAGTGTAACTCTCTCCTGCCGGTGTAACTCTCCCCTGCCGGTGTAACTCTCCCCTGCCGGTGTAACTCTCTCCTGCCAGTGTAACTCTCTCCTGCCGGTGTAACTCTCCCCTGCCGGTGTAAGTCTCCCCTGCCGGTGTAACTCTTTCCTGCCAGTATAACTCTCCCCTCGGGGTCTGGTGATGACTCACCGGCGGTCCATCTGCTCCTGGTACTCCTGGTAGCCCCGGTTTGCCGGTGGGACCCTGTGGGTTGAAAAAGACAAGATTTGAGATGAGCGCAAGCAAGATATGATGACAGAGACAATCGACTCCAGCAGCAAGGAACCTATTACATATCGAGCAGAGTTCAAAGGCCCCCCGACCCGACACTTACTTTAGTTCCTGGGGGTCCGATCGGTCCTTGTGGTCCTGGGAGACCCTGTGCAACACAAGAAACATCGACAGGTTAAGAATGACCCCAGAGAGATTAATTTTATTGCAGAAATTCTGCAGTTAAGAACAGCTACAAATGGAGAGTATGTTTTATAGCGTTAATTACACAAGAATTTACAGCACAGAAACAGGCCATTCGGCCCAACCAGTCCATGCCGGTGTTTATGCTCCACACGAGCCTCCTCCCGTCTTTCCTCATCTAACTCTATCAGTATAACCCTCTATTGCCTTCTCCCTCATATGCGTGCCCAGCCTCCCCTTAAATGCATCCATACTATTCGCTTCCACCACTCCCTGTGGTAGCGAGTTCCATATTCTCACCACTCTCTGGGTAAAGACGTTTCTTCTGAATTCCCTATTGGATTTCTTGGTGACTATCTTATATTGATGGCCTCTAGTTATGCTCTTCCCCACAAGTGGAAACATACTCTCTGTATCCACTCTATCAAAATTTTTCATAATTTTAAAGACCTCTATTAGGTCACCCCTCAGCCTTCTTTTATCAAGAGAAAAGAGACCCAGCCTGTTCATCCTTTCCTGATAGGTATACCCTCGCATTTCTGGTATCATCATTGTAAATCTTCTCTGCACCCTCTCCAGTGCCTCGATATCCTTTTTATGATATGGCGACCAGAACTGCACACAGTACTCCAAGTGTGGTCTAACCAAGGTTCGATACAAGCTTAGCATAACTTCCCTACTCTTCAATTCTATCCCTCTAGAAATAAACCCTAGTGCTTGGTTTGCTTTCTTATGGCCTTGTTAACCTGTGTTGAAACTTTTAGTGATTTGTGTATTTGTACTTCCAGATCCCTTTGCTCTTCTACCCCATTTAGATTCTTATTTTGCAAGTAATAAGTGACCTCCTTATTTTTCTTACCAAAATGTAAAACCTCACACTTATCTGTGTTGAACTTCATTTGCCAATTATAAGCCCATTCTACAAGTTTATTAATGTCCTCCTGTAATTTGTTGCAGTCCTCCTCAGTATTGACTATCCCCCCAATTTGGTGTCATCCGCAAATTTAGAAATTGTGTTTTTGATTCCAAAGTCTAAATCGTTAATATAAATTGTGAACACCAGTGGTCCCAGCACTGATCCTTGTGGAACACCACTACCCACCTTCTGCCACTCTGAATAGCTACTCTTTACCCATACTCTCTGCTTTCTGTCCTGAAGCCAGCCAGCAATCCATTCTGCTACTTGTCCCCTGACTCTGCATTCTCTGACCTTGTTCATTAGTCTATTATGTGGTAACTTATCAAAGGCCTTTTGGAAATCTAGATATATGACATCTACTGCATTACCATTTGTCATAAATCGCAAGTAACAACTCAGGAAGTACTACTGGGCGGCCAGCTTGGGCGCCGTCCAGGGAGTATAAATACTCAGGCATGGGCCCACCTTGGGCAGAGACAATCTGGAAACAGGAAGCTAGTGGCTGCTAACTAGACCTCCATGTTTTGTTACAAGTTGATTAAAGCCTTGCTTTATGTTCAAGTGCGTAGTGAGTCTTTATTACGTCAATTTAATCAACTTGATATCGTCTCCACGCTTTGGGTGATTCGGAACAACCAGCTGCAACTCGAACCACAGAAGGGAACTTGGGCAAGAAACTGATCCATCATGGAAAAACTCCTTAGACCCGCTCGTCTCGACCTGGACCCGAATGCACCTGTGGCAGCAAAGGTATGGAAGCATTGGTTTCGTACCTTTAGCAACTTTCTTGAAGAATGTGGGGCGGATGTCCCTAATAAGTTACGAATGCTTATCAACTACGTGTCTCCTCATGTGTATGATTATATTGAGGACTGTATAGACTATGACACTGCTATCGAAATCTTACAGCAGCTATATGTCAAGTCCCCAAATGAAATCTTTGCTCGACACCTACTGGCCACAACTCGGCAGCAGCCTGGGGAATCACTCGATGAATTTCTCCAGAAACTTCGCAGGCTCAGCAAGGATTGTAACCTTAAAGCAGTTTCAGCTGAACAGTATCAAGAGGAACTAATCCGCGATTCCTTTATCAATGGAATCGCGTCCCCTTTTATACGTCAGCGCCTGCTGGAAAATAAAAACCTCAATTTACGGGCTGCTTATGACCAGGCGTGTTCCTTGGACTTGGCCAAGAAAAATGCAGACACTTATCTCCCACCACGTGCACGGGCGGCGGCTATCTCCTTTAATGAGTCTTTCGGTAGGTCTCGGGCGGATGCCCCCACTGATGTTGACTCTACTCTAACAGACGACGACCCTACCCTAGAGGCCTTCGCTGATGATGACCCCGCCCTAGCAGCATCCTGGCAATCAGGAAGAAAGTGTTTCTTTTGTGGAGGGGCGTGCCATCACAGAAAATTTTGCCCGGCTCGTAATGTGACCTGCAATCATTGCAGCAAGAAAGGACACTTTTCCAAGGTATGCCAGTCACGGGCCTTTGCTAACAAGAAAGGCCGCTCCTCTAAAGTATACCGGTCGAGAGCTCCTGTTAGCTTCACAGCTGCTATCTATGGAGCTGCTCCTCCCCCAAGAACTACTGTTAAGGCTACAGTTGCCGAAGGGAAAATTGCCCCTCCTCCCATCACGGCTGTTTTTCCCCAAAGTTTGTCCCATGCAGCCACGAAGGTTTCAGTAAATGGGCACACTCTAAGCGCGCTAATCGACTCCTGCAGCTCTGACAGCTTCATTAGTAAGCGGGCTGTCAACAGGTTAAAACTGCACATTTATCCCTCGGACAGGGAGATTGCAATGGCTCTGACAACTCTGACCACCAATTCTTCTGGCTTCTGTCTGGTCAACCTCATCCTCAACGGCCGCACGTATCTCTCCACCCAGCTCGGAGTACTCGCAAACTTATGCAGCGATGTGCTTCTGGGACAGGACTTCCAGAAGCAGCACAAGAAGATCACTTTTGAGTTTGGAGGGTCAAGGCCGGAGCTTACCATTTCTAAGGTGCCGTTTTGTGCACTCTCGGCGGCCTTACTCGGTGAACCCTCCCTGTTTGCCAATCTTCCCCCCCGCTGTAAACCCATAGCCACCAAATCGCGGCGCTTTAGCCAAGATGATCGAGCGTTTATTGAGGCGGAAATCTCTCGCCTTTTAGTCGACGGTATTATCGAGCCATGTTCATCTCCCTGGCGGGCTCAGGTCGTCATCGTGAGGAATCCCTTAAAACAACATAAGAAACGTCTGTGTATCGATTATTCGCAGACTATTAATCTATATACCGATCTGGATGCCTACCCGCTGCCACGCATAGATGACATGGTCAACAACCTTGCCAAATAAAAGGTATTCTCGACCTTCGATTTAAAAAGCGCGTACCATCAGGTGCCACTGCAAGACTCCGACAAGAAGTATACGGCCTTTGAGGCCAATGGTCGGCTTTTCCAGTTTCGCCGCCTTCCATTCGGGGTCACCAATGGGGTGGCCGTCTTCCAACGGGCCATGGATGGCCTAGTCCGGCAAGAGAACTTGACGGATACCTTTCCGTATTTAGACAATATCACTATTGCCGGCCATGATCAAAAGGAGCATGACGCCAATCTTCAGAGATTTTTTGACGTACTCCGCCGTCGCCACTTAACGTTAAATGAATCCAAATCGGTGAAGTCGGTGCCATCGGTGAACATTCTTGGCTACTGGGTGGGCAACGGTGCTATTAAACCGGACCCAGAGCGACTTCGTCCACTTCAGGAGCTCCCTCCCCCGACGAACCTCGGCTCTCTTCGTCGGGCACTTGGCATGTTTGCTTATTACGCAAAATGGATACCACACTTCTCCGATAAAATACAGCCCCTGCTCCATGCGAAGTCTTTTCCATTGGAAGCTATGGCTATTTCTGCCTTCAACCTCCTCAAACGACAGCTGAAGAAAGCCACGCTTCGCTCCATTGACGAAAATCTTCCTTTTGTGGTCGAATGCGATGCATCGGAGGTGGCGATCTCCGCTACCTTGAATCAAGGTGGCCGACCCGTGGCATTCCTATCCAGAACCTTGCAGGGTAGCGAGCTCCATTACCCCCCCGTCGAGGAGGAGGCTACGGCCATCATCGAGGCTGTACGCCAATGGGGTCATTTTCTTGCTCGGCGTCATTTTACGCTTATAACTGACCAGCGCTCTGTGGCCTTCATGTTGGATAACCGGAGGCGCACGAAAATCAAAAATAATAAAATTCAACTCTGGAGGATGGAGCTGGCTGCCTTTGGATATACTATCTGTTACCGACCCGGCAAACAGAACGTGGCCCCAGATACCTTCACACGGGCATTTTGCTCCTCAATGTCAACGTCGACTCTGGCGGATTTGCATATGGACTTATGCCATCCTGGTGTGACCCGCATGTTGCACTTTGTGCGCTCCAAAAATCTACCATTTTCAACCGAGGACGTAAAGAAAACATGCTCCTCCTGTAGGATTTGTGCAGAATTGAAACCACAATTCTTTCGCCCATCAGATGGCTTACTCATACATGCAATGCAGCCTATGCAGAGACTCAGCATAGACTTTAAAGGGCCATTGCCTTCGTCGACAAGGAACACCTACCTACTTACGATGGTGGACGAGTATTCACGCTTTCCCTTCGCCTTCCCCTGCCCTAATATGCTTACCTCTACGGTAATTAAATGCCTCGTTCAGGTCTTTTCCCTTTGCGGACGGCCAATTTTATCCACACTGATCGGGGTCCCTCCTTTATGTCGAGTGAACTTAAAAGTTATCTCTC
Source organism: Squalus acanthias (assembly GCA_030390025.1). Classification (NCBI taxonomy): domain Eukaryota; kingdom Metazoa; phylum Chordata; class Chondrichthyes; order Squaliformes; family Squalidae; genus Squalus; species Squalus acanthias. The sequence goes on along the minus strand of JASTWF010000153.1, from coordinate 470,950 downwards.
CCAACGGGGAATCGCCTCAAGTAGGACGACACCATATCACCCAATCGGTAACGGACAGGTTGAACAATACAATGCCATCATCTGGAACGCTGTCCGTCTGGCACTAAGGTCACGCAACCTGCCGGACCAGCAGTGGGAAACGGTGCTCCCCGACGCGTTACACTCTATCAGGTCTCTTCTCTCCACATCTACTAATGTCACGCCTCATGAGCGATTCTTCAAATTCCGGCGTCGCTCTACACATGGGACGTCTCTACCGTCATGGTTGGTGGCTCCAGGCCCGGTGCTACTCCGGAGGTTCGTCCGGTCTGCCAAAAACGACCCTCTCATTGACGAGGTGGAGTTAACGGAGGTAAACCCCACGTATGCGCACGTACGGTACCCTGATGGCCGGGAGACCACCGTCTCGCTCCGAGATCTGGCTCCCTGCCTAACCGGTCACACGGGCCCGAATGATGAAGGATCCCCCGACAATGATATCAACACTTCGCACCCCTATGAAAATGACGCCCCGCCTGGGACATTGGGGGATCTGCCGGCAACGCTACCGGATCAACTCAGGGAGCTGGACGCTCCCCGTAGGATGGCCACCCGAAACCAGGACGCCGGACAATCTCCAGCCACGACCCGGGATGAGGCCAGCTCAGCATCTGTGGGGACCCGCACCCGGAGTCATGATATTCCCAGTCCTCCACAGGATGATCAAGATGACGCGGACTCTACTGACTTACCGGTACGGGCCAAGCGACCCAGGGACCAGGACACGGTCCGGGGAGACGTGCCTTCCAGTCACAAGCAGAGAGCTAAACGTCTGCGGCTATTTCTGGTCCGCCTAGTCCGTTAAAGGAAGACTGGACTTCCAAACCTTTTAGGGAGGAAGAATGTCATAAATCGCAAGTAACAACTCAGGAAGTACTACTGGGCGGCCAGCTGGGGCGCCGTCCAGGGAGTATAAATACTCAGGCATGGGCCCACCTTGGGCAGAGACAATCTGGAAACAGGAAGCTAGTGACTGCTAACTCGACCTCCATGTTTTGTTACAAGTTGATTAAAGCCTTGCTTTATGTTCAAGTGCGTAGTGAGTCTTTATTACGTCACCATTTGTCTACTCACTCTGTTACCTCTTCAAAGAATTCGATGAGGTTGGTCAAGCAAGATTTTCCCTTTTGAAATCCATGCTGACTAGTCATTATTATATTTTTGGTTTCTAGGGGGGGAAAATTCAGTATCACCCCGTTTGGGGCGCAATTATCGGCCGGGCGCAAAGATTAGCACCTGGTGCTAATTATCGCCTCCGACTGCAAACTTGACTTTTATCGCCCCTGGAGGTGATTGGAGCGCTAAATCAGGCGCTACACATCTGCCTTTAAGGTGCAAAGGCTGAGGAGCGAGGCGCTACCTCAGAGCACTGGCGAAGCTCATGTGATGTCAGTCAGCAATGGAACACAGACACAATGGCCCCGGCCAGTTCTTAAAGGGGAGGGTTGATCTTGCTTTCCATCCACATCCTGCTCATTGCAGCCTTGAATCTCGGCCTGGAGAGACCTGTACATCAAATCTGCTGGAAATAACAATGGAGAGACCCAGGGAAAGAGCTCAGAGTGCAGCCCCCACAGTCTCTTCTAAATCAATACAAGGAAGGGCAAATCAAAATGAACCTGCAAAGTGCTGCTCAGTACCCAAAACTCCTTCACACAGCGTTGAATCTCTCCAGAAGTCTCTCACTCTCAGAATGCGTGGTTCAAAAATGTCGCCAACAAAAAAAGGCAGGAAGCGGTCGCCTTTAAATAGTGCTCCCCCAGTCCCTTCCTGACCGCAAAACGCTCCCCTCAACCTGTCGTTGCTAGCGGCAGGCGGTAAGGCAGGGGGCGCCACTCAATATCCGCTCCGGGGCGTTGCGCACTCGACTGACGTCACGATCTGCCGGCGCAGGAGATCGTGGTGGTACTGTTTAGCGCCGCCGCAAAATGTCTAGTTAATTTCGTGAGCGGCGCAAACATTGCCGCGCCCGGGCGCTAGTTGCTTTGTGCCCCATTAGCGCCCTCTTAAGGCACTAACGGGAGGCGCAACCAACTGAATTTTTCCCCCTAGATGTTTTTTCTATTTTCTCCTTTAGTAGGGATTCCATTATTTTTCCTACCACCGATGTTAAGCTGATTGGTCTATAATTCCCTGGATATGTTCTATCCCCCTTCTTAAATATAGGTATTACATTAGCTATCCGCCAGTCCTCTGACACTACACCTTTTTCTAACGAATTATTAAATATGTGTACTAGTACCACTCTTCCCTAGATTCTTTAAAAATGTGGAGATGTAATCCGTCCGGACCAAGGTTTTTTTTCCTCTTTGAGCTTGATTAGTTTATTTAATATATCCTCTCTTTTTATTTTAAATGTGGTTATATCATTTCTAATCTCATCATCCAATGTCATTTTTAACCTCAGTACTGCCCCCAGAGGCTGTTCCGAGGCTTACAGGAAACTCAGTGGCCCTCAGAGGAGTCACTAACCCGCATCAACAGATTTACCGTGTAAAGTCCGGCAGTAAGGAGCACGCTCGGCCGACGTATCGCTGTAAAAAGTGTGGGGCCGATCGGTGGGTGGGGTCTATGATCGGTGGGTGGGGTCTATGATCGGCGGGTGGGGTCTATGATCGGTGGGTGGGGTCTATGATCGGTGGGTGGGGTCTATGATCGGTGGGTGGGGTCTATGATCGGTGGGTGGGGTCTATGATCGGTGGGTGGGGTCTATGATCGGCGGGTAGGGTCTATGATCGGCGGGTGGGGTCTCTGATCGGCGGGTGGGGTCTCTGATCGGCGGGTGGGGTCTCCGATCGGCGGGTGGGGTCTCCGATCGGCGGGTGGGGTCTCGATCGGTGGGTGGGGTCTATGATCGGTGGGTGGGGTCTCGATCGGTGGGTGGGGTCTCCGATCGGTGGGTGGGGTCTATGATCGGTGGGTGGGGTCTATGATCGGTGGGTGGGGTCTATGATCGGTGGGTGGGGTCTCCGATCGGTGGGTGGGGTCTATGATCGGCGGGTGGGGTCTATGATCGGCGGGTGGGGTCTCCGATCGGCGGGTGGGGTCTATGATCGGCGGGTGGGGTCTCTTATCGGCGGGTGGGGTCTCCGATCGGCGGGTGGGGTCTCCGATCGGCGGGTGGGGTCTCCGATCGGCGGGTGGGGTCTATGATCGGCGGGTGGGGTCTATGATCGGCGGGTGGGGTCTATGATCGGCGGGTGGGGTCTATGATCGGCGGGTGGGGTCTCCGATCGGCGGGTGGGGTCTCCGATCGGCGGGTGGGGTCTCCGATCGGCGGGTGGGGTCTCCGATCGGCGGGTGGGGTCTCCGATCGGCGGGTGGGGTCTATGATCGGCGGGTGGGGTCTCCGATCGGCGGGTGGGGTCTCCGATCGGCGGGTGGGGTCTCCGATCGGCGGGTGGGGTCTCCGATCGGCGGGTGGGGTCTCCGATCGGCGGGTGGGGTCTCTGATCGGCGGGTGGGGTCTCTGATCGGCGGGTGGGGTCTCGATCGGTGGGTGGGGTCTCGATCGGCGGGTGGGGTCTCCGATCGGCGGGTGGGGTCTCCGATCGGCGGGTGGGGTCTCCGATCGGCGGGTGGGGTCTATGATCGGCGGGTGGGGTCTATGATCGGCGGGTGGGGTCTATGATCGGCGGGTGGGGTCTCCGATCGACGGGTGGGGTCTCCGATCGGCGGGTGGGGTCTATGATCGGCGGGTGGGGTCTATGATCGGCGGGTGGGGTCTATGATCGGTGGGTGGGGTCTATGATCGGTGGGTGGGGTCTCCGATCGGCGGGTGGGGTCTATGATCGGCGGGTGGGGTCTATGATCGGTGGGTGGGGTCTCCGATCGGTGGGTAGGGTCTCGATCGGTGGGCGCTGTCTCCAATCGGCGCTGGTTTGGTCTGGCCCCTTTTACACGGTTGCACTGTGAACGGGTCAAACAGTGAGACAGGGACAGCTCACGATCAACAAACGGCACCAATTGCAGATTAATGTCCTCACGCCTTCATTTATTGTATTAATGATTCGACCCTGAGAACTGGAGACTGGGGAATTTTAGCTATGAGGAAAGGTTGGATAGGCTGGGGTTGTTTTCTTTGGAACAGAGGAGGCTGAGGAGAGATTTAATTGAGGTGTATAAAATTACGAGGAGCCGAGATAGAGTGGATAGGAAGGACCTATTTCCCTTTGCAGAGAGGTCAATAACCAGGGAGCATAAATTTAAAGTAATTGGTAGAAGAATTAGAGAGGATTTGAGGAGAACTTTCTTCACCCAGAGGGTGGTGGGGGTCTGGAACTCACTGCCTGAAAGGGTGGTAGAGGCAGAAACCCTCATCACATTTAAAAAGTACTTGGATATGCACTTGAAGTGCTGTAACCTACAGGGCTACGGACCAAGAGCTGGAAAGTGGAATTCGGCCGGATGGCTCTTTGTCGGCAAGCACGGACACGATGGGCTGAATGGCCTCCTTCAGTGCTGTAAATTTCTATGATTCTATGATTTCTAACTGGGCCGAACCTGACCAGGGACTGAGAACTGGGCTGAACCTGACCAGGGAGAATCTGAAGCCTGGAAGACAAAACCAGAATTCTGTTGCTGGGCATCTGTTGTGCACAAGGCCTTCAAGCCCCAAGGATACTGAGCCTGTGGAGAGGGCAGTGCCTGGCACGGTGCTAGCTGGTGTATGGAGTGTGTCGAGGTGAGTATGAGTTACCTGAGCGCCAGGATTTCCTTGCTGCCCTGGGGGTCCGGGTTCACCTTGAGGACCCTAAAAAAAGAAAAGAGATTTGCGATTAATCCAACACCGCATAAAACCGTCAGGCTGTGATTGCTCAGAGTTGACGCACTATTTGCAAACGCTCATTTCTAACATCATGTGACATGAGGTGGGTGGGGAGGGAGGTAAGAGTCTCACTGCCAGTGAAAGACCACCCTTACCCCCTTGGCCCCGTCAGCTGGTAAACCCCCTTTGGGCAAATGCCAGTTGTACCCTGAGGCATTGGAAAGGGAGCAATCGCCACACCAGAGTGCGGGTGGAGCAAAGACACAGTGAGCCAGGCTCCAGGGGAATCCGTCACCTCCACACCCCGATACAGCCAGCCCTGGAGGGGTGTCACAAAACACACTCACACTCACACACACACACATACACACACACAATCACTCACACTCACTCATACAATCACTCACACTCACTCACAAACACTCACACTCACTCAGACACACTCACAGATATTCACACTCACTCAGACACGCACACTTACACACACTCACTCACTCAAACACACACACTCACTCACTCACTCAGACACTCACACTCAGACACTCACACTCACTCAGACACTCACACTCACTCAGACACTCACACTCACTCAGACACTCACTCAGACACTCACACTCACTCAGACTCACTCAGACACACTCACAGATATTCACACTCACTCAGACACGCACACTTACACACACACTCACTCACTCAAACACACACACTCACTCACTCAGACACTCACACACACACTCAGACACTCACACTCACTCAGACACTCACACTCACTCAGACACATTCACTCACTCAGACACTCACTCAGACACACTCACTCACTCAGACAAACACACTCACTCAGATACACTCACACACACTCACTCACTCAGACACACTCAACACACTCACACACTCAGACACACTCAGACACACTCACACTCAACTCACACTCACTCAGACACACTCACTCACTCAGACACACTCAGACACTCACTCACTCAGACACACTCACTCACACACTCACTCACACACTCACTCAGACACTCACTCACTCAGACACTCACTCACTCAGACACACTCACTCACTCAGACACACTCACTCACTCACACTCACTCAGACACACTCACTCACTCAGACACACTCACTCACTCACTCACTCAGACACACTCACTCAGACACTCACTCACTCAGACACACTCTCACTCAGACACACTCACTCACTCAGACACACTCACTCAGACACACACTCACTCAGACACACTCACTCACACACTCAGTCACTCAGACACACTCAGACACACACACTCAGACACTCACACTCATGCACACACACACACGAATACACACACACACAGACACATTCACGTACACATGGAAACATACACATGCACACTTCCCAGCAGTGACCAAGAGCAGGAACCCTGGGTTTGAGGCTAATTGTAGCCCCTCACTCTCCCCACCAACGTGCCCGCTAAGCTGCGCTGCCGGAGTTCCCGCGCAGGCTGTTCACCGGTTTTTCAATGCGAGATTTCGCGTAGGTGCAAAATTTTGAATGGGCTGCGCAGCCCATTAAAGGGACCGCGCACCCAAAATAAAAACTAGGGGGAGCATTGCTCCTCACTGTGGCCGCAGCTGAGATCCTGGAGCCACCCAGGTGCTCTCCGGGGGTTTGCAGTCACCCACTGAGCCATCAGCCATTAATATGAAGCATCTCATCGACGGGTTGGGAAACACACGACCTTGTTTATATAATCAAGACCGAGGGGCCGAACATTCTCCACAACACCCAGCACCTGGTCTGGGATGTTCGACTGGGGGGACAGCGTTCAACTGGCGTTACCTGGGAAACATCTCGCTCTGGGTGAAAAGGCCTCACTTGGAACCCACCGCCTTCCCCAGGAAATTTTCTGGGTGGAAGATCGAAATGAAGATTGAAACTCCCCGCCCCCGATCCAGGACTCCGTGCTCCAGGACTGAACACGGTCCCTCCCCCTGATCCAGGACTGAACACGGTCCCTCCCCCTGATCCAGGACTGAACACGGTCCCTCCCCCTGATCCAGGACTGAACACGGTCCCCCCCCTGATCCAGGACTCCGTGCTCCAGGACTGAACACGGTCCCTCCCCCTGATCCAGGACTGAACACGGTCCCCCCCCTGATCCAGGACTCCGTGTTCCAGGACTGACCACGGTCCCCCCCCTGATCCAGGACTCCGTGCTCCAGGACTGAACACAGTCCCTCCCCCTGATCCAGGACTGAACACGGTCCCTCCCCCTGATCCAGGACTGAACATGGTCCCCCCCCTGATCCAGGACTCCGTGCTCCAGGACTGAACACGGTCCCTCCCCCTGATCCAGGACTGAACACGGTTCCCCCCCCTGATCCAGGACTCCGTGTTCCAGGACTGAACACAGTCCCTCCCCCTGATCCAGGACTGAACACGGTCCCTCCCCCTGATCGAGGCTTCTCACCCATTCCCAAGTGAATGTCAAGTCAGGTAAATGAGCTGAAGCTAGAAGCTCAGACGGATTAAGCTGGGCTCAGGCCAATTTATGCTGGGAGGGGAGTGGGGAGTGGGCGAGGGGCGAGGGGACAAAATCAACTCCCTGGTCTCCGATTCTGTGAAGTGGCGGTGGCGAGTCTCACTGCCAGCGCCCGATGTCAGTACATACCTGACTACCCTTGGGGCCGTGGTGACCATCCATTCCTGTAACTCCCTGGAAAGCAAATAACATGCAGGTTAATTAAAGAAACGTTTCTGGGATCTCATCAAAGCTCAGGGAGTCACTCAGAGATGGGATGCATCCTTGGATGCTGAGGGAAGTAAGGTTAGAGATTGTGGAGGTGCTGGCCACAATCTTCCAATCCTCCTTGGATATGGGGGTGATGTCAGAGGACTGGAGGATTGCCAATGTTAAACTCTTGTTTAAAAAAGGGGAGAAGGATAAACCTTATAACAGGCCAGTCAGTTTAACGTCGGTGGTGGAGAAGCTTTTAGAAACAATAATCCGGGATAAAATGAGCAGCCACTTGGACAAGCATGGACTAATAAAGGAGAGCCAGCACAGATTTGTTGAGGGCAAATCGTGTTTGACTCACTTGATTGAGTTTTTTGAAGAGGTAACAGAGAGGGTGGATGAGGGTAGTGCGGTTGATGTTGTGTACATGGACTTTCAAAGGGTGTTGTTAGAAAATTGAAGCCCATGGGATAAAAGGGCAGATGAAATTTAACACAGAAAAGTTTGAGGTGATATATTTTGGTAGGAAGGGTGTGGTGAGAATGAGGAACTTAAAGAAATTATTATTAGTAAAAAAATAGTACTAGCAGAATTAATGGGACTAAAAGTCAATAAATCCCAAGGACCGGATGACCTACATCCTAGGGTTTTGAAAGAGGTGGCCATTGGGATAGTGGACGCACTGGTTGTCATCTTCCAAAATTCTATAGATTCTGGAATGGTTCCTGCAGATTGGAGGATAGCAAATGTAACCCTGCTATTTAAGAAAGGAGAGAGAGAGAAAACGGAGAACTACAGACCTGTTAGCCTCAATCCGGAGTTGGGAAAATGCTGGAATCTATTATAAAGGATGCAATAACTGGGCACTTAGAAACTAATAGTAAGATTGGGCAGAGTCAACATGGATTTATGAAAGGGAAATCCTGTTTGACAAACCTATTGGAGTTCTTTGAGGATGTAACTAGTGGAGCAGACAAAGGGGAACCGGTAGATGTGGTGTATCTGGATTTTCAGAAGGCCTTCGATAAGGTCCCACACAAGAGGTTGGTGAACAAAATTAGGGCACATGGAATTGATGGTAATATACTAGCATGGATTGAGAATTGGTTAACAGACAGAAAACAAAGAGTAGGGATAAATGGGTCTTTTTCAGGATGGCAGGCTGTGACTAGTGGGGTACCACAAGGATCGGTGCTTGGGCCCCAGCTATTCACAATCTATATCAATGATTTGGATGAGGGGACTAAATATAACATTTCCAAATTTGCTGATGATACAAAGCTAGGTGGCAGTGTCAGTTGTGAAGAGGATGTGAAGAGGTTTCAAGGGGATCTCGACAGGCTCAGTGAGTGGGCGAGAACATGGCAGATGGAATATAATGTGGATAAATGTGAAGTTATCCACTTTGGTAGAAAAAACAGAAAGGCAGAGTATTTCCTAAATGGTGAAAGATTGGGGAATGCAGATGCTCAAAGGGACCTGGGTGTCCTTGTACATGAGTCACTGAAAGTGAATGTGCAGGTGCAGCAAGCCATTAGGAAGGCAAATGGTATGCTGACCTTCATTACAAGAGGATTTGAGTACAGGAGTAAAGAAGTCTTACTCCAATTATATAGGGTCTTGGTGAGACCACACCTGGAGTACTGTGTACAATTTTAGTCTCTTTACCTAAGGAAGGATATACTTGCCATAGAGGGAGTGCAACGAAGGTTCACGAGATTGATTCCTGGGATGGCGGGACAGTCGTGTGAGAAGAGATTGAGTAAACTAGGCCTGTATTCTCTTGAATTCAGAAGAATGAGAGGGGATCTCATTGAAGCACACAAAATTATTACAGGGCTTGATAGGATGGATGCTGGGAGAATGTTTCCCTTGGCTGGAGAGTCTAGAACCAGGGGCAATAGCCTCAGGATAAAGGGTCGGTCATTCAGGACTGAGATGAGAAGAAATTTCTTCACACAGAGGGTGGTGAATCTTTAGAATTCTCTACCCCAGAGGGCTGTGGAGGCTCAGTCATTGGGTATATTCAAAACAGAAGTCGATAGATTTATGACTAGTAAGGGCATCAAGGGATATGGCGATAGGGCCGGTGAATGGAGTTGAGGCAGAAGATCAACCATGATCTCATTGAATGGTGGAGCAGGCTCTAAGGGCCGAATGGCCGACTCCTGCTCCTATTTCTTATGTTCTTATGAGGAGAGACAGTACAAACTAAATGATACAATTCTAAAGTGGGTGCAAGAACAGAGAGACCTGGGGGTGTATGTACACAAATCATTGAAGGTGGCAGGACTGGTTAACAAAACAGTTAATAAAGGATATGGGATCCTGGGCTTCATAAATAGAGGCATAGAGTACAAAATCCAGGAAGTTATGCCAAACCTTTATAAAACACTAGTTTGGCCCCAGCTGGAGTATTGTGTCCAATTCTGGGCACCGCACTTTAGGAAGGACGTGAAGGATCTGGAGAAGTTACAGAAGAGATTTACTAGAATGGTTCCAGGGATGAGAGATTACAGTTACAGGGATAGACTGGAGAAGCTGGGGTTGTTCTCCTTAGAGCAGAGAAAGCTAGGAGGAGATTTGATCGAGGTGTTCAAAATCATGAAGGGTTTAGATAGAGTAAATAAAGAGAAACTGTTTCCAGTGGCTGAAGGGTCGGTAACCAGAGGACACAGATTTAAGGTGATTATACGTACATATGAATTAGGAGCAGGAGTCGGCCACTCGGCCCTTCGAGCCTGCTCCGCCATTCAATAAGATCATGGCTGATCCAATTACTCCACATTCCCGCCTACCCCCGATAACCTTTCACCCCCTTGCTTACCAAGAATCTATCTACCTCTGCCTTAAATATATTCAAAGACTCTGCTTCCACCACCCTCTGAGGAAGAGAGTTCCAAAGACTCACGACTCTCTGAGAAAAAATTTCTCCTCATCTCTGTCTTAAATGGGCGACCCCTCATTTTTAAACAGTGACCCCTAGTTCTAGATTCTCCCACAAGAGGAAACATCCTCTCCACATCCACCCTGTCCAGACCCCTCAGGATCTTATATGTTTCAATCAAGTCACCTCTTACTCTTCTAAACTCCAGCGGATACAAGCCCAGCCTGTCCAACCTTTCCTCATAAGACAACCCGCCCATTCCAGTCTAGTAAACCTTCTCTGATTGGAAAAAGAACCAGAGGCGACATGAGGAAAAACTCTTTTTTACGCAGCGAGTGGTTAGGATTTGGAATGCGCTGCCTGATAGGGCGGTGGATACAGATTCAATAGTCGCCTTCAAAAGGGAATTGGATAAATACTTGAGGGAGAAAAAATTGCAGGGATATGGGGAAAGAGCGGGGGAGTGGGACTGACTGGATCGCTCTTCGAAAGAGCCGGCGCAGACTCGATGGGCCGAATGGCCTCCTTCTGTGCTGTACTGTACCAGCCCATTATCAGCAGCAGACACAGCCAGAGAAAGAGTAAAGCTCCCTCTACTCTGCCCCAATAATATACCTCAGCCTTAGTCTTGACCTTTGAACAGCATCTTACCATCTCCTCCACCAGTGCTCTCTCCAAGTGAGACTGGCCAGGACAGTCTTAGGCTGCTTTGTGCTGCTGGCCCAAGGCCTTTCGGGACTGGATTGAGACTGTCCAACTCAGCATGGCCAGCGGGCCCTGAAATCTTTCATCCCAACATCTGGGCTGGATTTAAACCCAGTGTGTGACCCACTGTCCCAGAGTGTGAAAGGACAGTGTGTGACCCACTGTCACAGAGTGTGAAAGGACAGTGTCTGACCCACTGTCCCAGAGTGTGAAAGGACAGAGTCTGACCCACTGTCCCAGAGTGTGAAAGGACAGTGTGTGACCCACTGTCCCAGAGTGTGAAAGGACAGTGTGTGACCCACTGTCACAGAGTGTGAAAGGACAGTGTGTGACCCACTGTCACAGAGTGTGAAAGGGCAGTGTCTGACCCACTGTCCCAGAGTGTGAAAGGGCAGTGTCTGACCCACTGTCCCAGAGTGTGAAAGGACAGTGTCTGACCCACTGTCCCAGAGTGTGAAAGGCCAGTGTCTGACCCAGGAGACATGAACACCACCAGAAGCAACAGGGGAAAACTCCCAAAGATAAACAGAAATGTCCGCCTCAAGCCCTCCCCCAGGACTCCGACTGTTTTCATCATCTATACTTCACTTCCCTGGAGTTTCAGACCCGCTCCATCCAGAGTCTGTGTCTGATTATTCCATGATTGACTCTATATTGGGAGTTTGCGCACTGAGATTAATGTGCTTGATTTCTGGTCCGCTCAATGTTCTAACCATTAACGTGGGGAAGTGGTGCAGAGTTAACGGACCCTCTCCCTAAATTCCCGCTAGACGCTCCCGTCAGGTGATGCTCTATGCTGGGAGTGTTAAATTGCAAAACTGAGCTTATTATCTCGGGACCCCTGCATCCCCGCACTCGGCAGTGATTGGTCGAGCTCTCGGGACCCCTGAATCCCCACACTCGGCAGTGATTGGTCGAGCTCTCTCGACCTCTGAATCCCCGCACTCGGCAGTGATTGGTCGAGCTTTCTCGACCCCTGAATCCCCGCACTCGGCAGTGATTGGTCGAGCTTTCTCGACCCCTGAATCCCCGCACTCGGCAGTGATTGGTCGAGCTTTCTCGACCCCTGAATCCCCGCACTCGGCAGTGATTGGTCGAGCTCTCTCGACCTCTGAATCCCCGCACTCGGCAGTGATTGGTCGAGCTCTCTCGACCTCTGAATCCCCGCACTCGGCAGTGATTGGTCGAGCTCTCTCGACCCCTGCATCCCCGCACTCGGCAGTGATTGGTCGAGCTCTCTCGACCCCTGAATCCCCGCACTCGGCAGTGATTGGTCGAGCTCTCTCGACCCCTGAATCCCCGCACTCGGCAGTGATTGGTCGAGCTTTCTCGACCCCTGCATCCCCGCACTCGGCAGTGATTGGTCGAGCTCTCTCGACCCCTGAATCCCAGCACTTGGCAGTGATTGGTCGAGCTCTCGGGACCCCTGAATCCCCGCACTCGGCAGTGATTGGTCGAGCTCTCTCGACCCCTGAATCCCCGCACTCGGCAGTGATTGGTCGAGCTCTCTCGACCCCTGAATCCCCGCACTCGGCAGTGATTGGTCGAGCTCTCTCGACCCCTGAATCCCAGCACTTGGCAGTGATTGGTCGAGCTCTCGGGACCCCTGAATCCCCGCACTCGGCAGTGATTGGTCGAGCTCTCTCGACCCCTGAATCAATAACCTTCCAGAGACCGGCTCCCAAACTGGGAGAAGCGGAAGTAATGGCGTTCAGTAACTGGGGGAACATCAAAGTGAAATGGAGGTGTGTTTAAATAACGGCGGAATATGAAGCGTATAGTTCACACTGTTATATAAGACATATTAAACAAGCATTCTATACTGGGCTTCCTGGTGTTTGCTGAGTGTTGTGGGATAGATGTTGGAGGAGATATTCTGGAATCTGAAACAGCTCCTTAAACTCATTACACTTGACAATCAATCCCAGAGACTTGGCTCTCGGTCACGGTGGTTTCAGCAGCTCTGAGCAATCATCGCCTCCGCATCACCCACCGACACACGACTCTCAGAGATACTCACCGGAGATCCAGAGGGTCCGGATGGTCCTTTCGGTCCGAGTAACCCACGGGGGCCCTGCAAATAAAACCACAATGAGACCGGCATCGAACAATCTCCCCCTCACCCCCTCTCCACTCTCTCTCCCCCCCCCCCCTCTCCACTCTCCCCCCCGCCCACTCTCCCCCTCTCCACTCTCCCCCTGTCCACTCTCCCCCCCCTCTCCACCCCTCCCCCCCCTCTCCACTCTCCCCCCCCCCTCCACTCTCCCCCCCCCCTCCCCCCCTCTCCACTCTCCCCCCCCTCCACTCTCCCCCCCCCCTCCCACTCTCCCCCCCTCTCCACTCTCCCCCCCCCCTCCACTCTCCCCCCCTCCACTCTCCCCCCTCCCACTCTCCCCCCTCCCACTCTCCCCCCCCCTCCACTCTCCCCCCCCTCCCCCCCTCCCCCCTACCCACCCTCACCCTTCCACCCTCACCCTTCCACCCTCTCCACCCTCCCATCCAGCATCGTACTGTCAGACACTTCAGCAGTGTACTATCGGTGATAACACACGCCACTGCCACTGGAACAAAACCAAGTTCCATCTTAACAAGGAGGGGAGCCATATCACCCCACTCCCCCGAGATACTCCCCACTCCCCCCGAGATACTCCCCACTCCCCCCGAGATACTCCCCAGTCCCCCCGAGATACTCCCCACTCCCCCCGAGATAAACCCCACTCCCCCCGAGATACTCCCCACTCCCCCCGAGATACTCCCCACTCCCCCCGAGATACTCCCCACTCCCCCCGAGATACTCCCCACTCCCCCCGAGATAAACCCCACTCCCCCCGAGATACTCCCCACTCCCCCCGAGATAGTCCCCCAGAAATACTCCCCAATCATAGAATCTTAGAAATTTACGGCCATTTGACCCATCGCGTCCATGCCAACCAAAAAGAGCTACCAGCCTAATCCCACTTTCTAGCTCTTGGTCCGTGGCCCTGTACGATGTGCACTTGAAGTGCCGTAAATAAGTACTTTTTAAATGCACTGAGGGTCTCTGCCTCTACCACCCTTTCAGGCAGTGAGTTCCAGACCCCCACCATCCTCTGGGTGAAAACATTTCTCCTCAACTCCCCTCTAAACCTCTGACCAATTACTTTAAATCAAAGCCCCCTGGTTAGTGACTGCTCTGCTAAAGGAAATAGGTCCTTCCTATCCACTCTATCTAGGCCCCTCATCATTTTATACACTTCAATTAGGTCTCCCCTCAGCCTCCTCTTTTCCAAAGAAAACAACCCCAGACTATCCAGTCTTGCATCATTGCTTCTGGCCCCTCACGATACTCCCCCACTACCCCAGGGATATCTCCCCACACAAAGTGCACTGGGCTTTTCTCAGGCTCCCCTCCCTCGGTGTTGTTTAGGAGCAGCATTGCTATGTTGACTAAATTGAACGGGATTGGTTTAAGAGATCTCAGTGACATTGCTGTCAGTCACCCCCTGGATTCCGTATTCCAGTCTCTATTCTTTGTATCTATTCCAGAGTCAACCCACTTGCACTGAGCGCCAGTTCCAGTTCCTTTGTTTTGTACTCCACTGCCAGTTTTGAGTTTTACTGTGGATCCAGTCCATTTTTACTGTACTCTGGTTCCAGTTTCTGCATTGTACTAAATCCAGGTTTTGTATTCTACTCCAGTTCCAGGTTTTGCATTCAACTACCGTTCCAGGTTTTGTATTCTACTCCAGTTCCAGGTTTTGCATTCAACTACCGTTCCAGGTTTTGTATTCCACTCCAGTTCCAGGTTTTGTATTCAACTCCCGTTCCAGGTTTTGGCGAACGGTCATCGACCTGAAACGTTAACTCTGTTTCTCTCTTCACAGATGCTGCCTGACCTGCTGAGTATTTCCAGCATTTTCTGTTTTTATTTCAGATTTCCAGCATCGGCAGTATTTACTTTTTGTTCCAGGTTTTGTATTTTACTCCAGTTCCACTTTCTGTATTGTGGTCCACCCTATTTTTTGTATTGAACCCAGTCTCATTTTTGCGATGGCTCCAGTCTCAGGCCATTTGCACTTGCACTCCAGTTCCACGTATGTGCTGTGCTCCAGTTCCAGGTTCTGTACTCTACCTGACATGACGTTCCTGACCGGTGTGAGTGACTCAAGGATAACCCGGCTCAAACCCCAAAAACCTGCTGATCCCTCCCAGTGTATTCCAAAGTATCAAACCCACCATCCCACCGTTCACTGTAACACATTGATATACCCCACACCCCTCACTGTAACACTGATATACCCCACACCCCTCACTGTAACACTCTGATATACCCCACACCCCTCACTGTAACACTGATATACCCCACACCCCTCACTGTAACACTCTGATATACCCCACACCCCTCACTGCAACACTGATATACCCCACAACCCTCACTGTAACACTCTCTGATATACCCCACACCCCTCACTGTAACACTCTGATATACCCCACAACCCTCACTGTAACACTCTCTGATATACCCCACACCCCTCACTGTAACACTCTGATATACCCCACACCCTCACTGTAGCACACTGATATACCCCACACCCCTCACTGTAACACTCTGATATACCCCACACCCCTCACTGTAACACTGATATACCCCACAACCCTCACTGTAACATTGATATACCCCACATCCCTCACTGTAACACTGATATACCCCACACCCCTCACTGTAACACTGATATACCCCACACCCCTCACTGTAACACTCTGATATACCCCACACCCCTCACTGTAACACTGATATACCCCACAACCCTCACTGTAACACTCTCTGATATACCCCACACCCCTCACTGTAACACACTGATATACCCCACACCCCTCACTGTAGCACACTGATATACCCCACACCCCTCACTGTAACACTCTGATATACCCCACACCCCTCACTGTAACACACTGATATACCCCACACCCCTCACTGTAGCACACTGATATACCCCACACCCCTCACTGTAACACTCTGATATACCCCACACCCCTCACTGTAACACTGATATACCCCACAACCCTCACTGTAACATTGATATACCCCACATCCCTCACTGTAACACTCTGATATACCCCACACCCCTCACTGTAACACTGATATACCCCACACCCCTCACTGTAACACTCTGATATACCCCACACCCCTCACTGTAACACTGATATACCCCACAACCCTCACTGTAACACTCTGATATACCCCACACCCCTCACTGTAACACACTGATATACCCCACACCCCTCACTGTAGCACACTGATATACTCCACACCCCTCACTGTAACACACTGATATACTCCACACCCCTCACTGTAACACTCTGATATAACCCACACCCCTCACTGTAACACTGATATACCCCACAACCCTCACTGTAACACTGATATACCCCACACCCCTCACTGTAACACTCTGATATACCCCACACCCCTCACTGTAACACACTGATATACCCCACACCCCTCACTGTAGCACACTGATATACTCCACACCCCGCACTGTAACACACTGATATACTCCACACCCCTCACTGTAACACTGATATACCCCACACCCCTCACTGTAACACTCTGATATACCCCACACCCCTCACTGTAACACTGATATACCCCACAACCCTCACTGTAACACTGATATACCCCACACCCCTCACTGTAACACACTGATATACCCCACACCCCTCACTGTAGCACACTGATATACTCCACACCCCTCACTGTAACACTGATATACCCCACACCCCTCACTGTAACACTGATATACCCCACACCCCTCACTGTAACACACTGATATACCCCACACCTCTCACTGTAACACTCTGATATACCCCATACCCCTCACTGTAACACCCTGATATACCCCACACCCCTCACTGTAATACAATGATAAACCCCACACCCCTCACTGTAACACTCTGATATACCCCACACCCCTCACTGTAACACTCTGATATACCCCACACCCCTCACTGTAACACTCTGATATACCCCACACCCCTCACTGTAACACTGATATACCCCACACCCCTCACTGTAACACTGATATACCCCACACCCTTCACTGTAACACTCTGATATACCCCACACCCCTCACTGTAACACTGATATACCCCACACCCCTCACTGTAACACTCTGATATACCCCACACCACTCACTGTAACACTGATATACCCCACACCCCTCACTGTAACACTCTGATACATCCCACACCCCTCACTGTAACACTCTGATATACCCCACACCCCTCACTGTAACACTGATATACCCCACAGCCCTCACTGTAACACTGATATACCCCACACCCCTCACTGTAACACTGATATACCCCACACCCATCACTATAACACCCTGATATTCCCCACACCCCACACTGTAACACTGATATACCCCACACACCTCACTGTAACACTGATACGCCCCACACCCCTCACTGTAACACTGATATACCCCACACCCCTCACTGTAACACTGATATACCCCACACCCCTCACTGTAACACTGATACACCCCACACCCCTCACTGTAACACTGATATACCCCACACCCCTCACTGTAACATACTGATATACCCCACACCCCTCACTGTAACACTCTGATATACCCCACACCCCTCACGGTAACACACTGATATACCCCACACCCCTCACTGTAACACACTGATATACCCCACACCCCTCACTGTAACACACTGATATACCCCACACCCCTCACTGTAACACTGATATACCCCACACCCCTCACTGTAACGCTGATATACCCCACACCCCTCGCTGTAACTCCCTGATATACCCCACACCCCTCGCTGTAACGCTGATATACCCCACACCCCTCACTGTAACGCTGATATACCCCACACCCCTCGCTGTAACTCCCTGATATACCCCACACCCCTCACTGTAACACTCTGATATACCCCACACCCCTCACTGTAACACTCTGATATACCCCGCACCCCTCACTGGAACACTCTGATATACCCCACACCCCTCACTGTAACACTCTGATATACCCCACACCCTTCACTGGAACACACTGATATACCCCACACCCCTCACTGTAACACTGATATACCCAGCACCCCTCACTGTAACACTGATAAACCCCACACCCCTCACTGTAACACTGATAAAACCCACACCCCTCACTGTAACACTGATATACCCCACACCCCTCACTGTAACACTGATATACCCCACACCCCTCACCGTAACACTCTGATATACCCCACACCCCTCACTGTGTAACACACTGATATACCCCACACCCCTCACAGTAACACTCTGATATACTCCACACCCCTCACTGTAACAGACTGATATACTCCACACCCCTCACTGTAACACACTGATACACCCCACACCCCTCACTGTAACACTCTGATATACTCCACACCCCTCATTGTAACACTCTGATATACCCCACACCCCTCACTGTAACACTCTGATAACCCCACACCCCTCACTGCAACACTCTGATATACTCCACACCCCTCACTGTAACACTGATATACCCCACACCCCTCACTGTAACACTGATATACCCCACACCCCTCACCCTAACACTGATATACCCCACAGCCCTCACTGTAACACTCTGAGATACCCCACACCCCTCACTGTAACACTGATATACCCCACACCCCTCACTGTAACACTCTGATATACCCCACACCCCTCACTGTAACACGCTGATATACCCCACACCCCTCACTGTAACACTGATATATCCCACACCCCTCACTGTAACACTGATATACCCCACATCCCTCACTGTAACACTGATATACCCCACACCCCTCACTGTAACACTGATATACCCACACCCCTCACTGTAACACTGTGATATACCCCACACCCCTCACTGTAACACTGATATACCCCACACCCCTCACTGTAACACTGTGATATACCCCACACCCCTCACTGTAACACTGATATACCCCACACCCCTCACTGTAACACTGATATACCCACACCCCTCACTGTAACACTGTGATATACCCCACACCCCTCACTGTAACACTGATATACCCCGCACCCCTCACTGTAACATTGATATACCCCACACCCCTCGCTGTGAGGCTCTTTTGTGAATGCTTTAATACTCACTGGTTCACCAGGTAACCCTCTTGGACCCACTTCTCCATCGTCGCCCTGTAACAGAGGAAGTGAAGCTGTGTTCAATGGACGGAGTCTGCATCAACACTGGTGCTTCCCCCAGGGCAAGGCTCCAAGTGCAGAGACTGTAAACGTAGCCCATCCCGACCCCTACTCACCCTCTCTCCATCCTCCCCAGACAGCCCAGGTGGTCCTTGCGGCCCTGCATCACCCTAGGAAGAGAAAATTAACACAAACCCGTTAAAATAATCATTCAAACTTTACTGTAAAATCTTTAAAACTCTCTGACATCTGAATCAACTCTGACACAATAAGTCTCCAAAACCTGCAACCTGTTCTTCGATAGTAAACATCTGCATTTCCTCATGTGTAACAGTGTCATATTGATTTCTCAGCCACATGTGTCACAGACGATCACGCTGTTCCTGTCACGCTTTGTCTGTCTCGTCTTCGCGTGACGTTTATCTGCCCCGTGTCCTAACTCGCACCAAGTCCCGTTCACCCATCACCCCCTGTGCTCGCCGACCAACGTCGGCTCCCGGTCCGGCAACACCTCGAATTAAAAATTCTCATCCTTGTTTCCAAATCCCTCCATGGCCTCGCCCCCTCCCTATCTCTGTAACCTCCTCCATCCCCACAACCCCCCGAGATCTCTGCGCTCCTCCAATTCTGGCCTCTCGCACATCCCCGATTTTAATCACTCCACCATTGGCGGCCGTGCCTTCAGCTGCCTGGGCCCTCAGCTCTGGAATTCCCTCCCTAAACCTCTCCACCTCTCTCTCCTCCTTTAAGTCGCTCACTAAAACCTCCCTCTTTGACCGAGCTTTTGGTCACCTGTCCTAATATCGCCTTGTGTGGCTCGGTGTCAAATGCTGTCTGATAATCGCTCCTGTGAAGCGCCTTGGGACGTTTTACTACATTAAAGGCGCTATATAAATGCGAGTTGTTTTTCCATTGATGCAAATTTCTGCAATACTCAGCGTCCCCTCTAGATGGCGGAGTTGCCTGTGAGACCTCCCGGTTCTCGGCCCAGTTGGTGTTCTAAGCCAAGGTCAATTTTTATATAAAGGGATAGAATTTCTGTAACTTCAGTGGAAGAGTGGCCGAAACAGCGGAGAAATGGTGTGAATTTTGTAGGGTTGTCTTTTGTTCTGGAGTTCCCAGCAATTAAAGATCAATCTCCCAGACCCTGCTGCCAGCAAAGCCTGGTAGAAAAATCATCAGGGTAATTTTAAAATGGTGTGTTTTTGATTTAATTTTCGTTAATCTGTTATAAAAATATGGGTGATGGGGGGAAATGCTGCTTGACCGGGTGGGGCGGTTTCAGGAGGGAGGTCATGTGAGGCATACGTGAGGGGAAGCTTCGAGAGTTCGGGAGAAAGTGAGGTTGCTTTAGGACAGCACCGACCGGATTAGTATCGATGGAGCAGAGATAGAGACGGGAAACGTTTTCTACCCTTAAGCAAATCCTGTGACAGACACAATCTGTGTTCAGTCAGAGGTTGAAAGAAATCAGAGGGGACGAGAAGCTTCCTGGAGCAGCAAACAAGCTCATTAGAGGGTTGGGCTGACAGACCGAAGCTGACAGGTGTCTGCACATCACACCCACAATGAGACATGGCCGCGGGATTCAAACGTGTTGTAACAAGAGACCGGACAGTGAGCTCAGTAAACTCGGCTTTAAACAAGACGAGAGACAATAACAGAGACAGGGTTACCCATGGGTTAGATACAGAGTAAAGCTCCCTCTACACTGTCCCATCAAACACTCCCAGGGCAGGTACAGCACGGGTTAGATACAGAGTAAAGCTCCCTCTACACTGTCCCATCAAACACTCCCAGGGCAGGTACAGCACGGGTTAGATACAGAGTAAAGCTCCCTCTACACTGTCACATCAAACACAACCAGGCCAGATACAGCACGGGTTAGATACAGAGTAAAGCTCCCTCTACACTGTCCCATCAAACACTCCCAGGGCAGGTACAGCACGGGTTAGATACAGAGTAAAGCTCCCTCTACACTGTCCCATCAAACACGCCCAGGGCAGGTACAGCACGGGTTAGATACAGAGTAAAGCTCCCTCTACACAGCCCCATCAAACACTCCCAGGGCAGGTACAGCACGGGTTAGATACAGAGTAAAGCTCCCTCTACACTGTCCCATCAAACACTCCCAGGGCAGGTACAGCACGGGTTAGATACAGAGTAAAGCTCCCTCTACACTGTCCCATCAAACACTCCCAGGGCAGGTACAGCACGGGTTAGATACAGAGTAAAGCTCCCTCTACACTGTCCCGTCAAACACTCCCAGGGCAGGTACAGCACGGGTTAGATACAGAGTAAAGCTCCCTCTACACTGTCCCGTCAAACACTCCCAGGGCAGGTACAGCACGGGTTAGATACAGAGTAAAGCTCCCTCTACACTGTCCCATCAAACACTCCCAGGGCAAGTACAGCACGGGTTAGATACAGAGTAAAGCTCCCTCTACACTGTCCCATCAAACACTCCCAGGGCAGGTACAGCACGGGTTAGATACAGAGTAAAGCTCCCTCTACACTGTCCCATCAAACACTCCCAGGGCAGGTACAGCACGGGTTAGATACAGAGTAAAGCTCCCTCTACACTGTCCCGTCAAACACTCCCAGGGCAGGTACAGCACGGGTTAGATACAGAGTAAAGCTCCCTCTACACTGTCCCGTCAAACACTCCCAGGGCAGGTACAGCACGGGTTAGATACAGAGTAAAGCTCCCTCTACACTGTCCCATCAAACACTCCCAGGGCAGGTACAGCACGGGTTAGATACAGAGTAAAGCTCCCTCTACACTGTCCCATCAAACACTCCCAGGGCAGGTACAGCACGGGTTAGATACAGAGTAAAGCTCCCTCTACACTGTCCCATCAAACACCGCCAGGGCAGGTACAGCACGGGTTAGATACAGAGTAAAGCTCCCTCTACACTGTCCCATCAAACACTCCCAGGGCAGGTACAGCACGGGTTAGATACAGAGTAAAGCTCCCTCTGCACTGTCCCATCAAACACTCCCAGGGCAGGTACAGCACGGGTTAGATACAGAGTAAAGCTCCCTCTACACTGTCCCATCAAAAACTCCCAGGGCAGGTACAGCATGGGTTAGATACAGAGTAAAGCTCCCTCTACACTGTCCCCATCAAACACTCCCAGGGCAGGTACAGCACGGGTTAGATACAGAGTAAAGCTCCCTCTACACTGTCCCGTCAAACACTCCCAGGGCAGGTACAGCACGGGTTAGATACAGAGTAAAGCTCCCTCTACACTGTCCCATCAAACACTCCCAGGGCAGGTACAGCACGGGTTAGATACAGAGTAAAGTTCCCTCTACACTGTCCCCTCACACTCTCCCGGGCTGGCGGCACTGACAATGGGTAACAAGCCTCCATGTCTGGAGTTAGCTCCTGTCTCAGGCCAATTTCATGGCTGCTCTGTTGAAAGTAATCAGCCGCCAGCTCTCCGTCCAGCCCCTCGGCCAGGCACCAACACCTCCTGTGCAAAATGGAAATCAATACTTACTCTGTTCCCCTTCTCGCCCGGCAGCCCAGGAAGCCCATCAAAGCCTCGGTCACCCTGTGAAGCAAGAAAGAATTTCAGTCTCATATACAAGTATGGGAACGATTCACTCCCGTCTGGTACTGTACGGCCCGTGTGTGTCTCAGTGTCGGCTCCTGTACATGTACAGTACACAGTGGGTAACAGGGAACGATTCACTCCCGTCTGGTACTATACGGCCCGTGTGTGTCTCAGTGTCGGCTCCTGTACGGCCCGTGTGTGTCTCAGTGTCGGCTCCTGTACATGTACAGCGGGTAAAAAGGAACCGTGTCTCGCGCTGAGATTTGCAGAGATCTGTGGGTACCTTTCCTCCAGGTTGCCCTGGCATTCCTCTTGATCCATCAGACCCCGCTCGACCCTGAAACAAAAGAAAAATCAGTCACACAGTTGAAGGTGCTGACTCTCACTGGGGTACAGGTCCCCTCCTCTCCTGAAGGTGCTGACTCTCACTGGGGTACAGGTCCCCTCCTCTCCTGAAGGTGCTGACTCTCACTGGGGTACAGGTCCCCTCCTCTCCTGAAGGTGCTGACTCTCACTGGGGTACAGGTCCCCTCCTCTCCTGAAGGTGCTGACTCTCACTGGGGTACAGGTCCCCTCCTCTCCTGAAGGTGCTGACTCTCACTGGGGTACAGGTCCCCTCCTCTCCTGAAGGTGCTGACTCTCACTGGGGTACAGGTCCCCTCCTCTCCTGAAGGTGCTGACTCTCACTGGGGTACAGGTCTCCTCTCTCCTGAAGGTACTGACTCTCACTGGGGTACAGGTCCCCTCCCTCCTGAAGGTGCTGACTCTCACTGGGGTACAGGTCCCCTCCTCTCCTGAAGATGCTGACTCTCACTGGGGTACGGGTTCCCTCCTCTGCTGAAGGTACTGACTCTCACTGGGGTACGGGTCCCCTCCTCTCCTGAGGGTACTGACTCTCACTGGGGTACGGGTCCCCTCCTCTCCTGAAGGTGCTGACTCTCACTGGGGTACGGGTCCCCTCCTCTGCTGAAGGTGCTGACTCTCACTGGGGTACAGGTCCCCTCTCTCCTGAAGGTGCTGACTCTAACTGGGGTACAGGTCACCTCCTCTCCTGAAGGTGTTGACTCTCACTGGGGTACAGGTCACCTCCTCTCCTGAAGGCACTGACTCTCACTGGGGTACGGGTCCCCTCCTCTCCTGAAGGTGCTGACTCTCACTGGGGTACGGGTCCCCTCCTCTCCTGAAGGTGCTGACTCTCACTGGGGTACGGGTCCCCTCCTCTCCTGAAGGTGCTGACTCTTACTGGGGTACGGGTCCCCTCCTCTCCTGAAGGTGTTGACTCTCACTGGGGTACGGGTCCCCTCCTCTCCTGAAGGTGCTGACTCTCACTGGGGTACGGGTCCCCTCCTCTCCTGAAGGTGCTGACTCTTACTGGGGTACGGGTCCCCTCCTCTCCTGAAGGTGTTGACTCTCACTGGGGTACGGGTCCCCTCCTCTCCTGAAGGTGCTGACTCTCACTGGGGTACGGGTCCCCTCCTCTCCTGAAGGTGCTGACTCTCACTGGGGTACGGGTCCCCTCCTCTCCTGAAGGTGCTGACTCTCACTGGGGTACGGGTCCCCTCCTCTCCTGAAGGTGCTGACTCTCACTGGGGTACAGGTCCCCTCCTCTCCTGAAGGTGCTGACTCTCACTGGGGTACGGGTCCCCTCCTCTCCTGAAGGTGCTGACTCTCACTGGGGTACAGGTCCCCTCCTCTCCTGAAGGTGCTGACTCTCTACTTCTCTTCTTCGGCAGTCCATTGGAACCGAGGATGACTTGCTTCCACATTAAAAATGAGTTCTCAGGTGACTGATGAGTCCAATGCGGGACCTACAGTCTCTGTCACAGATGGGGCAGACGGTGGTTGAAGGGGCGGGTGGGTGGGGTGCTTGGGTTGACGTGCACTCCTTCCACTGTTTGTGCTTGGCTTCCGCTTGCTCCCGGCGAAGAGACTCGAGGTGTTCGGCGCCTTCCCAGATGCCTCTCCTCCACTTTGTGCGGACTTGGGCCAGGGATTCCCAGGTGTCAGTGGGGTGTTGCACTTTTTCAAGGAGTCTTTGAGGGTGTCCTTGAAGCGTTTCCTCTGCCCACCTGGGGCTCTCTTGCCGTGTCGGAGCTCCGAGTAAAGCGCTTGTTTTGGGAGTCTCGTATTGGGCATGCGGACGATGTGGCCTGTCCATCGGAGCTGATCGAGCGTGGTCAAAGCTTCAATGCTGGGGATGTTGGCCTGAGTGAGAACACTGACGTTGGTGCGCCTATCCTGCCAATGGATTTGCAGGATCTTGCGGAGGCAGCGTTGGCGGTACCTCTCCAGTGCTTTGAGGTGCCTGCTGTACATGATCCATGTCTCTGAGGCATACAGGAGGGCGGGTATCACTACTGCTCTGTAGACCATGAGCTTGGTGCTGGGTTTGAGGTCCTGGTCTTCAAACACTCTCTTTCTCAGGCGACCAAAGGCTGCACTGGCACACTGAAGGCGGTGTTGGACTTCGTCATCGACGTCAGCCCTTGTTGACAGTAGGCACCCGAGGTATGGAAAGTGGTCCACGTTGTCCAAGGCCTCGTCAAGGATTTTGATAATCGGGGTTGGTAGAGGACCTTTGTCTTACGGATGTTTAGTGTAAGGCCCATGCTCTCGTACGCTTCGGTGAAGGTGTTGACAATGGCTTGGAGTTTGGCCTCAGAATGTACGCAGACGCAAGTGTCGTCTGCATAAAGAGGATGGGATGACCTTGGATCTAGACTGGAGGCGACAGAGGTTGAACACTTTCCCGTTTGTTCTGTAGATTAGCTCCACTCCAGCGGGGAGCTTACTGAGGGTGAGATGGAGCATTGCAGCCAGGACGATCGAGAAGAGCTTTGGTGCGATGACACAGCCTTGCTTGACCCCGGACCGTACGTGAATTGGGTCTGTGGTGGATCCGTTGGTCAGGATCACGGCTTGCATGTCGTCGTGAAGCAGGCGGAGGATGGTGACAAACTTTTGAGGGCAGCCGAATTTGAGGAGGACACTCCATAATCCCTCACGGTTGACGGTGTCGAAGGCCTTGTGAGGTCAAAGAAGGCCATGTACAGCGGTTGGTGCTGTTCCCTGCATTTCTCTTGTAATTGACGTGCAGTGAAGATCATGTCCATTGTGCCCCTTAGTGGGCGGAATCTGCATTGCGAATCTGGGAGGAGCTCTTCAGCCACTGGGAGAAGGCGATTAAGGAGGATTCTTGCGATGACTTTCCCTGTGGCAGACAGCAGGGAGATTCCTCTGTAATTACCGCAATCGGACTTGTCACCTTTCTTGAAGATGGTCACGATTACGGCGTCTCTGAGATCTCCTCCTTCCAAATAAGAGAAATTAGTTAATGAATTCGCGCCAGTAGTGCTTCTCCGCCATGTTTTAGTGCCTCGGCAGGGATTCCGTCTGCTCCTGAGGCCTTGTTGTTCTTCAGTTGTCAGATGGCCTTTTCAACCTCATGCTGGGCTGGGGTTGTGCTGAGGTGGTGGCGGGTAGCATGCTGCGGGATGGAGTTGAGGACACTCGCGTCGAAGACAGAGTCTCGGTTAAGGAGATCTTCGAAGTGCTCCTTCCAGCGGGCACTGACTGCCTCTCTGTCCTTGATGAGTACCTCTCCATTCTTGGCCCGCAGTGGGGTAGGACCTTGGGTGCTTGGGCCGTAGGCGGTCTTGACTGCGCTAAGGAATCCACGCACGTCGTGGTTGTCGGCTAGCTGCTGGATCTCCTGCGCTTTCTCCACCCACCATCTGTTCTTTAGGTCGCGAGTTTTTTGTTGGACCTCGGCCTTCAGGCATCTGTAGAGCTGCTTTCTTGCTCTCGAGTTCTGTTGCTGTTTCCAGATCAGGAATGCCTTGCGCTCATTAGCTCCTGGATCTCCTGGTCGTTCTCGTCGAACCAGACTTGGTGTTTCCTGGTCGAGTGACCGAGCGTCTCTTCACAGGTGCTGATTATGGAGGCCTTGAGTGCAGACCAGGCGCTGTGGACACTCTGTGTCTCTGCATCACTGGGAGTCGTCAGGTTGGTTGTGAGGCGCAGGCTGAATAGGGCTTTCTTAGCGGAGTCTTTGACTGCTCCAGCGTTGATTTTCCTGCGGCATTGCTTCTGTTTTGGGGCTACGTTGATGGAAATGACAGAGCGGATTAGGCGGTGGTCTGTCCAGCAGTTGTCAGATCCTGTCATGGCGCGGGTGATGCGGATGTCCTTACGGTCCCTCGCTCGGACGATGACGTAGTCCAGCAGATGCCAGTGCTTGGAGCGAGGGTGTTGCCATGAAGCCTTGTACTTGTCTCTCTGACGGAACAAGGTGTTGGTTATGACAAGGCCATGTTCTAAGCATTTCGTCAAGAGGAGGGTACCGTTGTTGGCTTTCCCTACCCCCTTCTCTGCCGATCACACCTCCCCAGAGGTCTGTGTCCTTTCCAACTCTGGCGTTAAAGTCGCCAAGGAGGATCAGCTTGTCGCCTGTTGGGACTCGGGACAGGATTTGTTCGAGGCTGGAGTAGAATTCCTCTTTGGTCTCGTCTGTCGCTTCCAGTGTTGGGGCGTACGCACTGATGACCGTAGCGCACTGGCTCCGGGCTAGGGTGAGCCGAAGAGTCATGAGGCGTTCGTTTATACCGCTAGGAGAGTCTCTGAGACGTCCAACGAGCTCATTTTTTATGGCGAAGCCTACCCCATGGAGGCGGCGTTCTTCTTCAGGTTTGCCTTTCCAGAAGGTGTAGCCACCGCTTTGCTCCTTGAGCTGGCCTTCCCCTGCCCGCCGGGTCTCACTTAGGGCGGCGATGTCTATGTCAAAACGTCCGAGTTCCCGGGCAACGATAACAGTACGGCGTTCCGGTCTGTCACTGTTGGGGTTGTCCATGAGGGTCCTGACGTTCCAGGTCCCGAACTTCATTTTAAAGGGTGGAAGATGCCTGTGCGTGAATTCTTTTAATGTGGGGTGGCCGTTGCACACCAGCTACCACACGGGCTTGACAGAGCAAGATCTTGGTCTAATGGCAAGGGGATCCAAGACCAGGCTCTGCTACATGGCCTGACTCTCACTGGGGTACGGGTCCCCTCCTCTCCTGAAGGTGCTGACTCTCACTGGGGTACGGGTCCCCTCCTCTCCTGAAGGTGCTGACTCTCACTGGGGTACGGTCCCCTCCTCTCCTGAAGGTGCTGACTCTCACTGGGGTACGGTCCCCTCCTCTCCTGAAGGTGCTGACTCTCACTGGGGTTCAGGTCCCCTCCTCTCCTGAAGGTGTTGACTCTCACTGGGGTACGGGTCCCCCCCTCTCCTGAAGGTGCTGACTCTCACTGGGGTACGGGTCCCCTCCTCTCCTGAAGGTGCTGACTCTCACTGGGGTACGGGTCCCCTCCTCTCCTGAAGGTGTTGACTCTCACTGGGGTACGGGTCCCCTCCTCTCCTGAAGGTGTTGACTCTCACTGGGGTACGGGTCCCCCCCTCTCCTGAAGGTGCCAACTCTCACTGGGGTACGGGTTCCCTCCTCTCCTGAAGGTGCTGACTCTCACTGTGGTACAGGTCACTGGCCTATAATCAGGAGCAGGAGCCCTGGCTAATATTTTCCCTTCCTTACCCGGAGGCCAATTGTAGCTCCTAGTAACAGGAGGAGGCCATTCAGCCCCTCGAGCCTGTTCCGCCATTCAGTTAGATCAGGGCTGATCTGTATCTTAACTCCATCTCCCCGCCTTGGTTCCATAACCCTTAATACCCTTATCCAACAAAAATCTAACAATCTCAGATCTGAAATTTCCAATTGACCCCCAGCCTCAACAGCTTTTTGGGGGAGAGAGTTCCAGATTTCCACTGCCCTTTGTGTGAAGAAGTGCTTCCTGACATCGCCCCTGAACGGCCTGGCTCTAATTTTAAGGTTCTGCCCCCTTGTTCTGGACTCCCCCCACCAGAGGAAATAGTTTCTCTCTATCGACCCCATCAAATCCTTTAATCATCTTAAACACCTCGATTAGATATAGAAACGTGGCCCTGACTTATCACAGAATGGGGTATCACAGAATCATAGAATGACACAGCACAGGAGGAGGCCATTCGGCTCATCATGCCTGTGCCGGCTCTTTGAAAGAGCTCTCCAATTAGTCCCACTCCCCCCTGCTCTTTCCCCATAGCCCAGCACATTTTTCACCTTCTAGTATTTATCCAATTCCCTTTTGAAAGTTACTATTGAATCTGCTCCCACCGCCCTTTCAGGCAGCGCATTCCAGATCACAACAACTCGCTGCGTAAAATAACTCTCCTCCTCACCCCTCTGGTTCTTTTGCCAATTATCTTCAATCTGTGTCCTCTGGTTACCGACCCTCCTGCCACTGGAAACAGCTTCTCCTTATTTACTCTATTTTTTATGACTTTGGACACCTCTATCAATCTTACGGTCAGCCCCACCCCACGTACAGCAGCCCCCCTCCCCGTGTATCTGTGGTGGGATATTCCCAACACGTTCCACATCCCCGGCTCTTCAAACCTCCCCAAAGGCCAGGACGCAACGTCAAGGTAAGTTTGGAGTTCAGAAACCCACGAGCACACTCACCCTGCGGCCTGGTTTTCCAGTGGGACCGGGTGGGCCTTGAGCACCTCTCGGACCCTGTGTTAAAGAGAGAATGATGAGTTTAATGGGAACCCTTGGGTAACTGTGTGAGTGCCGAGCACTCTGTCAACACTGCATGTCTGTCAATTAAAGGGTTTGCTATACCGGACTGGACAGGTTCAAATCCCACCGGAGCATCTACACAGCGCCGCGCACAACCTCAGGACATCCCAACGCGCTTCACAGCCAATGAAGTACTTTTGAAGTGTAGTCACTGCTGTAGGAAACACGGCAGCCAATTTGCACACAGCAAGATCCCACAAACAGCAAAGTGATAATGACCAGATAATCTGTTTTAGTGATGTTGGTTGAGGGATAAATATTGGCCCCAGGACACCGGGGAGAACTCCCCTGCTCTTCTTCGAAATAGTGCCATGGGATCTTTTACTTCCACCTGAGAGGGCAGACGGGGCTTCGGTTTAACGTCTCATCCGAAAGACGGCACCTCCGACAGTGCGGCGCTCCCTCAGTACTGCCCCTCCGACAGTGCGGCACTCCCTCAGTACTGCCCCTCCGACAGTGCAGCGCTCCCTCAGTACTGCCCCTCCGACAGTGCAGCACTCCCTCAGTACTGCCCCTCCGACAGTGCGGCGCTCCCTCAGTACTGCCCCTCCGACAGTGCGGCACTCCCTCAGTACTGCCCCTCCGACAGTGCAGCGCTCCCTCAGTACTGCCCCTCCGACAGTGCAGCACTCCCTCAGTACTGCCCCTCCGACAGTGCGGCACTCCCTCAGTACTGCCCCTCCGACAGTGCAGCGCTCCCTCAGTACTGCCCCTCCGACAGTGCAGCACTCCCTCAGTACTGCCCCTCCGACAGTGCGGCGCTCCCTCAGTACTGCGGGGTGGGGGGAGGGGCCGAGTGGGGGGACGGGCGGGGTGGGAGGACAGGGCGGATTGGGGGGACGGGCGGAGTGGGGGGACGGGCCGTGTGGGGGGACGGGCCGAGTGGGGGGAAGGGCGGGGTGGGGGGACGGGCGGGGTGGGGGGAGGGGCCGAGTGGGGGGACGGGCGGGGTGGGAAGACGGGCGGAGTGGGGGGACGGGCCGAGTGGGGGGACGGGCCGAGTGGGAGGACGGGCGGAGTGGGGGGACGGGCGGAGTGGGAGGACGGGCCGAGTGGGGGGACGGGCGGGGTGGGAGGACAGGCGGAGTGGGGGGACGGGCGGAGTGGGGGACGGGCGGAGTGGGGGGACGGGCGGGGTGGGGGGACGGGCGGAGTGGGGGGACGGGCGGGGTGGGGGGACGGGCGGAGTGGGGGGAGGGGCCGAGTGGAGGGAGGGGCCGAGTGGGGGGACGGGCGGGGTGGGGGGACGGGCCGAGTGGGGGGACAGTCAGGGTGAGGAGGGGTTGCAGGGCTCGCTGCTGGAATCAACAATGCTTCTGATTTACATCAATGACCTTGCTCAGAAACTCGATACAAAGTGGTTAAATTTGCCGATGAAACCAGACTCGGAATGGCAGCAAAATCAGAAAAGACAGCTCAGAAATCACAGAGCCCGGGATTGGTTAATATCACAGAGCCCGGGATTGGTTAATATCACAGAGCCCGGGATTGGTTAATATCACAGAGCCCGGGATTGGTTAATATCACAGAGCCCGGGATTGGTTAATATCACAGAGCCCGGGACTGGTTAATATCACAGAGCCCGCGACTGGTTAATATCACAGAGCCCGGGATTGGTTAATATCACAGAGCCCGGGATTGGTTAATATCACAGAGCCCGGGATTGGTTAATATCACAGAGCCCGGGATTGGTTAATATCACAGAGCCCGTGACTGGTTAATATCACAGAGCCCGGGATTGGTTAATATCACAGAGCCCGGGATTGGTTAATATCACAGAGCCCGCGACTGGTTAATATCACAGAGCCCGGGATTGGTTAATATCACAGAGCCCGGGATTGGTTAATATCACAGAGCCCGCGACTGGTTAATATCACAGAGCCCGGGATTGGTTAATATCACAGAGCCCGGGATTGGTTAATATCACAGAGCCTGGGATTGGTTAATATCACAGAGTCGCCACTGGTTAATATCACAGACCAGAACTGGTTAATATCACAGAGTCGCCATTGGTTAATATCACAGACCAGAACTGGTTAATATCACAGAGTCGCCACTGGTTAATATCACAGACCAGAACTGGTTAATATCACAGAGTCGCCACTGGTTAATATCACAGACCAGAACTGGTTAATATCACAGAGTCGCCATTGGTTAATATCACAGACCAGAACTGGTTAATATCACAGAGTCGCCATTGGTTAATATCACAGACTAGAACTGGTTAATATCACAGAGTCGCCATTGGTTAATATCACAGACTAGAACTGGTTAATATCACAGAGTCGCCACTGGTTAATATCACAGACCAGAACTGGTTAATATCACAGAGTCGCCATTGGTTAATATCACAGACTAGAACTGGTTAATATCACAGAGTCGCCATTGGTTAATATCACAGACTAGAACTGGTTAATATCACAGAGTCGCCACTGGTTAATATCACAGACCAGAACTGGTTAATATCACAGAGTCGCCATTGGTTAATATCACAGACTAGAACTGGTTAATATCACAGACCAGAACTGGTTAATATCACAGAGTCGCCATTGGTTAATATCACAGACTAGAACTGGTTAATATCACAGAGCCCGTTACTGGTTAATATCACAGACTAGAACTGGTTAATATCACAGAGCCCGTTACTGGTACTCGCTTACCTGAGGGCCAAAGTCTCCCATTTCACCTTTAATTCCGAGGTATCCAGGGGGTCCCTGAAAAATTAAATCGAGACAGTTAAAAGAGATGTGGGCCCAGAGCAAACTGTCCACCGACACAGGCCCCTCCCACAGCGGCCCGGCCCCGCCCACAGCGGCCCGGCCCCGCCTACACAGGCCCCACCCAAGCAGGCTCAATATATGTGGGCCCCTCTCACATCAGCTCCAGCCTCACAGGCTCCCCCACCCAGTCGCAGGCCCCTTCAGCCAGTGCTGCCTGCTTCCCCAGGAACAGGACGAGAAAGGCTCATTGAACTGTTCCTCTCACAGACCATCTGCAATCTGATGTGTCATGGACTCAGTGTAATTAATCACTAACCGTGTTTGTTTCTCAGAGGGTAACTCAAGTGGAATTCCAGAATGTTTTGCCTAACTCTGTATAATTGTCCGACATCGTTCAGCTGTTTAACTCTTTAGTAACCAATTGTCATTTCAAACAGTCATGAGCCTGTGGCTCAGATCGCATCGAGCGTCACGAGCCGCTGAAGGTGACGAGGCTGAGGAACAGAGTCAATAACTGACTGCACCGCCCAGCCATCCCTCTTAGGCAGTCCCTCAGAACCGAAGATGACTTGCTTCCACACTAGAAATGAGTTCTCAGGTGACTGATGAGTCCAATGTGGGACCTACAGTCTCTGTCACAGGTGGGGCAGACGGTGGTTGAAGGGGCGGGTGGGTGGGGTGCTTGGGTTGACGTGCGCTCCATCCGCTGTTTGCGCTTGGCTTCCGCTTGCTCCCGGCGAAGAGACTCGAGGTGTTCGGCGCCTTCCCGGATGCTTCTCCTCCACTTTGTGCGGTCTTGGGTCAGGGATTCCCAGGTGTCGGTGGGGATGTTACACTTTTTCAAGGAGGCTTTGAGGGTGTCCTTGAAGCGTTTCTTCTGCCCACCTGGGGCTCTCTTGCCGTGTCGGAGCTCCGAGTAGAGCGCTTGTTTTGGGAGTCTCGTATCGGGCATGCGGACGACGTGGCCCGTCCATCGGAGCTGATCGAGCGTGGTCAAAGCTTCGATGCTGGGGATGTTGGCCTGAGCGAGAACACTGACGTTGGTGCGCCTATCCTGCCAATGGATTTGCAGGATCTTGCGGAGACAGCGTTGGTGGTACCTCTCTAGTGCTTTGAGGTGCCTGCTGTACATGGTCCATGTTTCTGAAGCATACAGGAGGGCGGGTATCACTACTGCTCTGTAGACCATGAGCTTGGTGCTGGGTTTGAGGTCCTGGTCTTCAAACACTCTCTTCCTCAGGCGACCGAAGGCTGCACTGGCACACTGAAGGCGGTGTTTGACTTCGTTATCGACGTCTGCCCTTGTTGACAGTAGGCTCCCGAGGTATGGAAAGTGGTCCACGTTGTCCAAGGCCTTGTCGTGGATTTTGATAATTGGGGGGCAGTACTGTGTGGCGGGGGCAGGTTCGCAGAGGACCTTTGTCTTACAGATGTTTAGTGTAAGGCCCATGCTCTCGTACGCTTCAGTGAAGGTGTTGATGATGGTTTGGAGTTCGACCTCAGATTGTGCGCAGACGCAAGCGTCGTCTGCATAAAGAGGATGGGATGACCTTGGATCTAGACTGGAGGCGACAGAGGTTGAACACTTTCCCGTTTGTTCTCTAGATTAGCTCCACTCCAGCGGGGAGCTTACTGAGGGTGAGATGGAGCATTGAAGCCAGGAAGATCGAGAAGAGCGTTGGTGCGATGACACAGCCTTGCTTGACCCCGGTCCGTACGTGAATTGGGTCTGTGGTGGATCCGTTGGTCAGGATCACGGCTTGCATGTGAAACGTATAAAATTCTGACAGGACTAGACAGACTGGATGCAGGGAGGATGTTTCCCCTGGCTGGGGGGTCGAGAACGAGGGGTCACAGTCTCAGGATACGGGGTAGGACATTTAGGACTGAGATGAGGAGAAATTTCTTCACTCAGAGGGTGGTGAACCTGTGGAATTCTCTACCACAGAAGGCTGTGGAGGCCAAGTCACTGAATATATTTAAGAATGAGAAGTCGCACAACACCAGGTTATAGTCCAATATTTAAGAAGGCGATAGATAGATTTCTAGACACAAAAGGCATCAAGGGGTATGGGGAGAGAGCGGGAATATGGTATTGAGATAGAGGATCAGCCATGATCATATTGAATGGCGGAGCAGGCTCGAAGGGCCGAATGGCCGACTCCTGCTCCTATTTTTCTATGTTTCTATGTTGTGAAGCAGGCGGAGGATGGTGACAAACTTTTGAGGGCAGCCGAATTTGAGGCGGACACTCCATAATCCCTCACGGTTGACAGTGTCGAAGGCCTTTGTGAGGTCAAAGAAGGCCAGGTACTGCGGTTGGTGCTGTTTCCTGCATTTCTCTTGTAATTGACGCGCGGTGAAGATCATGTCCATTGTGCCCCTTAGTGGGCGGAATCCACATTGCGACTCTGGGAGGGATAACTGGCGCCATTGTTGACTTTCAGGCTCCCTGTGTCTGAGCTCCACTCCAACTCTGACAGATGGTGCCAGAGACACACAAAACCTTTCTGGAGAAGATCAGCAGTGAGGGCCTCCACTCTCTCCCCTGCCTGCTCCCCATATCCCTCCCGTCCCCTCCACTCCTCTCCCCTCCCCTTTCCCTCTTCTCTCCTCCCCTCCCTGCCCTCCGCTCCCTATCTCCCTCTCCTCCTACCCACTCTCACATTCCCCTCCCCATGACTATCTTCATGCTCAATTGAGGAGTCAGTCACTCAGCGGTATTGCCTTCAAAGCCTCGTCCTGGGCTGATGGGATTCATTCATCAGTTACAGGCTTAGGAAAAAGGAAATTTTTTAAAATGTTTAGTCTGTGCCGAGCATGAATTCACCGAGTTATGCTTCAAACACTTGCAGCATCTGAAGAAAGAGAAATTAAGGAAAATCTGGTTCTTGAACTGGCCTCACATCCCAGGAAAACAAAACATCTTCAA
The DNA here is from genome assembly GCA_030390025.1 of Squalus acanthias. NCBI lineage: Eukaryota > Metazoa > Chordata > Chondrichthyes > Squaliformes > Squalidae > Squalus > Squalus acanthias. Next base: position 435,785 of record JASTWF010000153.1, on the reverse strand, counting down.
AAGCTCACGCGACCCGTGGGATTTATCGAAGGAATCTGGCTGCAATTATCGAACCAACAGATTGCCTAATAGATTGAGCGAATCCCTGGTTTAATTGTGATCTATGGCCGAGGCAGAGAGCTGGACCTCCGCCCCATGTACCCGGGACCCCTGTGTATCCGCGCCCCATGTACCCGGGACCCCCGTGTATCCGCGCCCCATGTACCCGAGACCCCTGTGTATCCGCGCCCCATGTACCCGGGACCCCCGTGTATCCGCGCCCCATGTACCCGAGACCCCTGTGTATCCGCGCCCCATGTACCCGGGACCCCCGTGTATCCGCGCCCCATGTACCCGGGACCCCCGTGTATCCGTGCCCCATGTACCCGGGACCCCCGTGTATCCGCGCCCCATGTACCCGAGATCACCCAGTTCCAGTACTTACAATCGGGCCAGGTCTGCCGGTCAATCCCATCGGTCCAGTAGGACCTCTCAATGCCAGCTGTAAGACAAACAGAAAAATCTCCGTCAACAAATGAAAAGCAAAAAAATAAAACCAGATTTCATTCATCTATTATCGCACCATGGCACTATTGGAAGAAGAGCAGGGGAGTTCTCCCTGGTGTCCTGGGGATATTTATCCCTCAACCAACATCAGTAAAACAGATGATCTGGTCATTATCACATTGCTGTTTGTGGGAGCTTGCTGTGCACAAATTGGCTGCTGCATTTCCTGCATTACATCAGAGACCACACTTGAAAAAGTGCTTCATTGGCTGTGAAGCGCTTTGGGACGTCCTGAGGTGGTGAAAGGCGCTGGAGAAATGCACGTCTGTCTTTCATAGCGTTATTTCCACAAGCCAATCACCTCCGGAGCCCTCTGCCGTCACCTGGCCATTGCTGAGCATCCCTCAACCATGCCATTACCATGGACGCTATTTTGGAATAAACATTCCTTCACGTTGTCATAACGACTGGATATGAAATTCTGCGGGTCACGACCCCAGACGTTATAAAAGATAAGAAAGAACTTGCAATTATACAGCGCCTTTCAAAGCTCAGCTGTTCCGGGGCGATGTCAGGAAGCACTTCTTCACACAAAGGGCAGTGGAAATCTGGAACTCTCCCCCCAGAAAGCTGTTGAGGCTGGGGGTCAATTGGAGCTTTCAAGACTGAGATGGTTAGATTTTTGTTGGGTAAGGGTATTAAGGGATACGGAGCAAAGGCGGGTAAATGGAGTTAAGATACGATCAGCCCTGATCTAATTACATGGCGGAACAGGCTCGAGGGGCTGAATGTCCACATCCTGTTCCTGTGTAACGGGCTCGAGGGGCTGAATGGCCTCCTCCTGTTCCTGTGTAACAGGCTCGAGGGGCTGAATGGCCTCCTCCTGTTCCTGTGTAACAGGCTCGAGGGGCTGAATGGTCTCCTCCTGTTGCTGTGTAACAGGCTCGAGGGGATGAATGGCCTCCTCCTGTTGCTGTGTAACAGGCTCGAGGGGCTGAATGGTCTCCTCCTGTTGCTGTGTAACAGGCTCGAGGGGCTGAATGGCCTCCTCTTGTTCCTGTGTAACAGGCTCGAGGGGCTGAATGGCCTCCTCCTGTTCCTGTGTAACAGGATCGAGGGGCTGAATGGCCTCCTCCTGTTCCTGTGTAACAGGCTCGAGGGGCTGAATGGCCTCCTCCTGTTCCTGTGTAACGGGCTCGAGGGGCTGAATGGCCTCCTCCTGTTCCTGTGTAACAGGCTCGAGGGGCTGAATGGCCGCCTCCTGTTCCTGTGTAACAGGCTCGAGGGGCTGAATGGCCTCCTCCTGTTCCTGTGTAACAGGCTCGAGGGGCTGAATGGTCTCCTCCTGTTGCTGTGTAACAGGCTCGAGGGGATGAATGGCCACCTCCTGTTGCTGTGTAACAGGCTCGAGGGGCTGAATGGTCTCCTCCTGTTGCTGTGTAACAGGCTCGAGGGGCTGAATGGCCTCCTCTTGTTCCTGTGTAACAGGCTCGAGGGGCTGAATGGCCTCCTCCTGTTCCTGTGTAACAGGATCGAGGGGCTGAATGGCCTCCTCCTGTTCCTGTGTAACAGGCTCGAGGGGCTGAATGGCCTCCTCCTGTTCCTGTGTAACGGGCTCGAGGGGCTGAATGGCCTCCTCCTGTTCCTGTGTAACGGGCTCGAGGGGCTGAATGGCCTCCTCCTGTTCCTGTGTAACAGGCTCGAGGGGCTGAATGGCCGCCTCCTGTTCCTGTGTAACAGGCTCGAGGGGCTGAATGGCCTCCTCCTGTTCCTGTGTAACAGGCTCGAGGGGCTGAATGGTCTCCTCCTGTTGCTGTGTAACAGGCTCGAGGGGATGAATGGCCACCTCCTGTTGCTGTGTAACAGGCTCGAGGGGCTGAATGGTCTCCTCCTGTTGCTGTGTAACAGGCTCGAGGGGCTGAATGGCCTCCTCTTGTTCCTGTGTAACAGGCTCGAGGGGCTGAATGGCCTCCTCCTGTTCCTGTGTAACAGGATCGAGGGGCTGAATGGCCTCCTCCTGTTCCTGTGTAACGGGCTCGAGGGGCTGAATGGCCTCCTCCTGTTCCTGTGTAACGGGCTCGAGGGGCTGAATGGCCTCCTCCTGTTCCTGTGTAACAGGCTCGAGGGGCTGAATGGCCGCCTCCTGTTCCTGTGTAACAGGCTCGAGGGGCTGAATGGCCTCCTCCTGTTCCTGTGTAACAGGCTCGAGGGGCTGAATGGTCTCCTCCTGTTGCTGTGTAACAGGCTCGAGGGGATGAATGGCCACCTCCTGTTGCTGTGTAACAGGCTCGAGGGGCTGAATGGTCTCCTCCTGTTGCTGTGTAACAGGCTCGAGGGGCTGAATGGCCTCCTCCTGTTCCTGTGTAACAGGCTCGAGGGGCTGAATGGCCTCCTCCTGTTCCTGTGTAACAGGCTCGAGGGGCTGAATGGCCTCCTCCTGTTCCTGTGTAATAGGCTCGAGGGGCTGAATGGCCTCCTCCTGTCCCTCTGTTCCGAAGAGTTCTAGAACAATTTCTTTCTTTGACCCACCTGAGCTTTCCAAGGGTTGAACAGCTGGGGCTGGCCGGGACGCTACTGATGAGCGGTACACCCCAGCTTTACAAATGATTCTGCCCCTGGGACTGGCGAGGGGGTCTCTGATCTTTGTGCGAGAATGGGCAGGGGTTCTGGGCAGGGGTTCCGCTCTGTCTCAGTTACGCTGGCCCTGGAGATACCTGGTCTCTAGGGGGTTATCATGGAGATGCGATTGATGCCTGTCCAGTTCCTTTTTTGGGGAGTTGTAATGTAGGGAAGAATGCCATGTTCTTACCAAGTCTTCTCATTCCCTTGCCCTGAGTGACTCGACTCGAATGTCAATCTCTCGCTTGGTCAACAGAAAGCAACCTGACTGATGTGTCGGAGGTTAGAGGGAGTGACACCTTACCTCCTCCAATGGAGAACTCTCCCGGCTCCACACACGATTACAGTCCTTACCCTTTGTTATTAGTTACACCCTGTCACATACTGTGATTAGTACTTACCCTGGCCTGCTGTAATATTGCTTGCGCTTGAGATTCTTGTGCTGATACCATGGGCCCTTTCTCGCCAGCACTGCCACCACCAGTGAATCGGAACTGAGGAAAAGAAGAACTGGAGTCACCGTCTGCAGCAATAAAACAGAGAAAGCAAGAGGTCCCAGTAATCACCCCCAGTCCATCCCTCATGGGGACAATCTCATCCTTTGCGCTGATGCTATACCTCCCCAGTGTAGAGGGAGCTTTACTTTATTCTAACCCGTGCTGTACCTGCCCTGGGAGTGTTTGATGGGACAGTGTAGAGGGAGTTTTACTCTGTATCTAACCCGTGCTGGACCTGCCCTAGGAGTGTTTGATGGGGACAGTGTAGAGGGAGCTTTACTCTGTATCTAACCCGTGCTGTACCTGCCCTGGGAGTGTTTGATGGGACAGTGTAGAGGGAGCTTTACTCTGTATCTAACCCGTGCTGTCCCTGCCCTGGGAGTGTTTGATGGGACAGTGTAGAGGGAGCTTTACTCTGTATCTAACCCGTGCTGTACCTGCCCTGGGAGTGTTTGATGGGACAGTGTAGAGGGAGCTTTACTCTGTATCTAACCCGTGCTGTACCTGCCCTGGGAGTGTTTGATGGGACAGTGTAGAGGGAGCTTTACTCTGTATCTAACCTGTGCTGTACCTGCCCTGGGGGCGTTTGATGGGACAGTGTAGAGGGAGCTTTACTCTGTATCTAACCTGTGCTGTACCTGCCCTGGGGGCGTTTGATGGGACAGTGTAGAGGGAGCTTTACTCTGTATCTAACCTGTGCTGTACCTGCCCTGGGGGCGTTTGATGGGACAGTGTAGAGGGAGCTTTACTCTGTATCTAACCTGTGCTGTACCTGCCCTGGGGGCGTTTGATGGGACAGTGTAGTGGGAGCTTTACTCTGTATCGAACCCTGTTCTGGGTATGCTTCACATGGGCATTGACTCTGACTGTGCAGTCCTCCCCGGGCGACATTAACTGTGCGTCAGTAACGCTGGGGCACTGAGCCAAATTGCCGTTGCCCCGGCAAAGATCAGCTGACTTGGTACCGCCAATAGCTGGGCTGCGTGACTCAGTACCATGGCATGTGTTCACCCCCCGAGACTGGGGTCTGGTAATTGCTGCTCCCGGCCAGGTCTGGGAGGATGTCCGTACCACGTGCCGTGTCCGGAAGCTGGAATTTATAAAGTAACTCGAATATACTCACAGGCAGCATGAGGAGGGTGCCTGGGGGTCCGGGTAATCCATCAGCTCCGGGGAGGCCTGATCGACCGGCGGGACCCTGTCAGGAGAGGAAGCAGAGATCAGAACGTGTTTGTGGTGAACTCGGACAACTGACACCGCAGAAAACACCCAGCTCAACACATTGAATCATAGAATGGTAACAGCACAGAGGGAGGCCATTCGGCCCGTCCAGCCTGTGCCGGCTCTCTGTAAGACACTTCAGCTAGTCCCACTCCCCCGCCCTTTCCCCGTAGCCCTGCTAATTGTTTTCTTTCAGGTACTTATCCAATTCCCTTTTGAAAGCTGTGATTGAATCTGCCTCCACCACCCTTTCAGGCAGCGCATTCCAGATCCTAACCACTCGCTGCATAAAAAAGTTTTTCCTCATGTCACCTTTGGTTCTTCTGCCAATCACCTTAAATCTGTGTCCTCTGGTTCTCGACCCTTCCGCCAATGGGAACAGTTTCTCTCTATCTCCTCTGTCTAGACCCTCATGATTTTGAACACCTCTATCAAATCTCCTCTCAATCTTCTCTGCTCCAAGGAGAACAACCCCAGCTTCTCCAGTCTATCCCCGTAACTGAAGTCCCTCCTCCCTGGAACCATTCTTGTAAATCTTTTCTGCACCCTCTCTAAGGCCTTCACATCCTTCCTAAAGTGCGGTGCCCAGAATTGAACACAATACTCCAGTTGAGGCCAAACCAGTGTTTTATAAAAGTTCATCATAACTTCCTCGCTTTTGTACCCTGCTACAGGTAGAGTTTAGGGAGCGAGGAGAGAGATTAAAAAGCACGACCTCAAAAGTAGTAATTTCTGGATTACTCCTGGTGTCACGAGCTTGTGCATATAGAAATAGGAGGATAGAGCAGGGAATGTGTGGCTGGAGAGATGGTGCAGGAGGGAGGGCTTCAGATTCCTGGAGCATTGGGACCGGTTCTGGGAGAGGTGGGACCGGTTTTGGGAGAAGTGGGACCGGTTCTGGGAGCATTGGGACCGGTTCTGGAAGCATTGGGACCGGTTCTGAAAGCATTGGGACCGGTTCTGGAAGCATTGGGACTGGTTCTGGGAGAGGTGGGACCTGTACAGGCCATACAGGTTGCGCCTCAACAGAGCCGGGACCAATATCCTCGCGGGGGGGTTTGCTAGTGCTGTTGGGAGTTTAAACTAAGTTGGCAGGGGGATGGGCACCAGGATGTAGCATTAGAAAGGAGAAACAAAGGGCACAAAGGATTGGGAGAGACGGAGAGCACTAAAGTAAGAAATAGTGAGGTATTAGGTGGGGTCAGACTAAGAGAGAACACAGGATGGTCTAAGATAGGTTTCCAGTGTATGTGTGTAAACGCACGAAGTGTGGTAAACAAGGTTGGTGAGCTGCAGGCACAAATAGCCACATGGGAATATGATATAGTGGCAACGCAACCCGAGCATAAAGGGCCGGGAGTGGGGTCAGGGAGTGGGGTTCAGGGAGTGGGGTTCAGGGAGTGGGGTTCAGAGAGTGGGGTTCAGGGAGTGGGGTTCAGGGAGTGGGGTTCAGGGAGTGTGTGGTTCAGGGAGTGGGGTTCAGGGAGTGTGGGGTTCAGGGAGTGGGGTTCAGGGTGTGAGGTTCAGGGAGTGTGGGGTTCAGGGAGTGGGGTTCAGGGAGTGGGGTTCAGGGAGTGGGGTTCAGGGAGTGGGGTTCAGGGAGTGGTGTTCAGGGAGTGTGGGGTTCAGGGAGTGTGGGGTTCAGGGAGTGGGGTTCAGGGAGTGTGGGGTTCAGGGAGTGGGGTTCAGGGAGTGGGGTTCAGGGAGTGGGGTTCAGGGAGTGTGGGGTTCAGGGAGTGGGGTTCAGGGAGTGTGGTTCAGGGAGTGTGGGGTTCAGGGAGTGGGGTTCAGGGAGTGGGGTTCAGGGAGTGTGGGGTTCAGGGAGTGGGGTTCAGGGAGTGTGGTTCAGGGAGTGCGGGGTTCAGGGAGTGTGGGGTTCAGGGAGTGTGGGGTTCAGGGAGTGGGGTTCAGGGAGTGGGGTTCAGGGAGTGTGGGGTTCAGGGAGTGGGGTTCAGGGAGTGGCGTTCGGGGAGTGGGGTTCAGGGAGTGCGGGGTTCGGGGAGTGTGGGGTTCAGGGAGTGTGGGGTTCAGGGAGTGGGGTTCAGGGAGTGGGGTTCAGGGAGTGGGGTTCAGGGAGTGCGGGGTTCGGGGAGTGTGGGGTTCAGGGAGTGGGGTTCAGGGAGTGTGGGGTTCAGGGAGTGGGGTTCAGGGAGTGTGGGGTTCAGGGAGTGGGGTTCAGTGAGTGGTGTTCAGGGAGTGTGGGGTTCAGGGAGTGGGGTTCAGGGAGTGTGGGGTTCAGGGAGTGTGGGGTTCAGGGAGTGGTGTTCAGGGAGTGGTGTTCAGGGAGTGTGAGGTTCAGGGAGTGTGGGGTTCAGGGAGTGGGGTTCAGGGAGTGGTGTTCAGGGAGTGTGGGGTTCAGGGAGTGTGGGGTTCAGGGAGTGTGGGGTTCAGGGAGTGTGGGGTTCAGGGAGTGGGGTTCAGGGAGTGTGGGGTTCAGGGAGTGGGGTTCAGGGAGTGTGGGGTTCAGGGAGTGGGGTTCAGGGAGTGTGGGGTTCAGGGAGTGTGGGGTTCAGGGAGTGTGGGGTTCAGGGAGTGTGGGGTTCAGGGAGTGTGGAGTTCAGGGAGTGGTGTTCAGGGAGTGTGAGGTTCAGGGAGTGGGGTTCAGGGAGTGTGGGGTTCAGGGAGTGTGGGGTTCAGGGAGTGTGGGGTTCAGGGAGTGTGAGGTTCAGGGAGTGGTGTTCAGGGAGTGTGAGGTTCAGGGAGTGTGGGGTTCAGGGAGTGGGGTTCAGGGAGTGGTGTTCAGGGAGTGTGGGGTTCAGGGAGTGTGGGGTTCAGGGAGTGTGGGGTTCAGGGAGTGTGGGGTTCAGGGAGTGGGGTTCAGGGAGTGTGGGGTTCAGGGAGTGTGGGGTTCAGGGAGTGGGGTTCAGGGAGTGGGGTTCAGGGAGTGTGGGGTTCAGGGAGTGGGGTTCAGGGAGTGGGGTTCAGGGAGTGAGGGTTCGAGGTTTGCGGGTTCGGGGTCTGGGTTTTGGAGCAAGGGGGTTTAGGGGAGAGGGGTTTGGGAAGAGGGGGAAAGGGGTTCAGGGTTCGGGGAAAGATAGCCCTCACACTGCGAGTCTATGAGCAGGAGCCGATACAGAGACTGCTTGCTATGGTAGCCTTTGCCCACTGGGTGGCAGTGAGAGGCTGACGATCGCACTGACTGCACAGAGACGGGGTTTAAAGCGTTAACAATGTCCTGGGGAACAGGCTGATTATCAGATGTGAAGTTTAACTCTGCAACTATATATTGTGCTGTTCCTTTTACATCTTATTTTTACAGTCCTGCAGAATTTGCCAAGTGCCTAAAAGCCAACATTTCGTGACTGTCCTAATCGGGAGAAACAGGGAATCCGCTGCTTTAAAAGCCTTCACAATCTGAGGATAGTATTTAAGGTTTTGAACTTAGTACAACTCTGGCCAAAAGTGAGCCTGTGGGGAGAGATCTCCCATCAGTTTACGGAGCAAGGAGAGAGAATTCCAGAGTCCGGGGGGTCCCAGACAGCAAGGACCCTCTCCGTCTGATAGCTGCCCTGGGTGGGAGCAGGAGGGCGGATTTCTAGAATTACACACTGAGCCTGGGCAGACAGCTGGAGGAGGTCGTGGAGTGTGGTGGGGGAGTGGAGGGGCTATGGATGGATTGTAAATGAGGATTACGATTAAAGAGGGCAGAAATCTCCACAAGACGGTCACCCAGAATGTATAGGGAGCAGAAGGAATTTCATCCACTTCTTCATCTTAAAAACATCTTCAAAGCAGAGAGCACAGAGCCAGAGTAAAGCAGAGAGCACAGAGCCTGGTCACACACAGCTGGTCTGCAGTAACGGGACCTTGTAGCTCAGGATTGGTCAGGTGGGATTGCACAGAGCTGGTCTGTCACACAATGCCAATTAACTTCTCTCGATTTAAACTCTGTTCAAACCCCCACATCGAGTAATTAAACAAGGAAATGTTCAAGGGAAAACAATTAGGAAACACTGAATCAGATCCATAGAGCCCGCCTCCCTCCCCCACACCCCTCCCCTCCCCCCCTCCCCCACCCCACCCCACCTCTCCCCTCCCCCACCCTCCCCCCACCCCTCCCTCACCCCTCCCCTCCCCCACCCCACCTCTCCCCTCCCCCACCCTCCCCCCTCCACCACCCCTCCCCTCCCTCACCCCTCCCCTCCCCCCACCCCACCTCTCCCCTCCCCCACCCTCCCCCCTCCCTCACCCCTCCCCTCGCCCCCACCCTCCCTCCCCCCTCCCACCCCTCCCTCCCCCCTCCCCCTCCCCCCTTCCCCCCACCCCTCCCTCCCCCTCCCCCACCCCTCCCTCCCCTCACCTCTCCCCTCCCCCACCCCACCCCTCCCCCCACTGCTCCCCTCCCCCACACCCCTCCCTCCCCCCCTCCCTCCCCTGCCCCCTCCCCTCCCCCCACCCCACCCCTCCCTTCCCCCACACCCCACCCCTCCCTCCCCCCTCCCCTCCCCTCCCCCACACCCCACCCTTCCCCTCCCCCCACCCCACTCCCCCCACCCCACCCCCCCTCCCCTCACCCCTCCCCTCCCTCCCCACACCCCACCCCTCCCCTCCCCCACCCCTCCACACCCCTCCCCTCCCCCCACCCCACCCCTCCCCCCACCCCTCCCCCACCCCACCTCCCCCACCCCTCCCTCCCCTCGCCCTCCCTCCCCTCCCCCTACCCCTCCCCCCACCCCTCCCTCCCCTCCCCCACCATCCCCTCCCCCTTCCCCCACCCCTCCCCCATTCCACCCCCCCAACCGGGAGGTGGGGGGCGGTCAGTGCAAGGAGGGAGAAAATAAATTGTTTTCTCCTGACGTTTAACAAACAGGCGCTCAGTTCCGATCTCTGGGTTGTTTTAAGACTCTGGCAGTTTTCCCCAAATGTTTTATCTTTGCTCCCAGTCAGAACAGGCTGGAACTCGCAATCACTTTAATTACTTCAGGAGTTTTGGAAGGAGTCCCACAGATTAATCGCTCCCTCCCACCAGCGCGTGGAAAGTGTTAAACAGTCCGACTCACCCTCAAACCGGGATCGCCAACAGGGCCTGGAGGTCCAGGCGGCCCAGAGTGTCCGGGTCTACCCTGGAAACAGCAACAGAGAGAGGAGTGAGAGAGCAGCACAGATCAAACATCGGCCAGTAAACATCTCCCCAACACAGGGAGGTCAGCGAGAAATAATAGGGGCCCTTTATTAACAAGACACGACACTTTAAACATTCTGGTTTAGAGATCCCAACACGGCACGTGTTAGTAATTCAACAAGAATGCAGATATAACATGTTCAGAAAAATACAAAAAACCAAATGTGTCCCGAGGGTTTAGAACATGTGACTCACAGATGGTCCTTCAGACCCAGGGGGCCCTTCAATCAGCATTCCCTGCAATAAAGAAAAAACACAAATTAATAAACGTAAGTTCAACACTCGGACGGTACACCAGATATCAGAGTTAGGGATTCATAAATAAACAGTGCGCCAGAACAGAGTGTAAACACCAGAGAGAGATACTGGTGTTAATCCAGCTCCCTCACACTGTCACTCAGTAACCCCTCTCCCCCAGCGCCCTGTGTTACTGACAGTATCTCTACTGATGTTAATCCAGCTCCCTCACACTGTCACTCAGTAACCCCTCTCCCCCCAGTGCCCTGTGTTACTGACTGTATCTCTACTGATGTTGATCCAGCTCCCTCACACTGTCACACAGTAACCCCTCTCCCCCAGCGCCCTGTGTTACTGACTGTATCTCTACTGATGTTGATCCAGCTCCCTCACACTGTCACTCAGTAACCCCTCTCCCCCAGCGCCCTGTGTTACTGACTGTATCTCTACTGATGTTAATCCAGCTCCCTCACACTGTCACTCAGTAACCCCTCTCCCCCAGCGCCCTATCTTACTGACTGTATCTCTACTGATGTTAATCCAGCTCCCTCACTGTCACTCAGTAACCCCTCTCCCCCAGCGCCCTGTGTTACTGACCGTATCTCTACTGATGTTAATCCAGCTCCCTCACACTGTCACTCAGTAACCCCTCTCCCCCAGCGCCCTGTGTTACTGACTGTATCTCTACTGATGTTAATCCAGCTCCCTCACACTGTCACTCAGTAACCCCTCTCCCCCAGCGCCCTGTGTTACTGACTGTATCTCTACTGATGTTAATCCAGCTCCCTCACACTGTCACTCAGTAACCCCTCTCCCCCCAGTGCCCTGTGTTACTGACTGTATCTCTACTGATGATAAACCAGCTCCCGCAGACTGTCACTCAGTAACCCCTCTCCCCCCGTGCCCTGTGTTACTGACTGTATCTCTACTGATGATAATCCAGCTCCCTCACACTGTCACTCAGTAACCCCTCTCCCCCAGCGCCCTGTGTTACTGACTGTATCTCTACTGATGTTAATCCAGCTCCCTCACACTGTCACTCAGTAACCCCTCTCCCCCACCGCCCTGTGTTACTGACTGTATCTCTACTGATGTTAATCCAGCTCCCTCACACTGTCACTCAGTAATCCCTCTCCCCCAGTGCCCTGTGTTACTGACTGTATCTCTACTGATGATAATCCAGCTCCCTCACACTGTCACTCAGTAACCCCTCTCCCCCCAGTGCCCTGTGTTACTGACTGTATCTCTACTGATGATAATCCAGCTCCCTCACACTGTCACTCAGTAACCCCTCTCCCCCAGCGCCCTGTGTTACTGACTGTATCTCTACTGATGTTAATCCAGCTCCCTCACACTGTCACTCAGTCACCCCTCTCCCCCCACCGCCCTGGATAAAGCTCTGGTCAGACCCCATCTGGAGCACAGCGTTCAGTTCTGGGCCCCGCACCTCAGGAAGGATATATTGCCCTTGGAGGGGGAGCAGCGCAGATTCACCAGAATGATACCGGGGTTAAAAGGGTTAAATTACGAGGACAGGTTGCACAGACTGGGCTTGTATTCCCTCGAGTTTAGAAGATTAAGGGGTGATCTAATCGAGGTGTTTAAGATGATTAAAGGAGTTGATGGGGTCGATAGAGAGAAACTATTTCCTCTGGTGGGGGGAGTCCAGAACAAGGGGGCAGAACCTTAAAATTAGAGCCAGGCCATTCAGGGGTGATGTCAGGAAGCACTTCTTCACACAAAGGGCAGTGGAAATCTGGAACTCTCTCCCCCAAAAAGCTGTTGAGGCCGGGGGTCAATTGAAAATTTCAAGACTGAGATCGATAGATTTTTGTTTGGTAAGGGTATCGAGGGTTACGGAACCAGGGCGGGCAGATGGAGTTAAGATACAGATCAGTCGTGATCTAATCAAATGGCGGAACAGGCTCGAGGGGCTGAATGGCCTCCTCCTGTTCCTATGTCGTTATGTCTCAATCAAGCAGCAGAGGACTGAAAATCACAAACTAAGTGGATTTTCTAAGAAAGGGAATCTCTGAGAACAATCACACCACAAGCTAGAAGACAGTGACCGATAAAATCCGGTTTTTGCTGTAAACTGTTCCCAGGACTGTTCCCAGGGAATGCTGCCAGAGGCTGTGTCTAGTTGGGTGGTAATATACATAAAAGGCTTGTTAGTTGTGAGAATATTGCAGCTTCAAAGATGGTACGAGCAACGGGAACAAGGTGGTGGTCTCCAGCCGCCAGCCTCTTCCCGAGCAAGTTCCGAGGTTTTTACAGCGGGTCCCGGGGGCAGGTTACAGGTCACGACTCCGACTCCCAGCACACAGCTTCACAGGACTGGAGCGTACCTTGGGAATTCGGGAGCAGAGGGCCGCGTGCTCAGTGAGCAGCCTGCATGGTTTGAATGGATGGAAAATCCTCCAGTCCCTGGCTCGGGAATGCTGGTTCCGTCTTGGAGTTCCTCATCAGAGCTCTCGATGCGCAGAGCGCTGAATCGTAAATGTGGCCCCTTGGATGTCCCGCACGTACAGGACATTTTACCAGATAGTCCCTTTTGAGAAAGCGAGCAATCAATCCCATAAAAAACCTTTCTTATCAATAGATTTTGCAGTGTAGATGTTCTTAGGTCTGGCTGGAGCAGGGTTTGTACTGACCAGAATTACACACAGACAACGCTGCCAAGACCGCCAGGTCATTCTCCGCACGTTCTGAGATCCCAGCCTCTTTTGGGAGCTCGCTGGCATGGGGGGATTGCAGGGGTGGGGGGGGGAGTGGGAGCGCAGATATCCAGCTCTCCTGCTGGGATTTGAATGGGACGGGGGTTTCAGTGGGGGCGGGAAAGCATTGGCACAAAGGGAGCAGAGATGGGGAGTAGCCCCAAGGTTTGTGGATGCAGCAGTGTTGGTGTCAGGAGCCGGACAGAGTGTGGCAGAGAATCACGGTCCCGTTTGGCATGTCATGATCTCGTTCCTGTCCAGAACCTTCCTGCCACACAGATGGGGGGACCACGTTGATGGGATTCGCAGCCACGGGTGAGGCAGTCGCTTCTCGGAGAAAGAAACATCCAAACCCACCCACAGACAAGATTGCTGCAGCGACTCCCGTCTAGACTCTGTACTCACGGGTTCAATGATAGCTGGTTCGCCTTTCTGACCCTTCTCACCCCTCGCACCATCGGCCTACAAATTATAGGGAAAATAAGAACATGTTAATTGGACTGAACACACTTTTACTTTCAACTTAAGCACGTTAATGAATTGGGGAACGATATTAATACAGGGAACAAAGTCAACATCAAACACTTCCAGGGCAGGTACAGCACGGCTTAGATACAGAGTAAAGCTCCCTCTACACTGTCCCATCAAACACTCCCAGGGCAGGTACAGCACGGGTTAGATACAGAGTAAAGCTCCCCCTACACTGTCCCATCAAACACTCCCAGGGCAGGTACAGCACGGGTTAGATACAGAGTAAAGCCCCCTCTACACTGTCCCATCAAACTGTGAGGTTCCAGGAAAGGAGTTAAATGTTAGGATGAGTTTGATTTCAGCACAGTGAGGATGCCGCGAGGAGAACGAGTCTGGAGGGCGGGTGTTATGGAGTCTAGGAGGAACTGGAAAGAACCAAAACAGATTTGCTATTAAAAGCGAAATATTGAGCTTGATGCCGATCTTACCCTGCCATAGTCAGGATCCGTGATGGCCGGTGAGCCAGGGCCCAGCTCCGATCCATCATCCTTGTCTTCATAATCATAATAAATTTCATAGTCATCAAAGGATGTGTTGGGATCTTCTTCTATGATCGTCGTTACGTTGAACTTGTCTTCAGTTGTTGCCCCTTGTCCAGGTAACGCTTCCTCAACGATCTCGATTGTGTGATCAGGATTTACTTCCAGTACAGACTCGTGGTAGCTGAAGTCCTCTTCCTCGAAAGTCTGGGTCTTTGTATTGTACGCAGCGCAGAAGAGAAGGAAGACGTACCATTAGTGAAAGATCCCTGCACGATGCAGTGCCTACCGGTTGATGGAATGTAACACGAACTGGGCTGGTTAAACCACAAAGATATAACGAACACCGTGCCAACAAAGCCTTTGCCAGGCTGCAGTAAGCCTGGGGGGATCCCGATCCTCCAATTACCAATGAGAAACAACTGACCAGAATTATGTTCCGCCGCCCATGCCCACTTTATGCCCGTAAAACGGGTACAATGAGGTCAAATTTCTACCCCGGGGAAACTATAATCACAGAAGGGTCAGGGGGCTAGAAATTCAGCAGGTTAGCGCCTGGCGGGGGCACTAACGGGGCGCTCAGGTAGTAGTGCTGCGGCGGGGCACTAATGGGGCGCTCAGGCAGTAGCACTGCGGCGGGGCACTAACGGGGCGCTCAGGTAGTAGCGCTGCGGCGGGGCACTAACGGGGCGCTCAGGCAGTAGCACTGCGGCGGGGCACTAGCGGGGCGCTCAGGCAGTAGCGCTGCGGCGGGGGCACTAACGGGGCGCTCAGGCAGTAGCGCCTGGTGGGGGCACTAACGGGGCGCTCAGGCAGTAGCGCTGCGGTGGGGGCACTAACGGGGCGCTCAGGCAGTAGCGCTGCGGTGGGGGCACTAACGGGGCGCTCAGGCAGTAGCGCTGCGGTGGGGGCACTAACGGGGCGCTCAGGCAGTAGCGCCTGGTGGGGGCACTAACGGGGCGCTCAGGCAGTAGCGCTGCGGTGGGGGCACTAACGGGGCGCTCAGGCAGTAGCGCTGCAGTGGGGGCACTAACGCGGCGCTCAGGCAGTAGCGCTGCGGCGGGGGCACTAACTGGGCGCTCAGGCAGTAGCGCTGCGGCGGGGCACTAACGGGGCGCTCAGGCAGTAGCGCTGCGGCGGGGGCACTAACGGGGCGCTCAGGCAGTAGCGCTGCGGTGGGGGCACTAACGGGGCGCTCAGGCAGTAGCACTGCGGCGGGGCACTAACGGGGCGCTCAGGCAGTAGCGCTGCAGTGGGGGCACTAACGGGGCGCTCAGGCAGTAGCGCCTGGCGGGGCGAATCCAGTTACAGTTAGTGTCTCAGTCCCTTTCGCCATGCAGATCGTGATGTCAGCGAGCATGGGCGCCCGATCGGCAAACTTCAGTAGCGCCCCCCCCCCCCCCCCCCCGCCTCACGCCGACGGCGCCAGGGAGCGGAGGCATGAACCAGCTGGCGGGCGGCCGGCGGGTCGCTACTTACAGGGATGCGCCCCAGCTGTGAAGGAACTTCTGTTCCAGAGGTCAGTGATGAGTGGCGAAGAGAGCGCAGGATGTATCTGCAGCCAAGTAAAGGCTGCTTAGTCCCCGGAGTGTTGCCGGCCGTCAAAGCACTTTGCATTTCATCTCACAGCATATCGCCGTTCCGCACTCCCCGAATCACTGGGGGCTGGTGTGCAGACTCCACTGACCCTCCCCTTTAATGGCTGGAAGGCGCCTGCGCCAATGCTCACTCCCGATTACACAACACCTCATATTCGTTATCGCTTGGAGCCTAACGCCACTCACCTACGCCATTAGCGCCTGATTTAGCGCTCCCCTGCAATCTTTGAGCGCTGAGACTGAATTTAGCAGGCAGCGAGACTGATTAGCGCCTGGCGCTAAACTTTCAGCTTCTCAAAAGTTAGCGCCCGTTCCTGGGCGCGACTGAATTTCTCCCCCAGCGTGTTTAAAACCCAACCTTTCTCTAGAGGGCAGGAGTGGGATGTGGGCGTCACTGGCAAGGCCGGCATTTATTGCCCATCCCTGGTTGCCCTTTGAGAAGGTGGTGGTGAGCCTCCGCAGTCAGTGTGGTGAAGGTTCTCCCACAGTGCTGTTAGGGAGGGAGTTCATAGCAAATAGCTTGTTGGGCCACTTCAGAGGGCAGTTAAGAGTCAACCATGTTGGTGTGGGCCCAGACCGGGTAAGGACAGCGGGTTTCCTTTTGTGGCATTAGTGAACCAGTTGGGTTTTTATGACAATCTGACAGCTTCATGGTGACTTTCACTGAGCAGATCAAACTCCCGCGGTGAAGTCCCGCTCTCTGGATTAATGGTCCTGATCTCTGGGTAACTAGCCCAGTAACAGAACCACTGCACCAACGCACCCACTTACTACATAGCACATACACATGAAGAAAGACAGACACACAACACGCACACAAGCAGACAGACATGCGTCTCTCAATGCTCAATAGGTAATGGGTGAGGTGCCGCGCTCTACAGACTCCAGGGAGCAGTAAGAGGAGTCAGAGAGAGGAATAGTCAGCCAGGGCTCCCGCTCCTGCTCATTATCCAGCGACTCCTGTTGAAAAGTGTGAGTGTATATTGATGTTAGATGAGGAACCTAGGAACAGGAGGAGGCCATTCAGCCCCTCGAGCCTCTACCACCCTTCAATTAGATCATGGTTGATCTGTATCTTAACTCCATTGACCCGCCTTGGTTCTGTAACCCTCGATACCCTTACCCAACAAAAATCTATCCATCTCAGTTTTGACATTTTCAGTTGACCCCTGGCCTCAACAGCTTTCTGGGGGAGAGAGTTCCAGATTTCCACTACCCTTTGTGTGAAGAAGTGCTTCCTGACATCACCCCTGAACGGCCTGGCTCTAATTTTAAGGTTCTGCCCCCTTGTTCTGGACTCCCCCCCCCCCCCACCAGAGGAAATAGTTTCTCTCTATCTACCCCATCAACTCCTTTAATCATCTTAAACACCTCGATTAGATCACCCCTTAATCTTCTAAACTCGAGGGAATACAAGTCTAGTCTGTGCAACCTGTCCTTATAATTTAACCCCTTTAGCCCCGGTGTCATTCTGGTGAATCTGCGCTGCTCCCCCTCCAAGGCCAATATATCCTTCCTGAGGTGCGGGGCCCAGAACTGAACGCTGTGTCCAGATAGGGAACTGACCAGAGCTCTGTACAACTGTAACTGGACAGGATCAGGCTTGGTTCGCATGCCCCCACAGTCGAATAGCCTGCCAACATCAGCTGACATGGGTAAGGTACCAGAGAGGGGCTGGTGCCTGTGGAATCCAGACCCCAGGAATAATTAGCATCTTCAGGAGAAACTGGGGAACAAGGAAATGAGAGTCGGCCCAATCTCCACACATGGCCATGCTGTGATCTCACACAACTGGATTTATAACTCCAAGCATTTAATACCTGGTTATCGAGTTCTGATCCTGAAGTTACAAGACCATCCTCTTTGTCTAATGTGTCATCTGTAATTGAAATTTCCGGGTAATAATATTCATCTCCGTAGTTATCATAATAGCCCGTATCGGCTGTTGGGTATTCCACGGATGTGGTTTCTGGCATGGTAACCGTGGTTTCCTCATACACCTCTTCCTCCCTTTCAGTCTGGTTCTCCTAAATCAACAGGACGTAGAAACATTATTGGAGCCTTATGAATTCCATCAGCATTACTCGATTGTCTCCGTGTTCCATTATCCTCACTGACCCAGTGTCCCACTATCCCAGTATCCAAGTGCTTCAGTATCCCAGTGTCCCAGTGCCCCAGTATCCCAGTGCCCCACTATCCCAGTGTCCCAGTGCCCCAGTATCCCAGTGCCCCAGTATCCCAGTGCCCCATTATTCCAGTATCCCAGTGCCCCATTATCCCAGTATCCCAGTGCCCCATTATCCCAGTATCCCAGTGCCCCAGTATCCCAGTGTCCCAGTGCTCCAATATCCCAGTATCCCAGTGCCCCATTATCCCAGTGCCCCAGTATTCTAGTGCCCCATTATCCCAGTATCCCAGTGCCCCATTATCCCAGTATCCCAGTGCCCCATTATCCCAGTATCCCAGTGCCCCATTATCCCAGTGCCTCAGTATCCCAGTGCCCCATTATCCCACTGCTCCAATATCCCAGTATCCCATTATCCCAGTGCCCCATTATCCCAGTGCCCCAGTATCCCAGTGCCCCATTATCTCAGTGTCCCAGTGCTCCAATATCCCAGTATCCCAGTGCCCAATTATCCCAGTGCCCCAGTATCCCAGTGCCCCATTATCCCAGTGCCCCATTATCCCACTGCTCCAATATCCCAGTATCCCATTATCCCAGTGCCCCATTACCCCAGTGCCCCATTATCCCAGTGCCCCATTATCCCAGTATCCCAGTGCCCCACTATCCCACTATCCCAGTGTCCCACTATCCCAGTGCCCCAGTGCTCCACTATCCCAGTGTCCCACTATCCCAGTGCCCCAGTGTCCCAGTGCTCCAATATCCCAGTATCCCAGTGCCCAATTATCCCAGTGCCCCAGTATCCCAGTGCCCCAGTGTCCCAGTGCCCCATTATCCCACTGCTCCAATATCCCAGTATCCCATTATCCCAGTGCCGCATTATCCCAGTATCCCAGTGCCCCATTATCCCAGTATCCCAGTGCCCCACTATCCCAGTGTCCCACTATCCCAGTGCCCCAGTGCTCCACTATCCCAGTGTCCCACTATCCCAGTATCCCAGTGCCCCAGTATCCCAGTGTCCCAGTGCCCAGTATCCCAGTGTCCCAGTATCCCAGTGCTCCATTATCCCAGTGTCCCACTATCCCAGTGTCCCAGTGCCCCAGTGTCCAGTATCCCAGTGTCCCAGTATCCCAGTGTCCCAGTATCCCAGTGTCCCAATATCCCAGTGCCCGAGTGTCCCAGTGTCCCAGTATCCCAGTGCCCCAGTATCCCAGTGCCCCAGTATATCAGTGCCCCAGTGTCCCAAGTATCCCAGTGTCCCAGTATCCCAGTGCCCCATTATCCCAGTGCCCCAGTATCCCAGTGCCCCAGTATCCCAGTGCCCGAGTGTCCCAGTGTCCAGTATCCCAGTGTCCCAGTATCCCAGTATCCCAGTGCCCCAGTGTCCCAGTATCCCAGTGTCCCAGTGCCCAGTATCCCAGTGTCCCAGTATCCCAGTGCTCCATTATCCCAGTGTCCCACTATCCCAGTGTCCCAGTGTCCCAGTGCCCCAGTGTCCAGTATCCCAGTGTCCCAGTATCCCAGTGTCCCAGTATCCCAGTGCCCCAGTATCCAGTGTCCCAATATCCCAGTGCCCGAGTGTCCCAGTATCCCAGTGCCCCAGTATCCCAGTGCCCCAGTATCCCAGTGCCCCAGTGTCCCAAGTATCCCAGTGTCCCAGTATCCCAGTGCCCCATTATCCCAGTGCCCCAGTATCCCAGTGTCCCAGTGTCCCAGTGCCCCAGTGTCCAGTATCCCAGTGTCCCAGTATCCCAGTGTCCCAGTATCCCAGTGCCCCAGTATCCCAGTGTCCCAATATCCCAGTGCCCGAGTGTCCCAGTGTCCCAGTATCCCAGTGCCCCAGTATCCCAGTGCCCCAGTGCCCCAGTGTCCCAAGTATCCCAGTGTCCCAGTATCCCAGTGCCCCATTATCCCAGTGCCCCAGTATCCCAGTGCCCCAGTATCCCAGTGCCCGAGTGTCCCAGTGTCCCAATATCCCAGTGTGCCAGTATCCCAGTGCCCCAGTATCCCAGTGTCCCAGTATCCCAGTGTCCCAATGCCCCAGTGTCCCAGTATCCCAGTGCCCCAATGTCCCAGTATCCCAGTGTCCCAGTATCCCACTATCCCAGTGTCCCAGTGTCCCACTATCCCAGTATCCCAGTGTCCCACTATCCCAGTGTCCCACTATCCCAGTGCCCCAGTATCCCAGTGCCCAGTATCCCACTATCCCAGTGCCCCAGTGCCCAGTATCCCAGTGTCCCAGTATCCCACTATCCCAGTATCCCAGTGCCCAGTATCCCAGTGTCCCACTATCCCAGTATCCCAGTGTCCCACTATCCCAGTGTCCCACTATCCCAGTGCCCCAGTATCCCAGTGCCCAGTATTCCACTATCCCAGTGCCCCAGTGCCCAGTATCCCAGTGTCCCACTATCCCAGTATCCCAGTGTCCCACTATCCCAGTGCCCCAGTGTTCCACTATCCCAGTACCCCAGTGCCCAGTATCCCACTATCCCAGTGCCCCAGTGCCCAGTATCCCAGTGTCCCAGTATCCCAGTGCCCAGTATCCCAGTGTCCCACTATCCCAGTATCCCAGTGTCGCACTATCCCAGTGCCCAAGTGCCCAGTATCCCAGTGTCCAGTATCCCAGTGTCCCACTATCCCAGTATCCCACTATCCCAGTATCCCAGTGTCCCACTATCCCAGTATCCCAGTGTTCCACTATCCCAGTACCCCAGTGCCCCAGTATCCCACTATCCCAGTGCCCCAGTGTCCCACTATCCCAGTGTCCCACTATCCCAGTATCCCACTATCCCAGTGTCCAAGTGCTCCACTATCCCAGTGCCCCAGTGTCCCAGTGCCCCAGTGTCCAGTATCCCAGTGTCCCAGTGTCCCACTATCCCACTATCCCAGTGTCCCAGTGCTCCAGTGTCCCACTATCCCAGTGTCCCAGTGCCCGTGTCCCACTATCCCAGTGTCCCAGTGCCCCAGTGTCCCACTATCCCACTATCCCAGTGTCCCAGTGCTCCAGTGTCCCACTATCCCAGTGTCCCAGTGTCCCACTATCCCACTATCCCAGTGTCCCAGTGCCCCAGTGCCCCAGTGTCCCACTATCCCAGTGTCCCACTATCCCAGTGTCCCACTATCCCAGTATCCCACTATCCCAGTGTCCCAGTGCCCCAGTGTCCCACTATCCCAGTGTCTCACTATCCCAGTGCCCCAGTGTCCCACTATCCCAGTGTCCCACTATCCCAGTGTCCCAGTGCCCCAGTGTCCCACTATCCCACTATCCCAGTGTCCCAGTGCCCCAGTGTCCCACTATCCCAGTATCCCAGTGTCCCACTATCCCAGTGTCCCAGTGCTCCAGTGTCCCACTATCCCAGTGTCCCACTATCTCAGTGTCCCACTATCCCAGTGTCCCAGTGTCCCACTATCCCACTATTCCAGTGTCCCAGTGTCCCACTATCCCACTACCAGTGTCCCAGTGTCCCAGTGTCCCACTATCCCACTATCCCAGTGTCCCAGTGTCCCAGTGTCCCACTATCCCACTGTCCCAGTGTCCCAGTGTCCCAGTGTCGCATTATCCCACTATCTCAGTGTCCCAGTGTCCCACTATCCCAGTGTCCCACTATCCCAGTGTCCCACTATCCCAGTGTCCCAGTGTCCCAGTGCCCCAGTGTCCCACTATCCCAGTGCCCCAGTGTCCCACTATCCCAGTGTCCCAGTGCCCCAGTGTCCCAGTGCCCCAGTGTCCCACTATCCCAGGGTCCCAGTGCTCCAGTATCCCGTTTACCTTTTGATCCGGCACTGCGGTGATTGGGCCCGTGATCTGCTCCCCATATTCTGGTATTTTTTCGGTGGTGGCCTCTTTATAATCATCTGGGAATTCTTCATAATAAGGATATTCATAATAGTAACTTTCCTCCACATTCTGTAAACAAAGCATTAAGTACAGTGAGAGAAGAGCTGCTGGTGAATGTAGCTCAGCATAGATTACCCACAACCTGCAGTCTGCTGCAGATCATATAGAATGACCCAGAAATGACAACACGGGGGGAGGGGGGGGGGGGGGGGGAGGAGGGCGGGGGAGCGCGGGAGGGGGAGGGGGAGCGGTGGAGGGGAAGGAGGGCGGGGGAGCGCGGGAGGGGGAGGGGGAGCGGTGGAGGGGGAGCGGGGAGGGGGAGCGCGGGAGGGGAGCGGGGGAGGGGGAGCGCGGGAGGGGAGCGGGGGAGGGGGAGGGGGAGCGAGCGGTGGAGGGGGAGGAGGGCGGGGGAGCGCGGGAGGGGGAGGGGGAGGGGGAGGCCTGCAGTATGTGGAGCCAGGAGGAGCGAATCTGCTCCTTCCAACTCCACAGAAAACAAAAATATTCCACGGTGCTGAGGCCTTTTCTTTTTGGAACGGTTCCAGCGGTCCCTTCAAGGAGCTATAAGACCTGGAAATGCCAGTCAAATTTCGCTGATCGCAATCTCCCGACTGGAGAAAACTAGTTTATGAGTCAGGGTCGGAAACGAGGCCTGAGTCCACTTCAAACAATATAGGCCCGACCAATTTAGCCGTGGCCCGAGCACCCAAGCCTTGGCCCTGCTGGATTGGTCATTGCTGAGCCTGATTTGGGCCTATAAAACAGGCCCAACAAAGTTAAATTTAGTCCCCAAAGTCTGGAAGGAAAATCCACTTGAGGCCTTTCGGTATATCTGTGGCTCATGTTCTTTCCCAAGAGGCCACAGAGACCAAGGAATGATCCTAAATATTTACACAAAGCATTTTGAAAAGCTCCCCTCTCTGTAAACACTGCGAGACAAGAGAGCTCGGGCTGATGGAAGGCAACGATTACATGTGGCGGGATCACTGGGAGGTCAGCTCTCTCTGTCTCTCTCTCTAACAGCCAGGCACTGAGAGACAGTGAGGTGAAGGCAAGCTGGAGGACCCCCATCAATGGGAGGGACTCCACCCCCACCCACACCCCATAGTGTTGCCAGCCCACCAGGGTTGGCCAGGAGTGGCCTGGAATTGAAGATTAAACTCCAGGATACTGCTGGGAGCAAAAAATTCCCGAGAGAAAAACGGTAGGGGGCATTCAAATAAATTGGGTGCGTTTATTATTTCATTTTCTTTGCACACTTCGGTTTATTAGTTATAAAAATATTGCACTGGGGGGGTGGGGAGGAAGAAGAGATTGAAGTCGTGTCGATTTCCGGTGCTAAACCCGGGACACGATTCGAACGCTGGTCCTGAGGCATAGACGGGAGGATGGAGTCAAATCTCGTTCGAATGGAACAGGCGAGCTGCGGGCGCCAATCGGGGTCTTGGGAATCGGATCCCCCCCCCGCCCCCCTCCCACACGTCAAATTTAACCCCAAAAATCGGGCGAATGTTGTTGTCATGTGACGAATACGCCCACCCGGGAGTTGGAACCCCGACAAGGCGGTCCCTCAGGACGGCTGGGATTGCGAAGGTCTCCTCACACACTGCGGTGCGAGAGTTTGAACGGTCCCCGTGAGGAGCCCATCACGTTCAGCTCAAAGTGAAAAGTACTTACGTCATATTCATCAAGGTTGGGATCCTGAGACTGTGGTGAGTCGGGCAGTGGGGCGTCACAGTCGGGGCTGTAGTGCTCGCAGTAGTCATAAGCTGCTCGGTGATCAGGTACAATCAGCAGCTGCTGGATATCACCCTGTAACAAGGAAGCAAATTACATCAGTGACAACAGACCAGGGAACAGGCAGGCCCTCCGACCAAGGATTAGGCATCACGCGTTAACAATATTCCTTTCTTTATAGCATTCCCAGCACTTTCCATTTTTCGTTTCAGATTTTAATCAGAGAATCTCACAGCACAGGAGGAGGCCATTCGGCCCATCGTGCCTGTGCCGGCTCTGTGAACGAGCTCTCCAATTAGTCCCACTCCCCCAGTCTTTCCCCATAGCCCTGTGAATTTCCCCCTTTCAAGTATTTCTCCAATTTCCTTTTGAAAGTTACTATTGAATCTGCTTCCACCGCCCTTTCAGGCAGCGCAATCCAGATCACAACAACTCGCTGTGTAAAAAACATTTTCCTCATCTCCCCTCTGGTGCTTTTGCCAATCACCTTAAATCTGTGACCTCTGGTTCCCGACCCTCCTGCCACTGGAAACAGTCTCTGCAGTATGTTTTTTCTGGTATTCCTCCAGCATTTTTCCCTCCCTCAGGAACACCTCAAAGCACTTCACATCCGATGAACTGGCAGTGTGCTGGGAAACACAGCATCCATTTTGCAGACAGCAAGACCCCACAAACAGCAATGAGATAAATGACCAGTTAATCTGGTGTTGGTGAAGATGTTTGAGGTCCGAGATCTCTGTGCTCCTCCAATTCTGGCCTCTTGCGCATCCCCGATTTCCATCGCTCCACCATTGGCTCTGGAATTCCCTCCCTAAACCTCTCCGCCTCTCTCTCCTCCTTTAAGACGCTCCTTAAAACCTACCTCTTTGACCAGTCCTAATATCTGCTTATGTGGCTCTGTGTCAAATTTTGTTTGATAAACGCTCCTGTGAAGCACTTTGGGATGTTTTACTATGTCAAAGTCGCTGTATAAATGGGAGTTGTTGCTGTTGAATGTGGGCCAGGGCGCCAGGAGAGCTTGAACAGGGAGCTAGATCAGGACTGCTGTTGGGATTTTAGACGACAGTCTGCACACAGCACCGGGCTAATGAAACCAGGCACCAACATTCCTATCAATATTCGTGACCAATTATAGTTGAAAGCTGAAATAACAACAGAAAACGCTGGAAAAACTCAGCAGGCCAGGCAGCATCCGTGGAGAGAGAAAGAGAGTTGACGTTTCAGGTCGATGACCTTTCATCAGAACTGGGAAGAGCTGGAAATCAAATAGATTTAAGGCCAGGGTAAAGCTGGGAAAAGGGGGAGGGGATAAAGGAACAAAGGAGGAGATGAAGAGACATTAAGAGATATGCAAGGCTAGAGGTGGTGTTAATGTGACAGATTAAGGCTGAATGAAGTGTGAAATCTACTGGCAGAATGAAGGACAGCTGCCAGCTTCTAGGAGGAAAAAAAAGGTGGGGGGGACAAATAAAAGGGTAGATAAAATAAAATATAAATGTGATTGGAGCTGAGGTTATGATCTAAAATTGTTGAACTCGATATTGAGTCCAGAGGGCTGTAGCGTGCCTAAATAGTTGAAAGCTGCTCCAATCCCGGGATTAATGTAGAGTAAACTAGCTCCTTCCCCCTTTAAAAACCTTCTCAAAACCCATCTCTTCAAACACCCTTTCTCTCCCAGTTCTCCCTCTCCCAGCTACCGCTGGCCTGCAGTTGGGTGTCTGCTGTCATTCTGTACTTGCCCACTAGGAGATGCTGGAGAGCAGCCTCTCACATTCCATTTCTCAGCTGTGCCTCAGTGGGTCGCACTCTCACCTCTGGGTCAGAAGGTCGTGGGTTCAAGTCCCACTCCAGAGACCTGAGCACAAAATCCAGGCCGACACTCCCAGTGCAGTACTGAGGGAGTGCCGCACTGTCAGAGGGGCAGTACTGAGGGAGTGCTGCACTGTCGGAGGGGCAGTACTGAGGGAGCGCCGCACTGTCGGAGGGGCAGTACTGAGGGAGCGCCGCACTGTCGGAGGGGCAGTACTGAGGGAGCGCCGCACTGTCAGAGGGGCAGTACTGAGGGAGCGCCGCACTGTCGGAGGGGCAGTACTGAGGGAGTGCTGCACTGTCGGAGGGGCTGTACTGAGGGAGTGCTGCACTGTCGGAGGGGCAGTACTGAGGGAGTGCCGCACTGTCGGAGGGGCAGTACTGAGGGAGCGCTGCACTGTCGGAGGGGCTGTACTGAGGGAGTGCTGCACTGTCGGAGGGGCAGTACTGAGGGAGCGCCGCACTGTCGGAGGGGCAGTACTGAGGGAGTGCTGCACTGTCGGAGGGGCAGTACTGAGGGAGTGCTGCACTGTCGGAGGGGCTGTACTGAGGGAGCACCGCACTGTCAGAGGGGCAGTACTGAGGGAGCGCTGCACTGTCGGAGGGTCAGTACTGAGGGAGCGCCGCACTGTCGGAGGGGCAGTACTGAGGGAGCGCCGCACTGTCGGAGGGGCAGTACTGAGGGAGCGCCGCACTGTCGGAGGGGCAGTACTGAGGGAGCGCCGCACTAAATGCTGATGTCACCAGATGCACCCCTTCCTGTGTTTGATAGCCTCCCCCATTCCCTGTACTGATATTTCCTCCCTAAGGAGGCTTCCCGGCTCCATGTTAAATAACCAAAATTTCCCCCTCCCCCCACCACCCAGTGGATGTCAGGGATTCACTTTTACCCAGTCCGTTTAAACGAGACCACCCAAGTGGAGGCAGACGTGGCCGTGAGCTTCAGACACAGAGAGGTCGTGCAGCTGCCGATAGAAACCTCTCATTTAGGCAACCTGAAAGGGAGCTGGAAACACCGAGCAAGCTCAGCTGAGCAAGAACACAGGAACAGCTGCGGCCCGCTGTCAAAACACAGGGAGAAATCACACCTGTCCCAACATGTGTCCCGTCTCTCTCTGTTTTATCAATACCAGTCCCTCAACATCCTGCTCCTCCCGAACTCCAAATCCTCCCGACCTACACACTCTCCCTCCCTGAATCCTGACCGCCAATCCTCACCGTCAATCCTCATTGCCAATCCTGACCGCCAATCCTCACCGTCAATCTCCACCTCAATCTTCACCGCCAATCCTCACCACCAATCCTCACTGCCATTCCTCATCGCTAATCCTCACCACCAATCCTCACCGCCAAATCTCACCGCCAATCCTCACCGCCAAATCTCACCGCCAATCCTCACTGCCATTCCTCATCACTAATCCTCACCACCAATCCTCACCGCCAAATCTCACCGCCAATCCTCACCGCCAAATCTCACCGCCAATCCTCACTGCCATTCCTCATCGCTAATCCTCACCGCCAATCCTCACTGTCATTCCTCACCGCCAATCCTCACCACCAAATCTTACCGCCAATCCTCACCGCCAATCCTCACCACCATTCCTCAGCGCCAATCCTCACCGCCAAATCTCAGCGCCAATCCTCAGCGCCAATACTCATCGCCAATCCTCACCGCCATTCCTCATCGCCAATCCTCACCGCCAAATCTCACCGGCAATCCTCATTGCCAATCCTCATCGCCATTCCTCATCGCCAATCCTCACCGCCAATCCTCACCGCCAATCCTGACCGCCAATCCTCACCGTCACCACCAATCCTCACCGTCGCCGCTAATCCTCACTGCCAATTCTCTTGTGAAATCCCCCTACCCTTCACCTGGTGCCCTGCACTGTGGGGTGTTGAATGGTTCAGTTGAGCGGTGGGGCGCCGGGTTTTGGGGCGTTGAGGTAGGTGGGGGTAATTGGCCGGGTGGGTAACATTGATGCAGACTGGCATCGTCTTGATGTGGCTCGGTAGTGAAACGGGAGTTGAATCGTTAAATGTTGGTCCTTTTCCAGAATTCATTTCAAAGGACTGAGTATTTAATAATTTAACTTCATTTTATTTATAGAGTAAAGATACATCAGAACATGCTGCAAAACAAAGCAATTAGCTCCACATGTGAACAGAGACAGGACAAGGATGGAAAGACAGAGGGGGAGATGGAGAGGGAGAGAGACAGGCAGAGAGAGAGGGAGGAGCGTGCGAGAGAGAAAGAGAAAGAGAGAGGGGAGAGGAAGGTGAGAGAGAGAGAGAAAGAGAGAAGGCGAGAGAGGAAGAAACTTGGAGAGGAGTGCGACAGAACATGGACAGTGCAGAGATAGAGACAGAGAAAGAGAGGAAGAGATTGGGTCGATCAGAAAAAAGTCACAGAGGAGAGGGAGGGTGAATGGAGAGCATAGGGATTGAGCAAGAGAAGGAGAGTAGGGCAGAGAGAGACAGAAAGATAAAGAGGGGAAGTGGAGAGAGGGGCAGAAAGAGGGAGAGAAGAGTAGATTGGGCTGATAAATATCTCAATAACTCACAATAAACTATGGCATTCATCAAAGTCACAAATGCATTTCCATGGTGTGGGAACAGATGGATTGGAGCATTGTACAAGAACCACATGGAGACAGATTCAATTAAAACCATACGCCATGTAAAATGGACACGCATCCAAACCTAGTCAGGGCCCCCTCCCCCTGGAACTAGGTGGAGCAGGTTCCGAGTCTGTGCACAGGGACCAGACACTTTCTCTAACACACACGCCTGACATGTTAGTCAAAGAACTGCAGAATTTCTTGCTTCCAAACCTTTATAAAAAAGTCCTTTCTTCAAAAATCATTATTGTTAGTAAATGGCCCATGGCACTGCTCCCAGTGGGTTGGAGGATGCACAGTGTTATCCAGCGTTAGACCATGTAACATACCATGTACCATTCTGCTGCTAAGGTGGAGCTATGTCCCTTTAAGGCCAAAAATTCTTACTGCGGTCAGTCAGAGTTGAATTGTTTTGGTAAGGGGACTGGAACATTCAAAAGTACTTGTAGATTTCAGGATTTCGCTCGGAAGCATTCAGCAGGATGTCTGTTCCCACTCCAATTGAAAAATGTCTGGCTTTCTTAATTTTTTTGAAGTCTGCTACAAAACCTCGGTATAGAAAAGTGAACCAGCCCGCGTGTGCTGCGCACTCGACGTGCCATTTTTATATAAATAGTAGCGGGTCCTCATGTGGTGATGTGCACAGTAATCGGAGGTGTGCGTAAGACGAGGAGAGTTATCCCAAAGTCAGACGCAGCCAGCATTTCCAGATTGCTGCACAGCGGCAGCAAAGCGTGAGGTTTGCAGAGTATCACCGGTGGATGCTGCTGGACCGCTTTAATGGCCGGAGTTGCATCCTCTCCGCTGAGACAGGAAACCCATTTTCACACTTAAACGTGAGATTTGCATGAAATAGGAGGAGGAGGAGGAGGCCATTCAGCCCCTCGAGCCTGTTACACAGGAACAGGAGGAGGCGATTCAGCCCCTCGAGACTGTTACACAGGAACAGGAGGAGGCCATTCAGCCCCTCGAGTCTGTTACACAGGAACAGGAGGAGGCCATTCAGCCCCTCGAGCCTGTTACACAGGAACAGGAGGAGGCCATTCAGCCCCTCGAGCCTGTTACACAGGAACAGGAGGAGGCCATTCAGCCCCTGGAGCCCGTTACACAGGAACAGGAGGAGGCCATTCAGCCCCTTGAGCCTGTTACATAGAAACAGGAGGAGGCCATTCAGCCACTCGAGCCTGTTACACAGTAACAGGAGGAGGCCGTTCAGCCCCTCGAGCCTGCTCCGCTGTTTAATTAGATCAGGGCTGATCTGTACCTTAACCCCATTTACAAACCTTTGCTCCATATCCCTTAACACCTCCATCAGATCACCCTTGAATCTTGTAAACTCGAGGGAATACAAGCCCAGTCTGTGCAACCTGTCCTCATAATCTAACCCTTTTAGCCCCGGTATCATTCTGGTGAATCTGCGCTGCTCCCCCTCCAAGGCCAATATATCCTTCCTGAGGTGCGGGGCCCAGAACTGAACCCAGTTACTCCCGATGGGGTCTGACCAGAGCTCGGTACAACTGAAGCATCACTTGCTCCCCTCTATTTCAACCCTCACGATAAAGGCCAACATTCCATTAGTCTTTTAAATTATTTTTGTCCCCGTGCACTGACTTTCATTAATTTGTGTATTAAAACTCACAAATCCCTTCGCTCCTCCACAGTGCCGAGTCTCTCACCATTTCGAGAATAAAGTGCATTGTCATTGCTCGCTGAGAGTCAGAGCACGAGCCGTATTGGACCAGTACGATTGTTACGCGCAGGTTAGACATTGGATTGAGCGGGTGCCGGTTTGCGCTCACGCACCTTGCGCCCAGTTAGCGCGGCAGAGGTGGTGATGGACTCGGAGTCAAGCTCATCCACCCCCTGACCGATGGCATGGGAGACTTCCGGTGCTTTCCACGTACTATACAAGAAGCTCCTGCCCACTTCTGCCCCTCTCTCCGAACCCCACCAGCATCCGGAGAGGAGCGGACAGGGATGGGAATCGGGGGGGGGGTAATTCCCGCCCGGTTGTGAGCTGCACTGAAGCCCAGTTGGCGCTGGTTATCAGGGTGTGACGGAGATGGGAACTGGTCTCGTGGTGAGTGAAAACATGATGAATGATTCGGTGAGCAGAGTTACCAGAACATGACGGAACTCAGAGTCGCGCCAGGAACATTCATTACTAAAAGGATTCCCTTCAGTCTCGACTTCAGTCTCCATGGAGCATGGGTTTTCAAACTGGGGTCCGCACGAGGGGGAGGGGGAGCGGCATGGAGGAGAGGGGGAGAAGGGAGAGATGGAGAGGGTTCGGAGAGGGGGAGGGGCAGTGGGAGGGGGAGAAGGGGAGGGGCAGAGCATTTGCGAAGTGTTAATATTTGCAGGGTTTCCCCGGCAGTGTGTCAGTATTTACAGGGGGTCCCCAGGAGTGTGTCAGTATTTACAGGGGGTCCCCGGGAGTGTGTCATTATTTACAGGGGGTCCCTAGGAGTGTGTCAGTATTTACAGGGGGTCCCCGGGAGTGTGTCAGTATTTACAGGGGGTCCCCGGGAGTGTGTCAGTATTTACAGGGGGTCCCCGGGAGTGTGTCGGTATTTACAGGGGGTCCCCGGGAGTGTGTCAGTATTTACAGGGGGTCCCCGGGAGTGTGTCAGTATTTACAGGGGGTCCCCGGGAGTGTTTCAGTATTTACAGGGGGTCCCCGGGAGAGTGTCAGTATTTACAGGGGGTCCCCGGGAGTGTGTCAGTATTTACAGGGGGTCCCCGGGTGTGTGTCAGTATTTACAGGGGTCCCTGGGAGTGTGTCAGTATTTACAGGGGGTCCCCGGGAGTGTGTCAGTATGTACAGGGGGTCCCTGGGAGTGTGTCAGTATTTACAGGGATCCCCGAGGGTGTGTCAGTATTTACAGGGGGTCCTCGGGAGTGTGCCAGTATTTACAGGGGTCCCCGGGAGTGTGTCAGTATTTACAGGGGGACCCCGGGAGTCTGTCAGTATTTACATGGGGTCCCCGGGAGTGTGTCAGTATTTACAGGGATCCCCGGGAGTGTGTCAGTATTTACAGGGGGTCCCCGGGAGTGTGTCAGTATTTACAGGGGGTCCCCGGGAGTGTGTCAGTATTTACAGGGGTCCCCGGGTGTGTGTCAGTATTTACAGGGGTCCCTGGGAGTGTGTCAGTATTTACAGGGGGTCCCCGGGAGTGTGTCAGTATGTACAGGGGGTCCCTGGGAGTGTGTCAGTATTTACAGGGGATCCCCGAGGGTGTGTCAGTATTTACAGGGGGTCCTCGGGAGTGTGTCAGTATTTACAGGGGTCCCCGGGAGTGTGTCAGTATTTACAGGGGGACCCCGGGAGTCTGTCAGTATTTACATGGGGTCCCCGGGGAGTGTGTCAGTATTTACAGGGATCCCCGGGAGTGTGTCAGTATTTACAGGGGGTCCCCGGGGAGTGTGTCAGTATTTACAGGGGGTCCCTAGGAGTGTGTCAGTATTTACAGGGGGTCCCCGGGAGTGTGTCAGTATTTACAGGGGGTCCCCGGGAGTGTGTCAGTATTTACAGGGGGTCCCCGGGAGTGTGTCAGTATTTACAGGGGGTCCCCGGGAGTGTGTCAGTATTTACAGGGGGTCCCCGGGAGTGTGTCAGTATTTACAGGGGGTCCCCGGGAGTGTGTCAGTATTTACAGGGGGTCCCCGGGAGTGTGTCAGTATTTACAGGGGGTCCCCGGGAGTGTGTCAGTATTTACAGGGGGTCCCCGGGAGTGTGTCAGTATTTACAGGGGGTCCCCGGGAGTGTGTCAGTATTTACAGGGGGTCCCCGGGAGAGTGTCAGTATTTACAGGGGGTCCCCGGGAGAGTGTCGGTATTTACAGGGGGTCCCCGGGAGTGAGTCAGTATTTACAGGGGGGTCCCCGGGAGTGTGTCAGTATTTACAGGGGGGTCCCCGGGAGTGTGTCAGTATTTACAGGAGGTCCCCGGGAGTGTGTCAGTATTTACAGGGGGTCCCCGGGAGAGTGTCGGTATTTACAGGGGGTCCCTGGGAGTGTGTCAGTATTTACAGGGGGTCCCCGGGAGAGTGTCGGTATTTACAGGGGGTCCCCGGGAGTGTGTCAGTATTTACAGGGGGTCCCCGGGAGTGTGTCAGTATTTACAGGGGGTCCCCGGGAGTGTGTCAGTATTTACAGGGGGTCCCCGGGAGTGTGTCAGTATTTACAGGGGGGTCCCCGGGAGTGTGTCAGTATTTACAGGGGGGTCCCCGGGAGTGTGTCAGTATTTACAGGGGGTCCCCGGGAGTGTGTCAGTATTTACAGGGGGTCCCTGGGAGTGTGTCAGTATTTACAGGGGGTCCCCGGGAGAGTGTCGGTATTTACAGGGGGTCCCCGGGAGTGAGTCAGTATTTACAGGGGGTCCCCGGGAGAGTGTCAGTATTTACAGGGGGTCCCTGGGAGTGTGTCAGTATTTACAGGGGGTCCCCGGGAGAGTGTCGGTATTTACAGGGGGTCCCCGGGAGTGAGTCAGTATTTACAGGGGGTCCCCGGGAGAGTGTCAGTATTTACAGGGGGTCCCTGGGAGTGTGTCAGTATTTACAGGGGGTCCCCGGGAGAGTGTCGGTATTTACAGGGGGTCCCCGGGAGTGAGTCAGTATTTACAGGGGTTCCCGGGCGTGTGTCAGTATTTACAGGAGGTCCCCGGGAGTGTGTCAGTATTTACAGGGGGTCCCCGGGAGTGTGTCAGTATTTACAGGGGTCCCCGGGTGTGTGTCAGTATTTACAGGGGTCCCTGGGAGTGTGTTAGTATTTACAGGAGTCCCCGGGAGTGTGTTAGTATTTACAGGGGGTCCCCGGGAGTGTGTCAGTATTTACAGGGATCCCCGGGAGTGTGTCAGTATTTACAGGGGGTCCCCGGGAGTGTGTCAGTATTTACAGGGGGTCCCCGGGAGTGTGTCAGTATTTACAGGGGGTCCCCGGGAGTGTGTCAGTATTTACAGGGGGTCCCCGGGAGTGTGTCAGTATTTACAGGGGGTCCCCGGGAGTGTGTCAGTATTTACAGGGGGTCCCCGGGAGAGTGTCAGTATTTACAGGGGGTCCCCGGGAGAGTGTCGGTATTTACAGGGGGTCCCCGGGAGTGAGTCAGTATTTACAGGGGGGTCCCCGGGAGTGTGTCAGTATTTACAGGGGGTCCCCGGGAGAGTGTCGGTATTTACAGGGGGTCCCTGGGAGTGTGTCAGTATTTACAGGGGGTCCCCGGGAGAGTGTCGGTATTTACAGGGGGTCCCCGGGAGTGAGTCAGTATTTACAGGGGTCCCCGGGAGTGTGTTAGTATTTACAGGAGGTCCCCGGGAGTGTGTCAGTATTTACAGGGGGTCCCCGGGAGTGTGTCAGTATTTACAGGGGGTCCCCGGGAGAGTGTCAGTATTTACAGGGGGTCCCTGGGAGTGTGTCAGTATTTACAGGGGGTCCCCGGGAGAGTGTCGGTATTTACAGGGGGTCCCCGGGAGTGAGTCAGTATTTACAGGGGGTCCCCGGGAGAGTGTCAGTATTTACAGGGGGTCCCTGGGAGTGTGTCAGTATTTACAGGGGGTCCCCGGGAGAGTGTCGGTATTTACAGGGAGTCCCCGGGAGTGAGTCAGTATTTACAGGGGTCCCCGGGAGTGTGTCAGTATTTACAGGAGGTCCCCGGGAGTGTGTCAGTATTTACAGGGGGTCCCCGGGAGTGTGTCAGTATTTACAGGGGTCCCCGGGTGTGTGTCAGTATTTACAGGGGTCCCTGGGAGTGTGTTAGTATTTACAGGAGTCCCCGGGAGTGTGTCAGTATTTACAGGGATCCCCGGGAGTGTGTCAGTATTTACAGGGGGTCCCCGGGAGTGTGTCAGTATTTACAGGGATCCCCGGGAGTGTGTCAGTATTTACAGGGGGTCCCCGGGAGTGTGTCAGTATGTACAGGGGGTCCCTGGGAGTGTGTCAGTATTTACAGGGATCCCCGGGGGTGTGTCAGTATTTACAGGGGGTCCTCGGGAGTGTGCCAGTATTTACAGGGGTCCCCGGGAGTGTGTCAGTATTTACAGGGGGTCCCCGGGAGTGTGTCAGTATTTACAGGGGGTCCCCGGGGAGTGTGTCAGTATTTACAGGGATCCCCGGGAGTGTGTCAGTATTTATAGGGGGTCCCCGGGGAGTGTGTCAGTATTTACAGGGGGTCCCTAGGAGTGTGTCAGTATTTACAGGGGGTCCCCGGGAGTGTGTCAGTATTTACAGGGGGTCCCCGGGAGTGTGTCAGTATTTACAGGGGGTCCCCGGGAGTGTGTCAGTATTTACAGGGGGTCCCCGGGAGTGTGTCAGTATTTACAGGGATCCCCGGCAGTGTGTCAGTATTTACAGGGGGTTCCCGGGAGTGTGTCAGTATTTACAGGGGGTCCCCGGGAGTGTGTCAGTATTTACAGGGGCCCCCGGGAGTGTGTCAGTATTTACAGGGGGTCCCCGGGAGAGTGTCAGTATTTACAGGGGGTCCCCGGGAGTGTGTCAGCATTTACAGGGGGTCCCCGGGAGTGTGTCAGCATTTACAGGGGCCCCCGGGAGAGTGTCAGTATTTACAGGGGTCCCCGGGAGTGTGTCAGTATTTACAGGGGGTCCCCGGGAGTGTGTCAGTATTTACAGGGGGTCCCCGGGAGAGTGTCAGTATTTACAGGGGGTCCCCGGGAGAGTTTCATTATTTACAGGGGGTCCCGGGGAGTGTGTCAGTATTTACAGGGGGCCCCCGGGAGAGTGTCAGTATTTACAGGGGTCCCCGGGAGTGTGTCAGTATTTACAGGGGGTCCCCGGGAGAGTGTCAGTATTTACAGGGGTCCCCGGGAGTGTGTCAGTATTTACAGGGGGTCCCCGGGAGAGTGTCAGTATTTACAGGGGTCCCCGGGAGTGTGTCAGTATTTACAGGGGGAGTCCCCAGGAGTGTGTCAGTATTTACAGGGGGTCCCCGGGAGTGTGTCAGTATTTACAGGGGGTCCCCGGGAGTGTGTCAGTATTTACAGGGGGTCCCCGGGAGTGTTTCAGTATTTACAGGGGGTCCCCGGGAGAGTGTCAGTATTTACAGGGGGTCCCCGGGAGAGTGTCGGTATTTACAGGGGGTCCCTGGGAGTGAGTCAGTATTTACAGGGGGGTCCCCGGGAGTGTGTCAGTATTTACAGGGGGGTCCCCGGGAGTGTGTCAGTATTTACAGGGGGTCCCCGGGAGAGTGTCGGTATTTACAGGGGGTCCCCGGGAGTGAGTCAGTATTTACAGGGGGGTCCCCGGGAGTGTGTCAGTATTTACAGGGGGTCCCCGGGAGAGTGTCGGTATTTACAGGGGGTCCCTGGGAGTGTGTCAGTATTTACAGGGGGTCCCCGGGAGAGTGTCGGTATTTACAGGGGGTCCCCGGGAGTGAGTCAGTATTTACAGGGGTCCCCGGGAGTGTGTTAGTATTTACAGGAGGTCCCCGGGAGTGTGTCAGTATTTACAGGGGGTCCCCGGGAGTGTGTCAGTATTTACAGGGGGTCCCCGGGAGAGTGTCAGTATTTACAGGGGGTCCCTGGGAGTGTGTCAGTATTTACAGGGGGTCCCCGGGAGAGTGTCGGTATTTACAGGGGGTCCCCGGGAGTGAGTCAGTATTTACAGGGGGTCCCCGGGAGAGTGTCAGTATTTACAGGGGGTCCCTGGGAGTGTGTCAGTATTTACAGGGGGTCCCCGGGAGAGTGTCGGTATTTACAGGGAGTCCCCGGGAGTGAGTCAGTATTTACAGGGGTCCCCGGGAGTGTGTCAGTATTTACAGGAGGTCCCCGGGAGTGTGTCAGTATTTACAGGGGGTCCCCGGGAGTGTGTCAGTATTTACAGGGGTCCCCGGGTGTGTGTCAGTATTTACAGGGGTCCCTGGGAGTGTGTTAGTATTTACAGGAGTCCCCGGGAGTGTGTCAGTATTTACAGGGATCCCCGGGAGTGTGTCAGTATTTACAGGGGGTCCCCGGGAGTGTGTCAGTATTTACAGGGATCCCCGGGAGTGTGTCAGTATTTACAGGGGGTCCCCGGGAGTGTGTCAGTATGTACAGGGGGTCCCTGGGAGTGTGTCAGTATTTACAGGGATCCCCGGGGGTGTGTCAGTATTTACAGGGGGTCCTCGGGAGTGTGCCAGTATTTACAGGGGTCCCCGGGAGTGTGTCAGTATTTACAGGGGGTCCCCGGGAGTGTGTCAGTATTTACAGGGGGTCCCCGGGGAGTGTGTCAGTATTTACAGGGATCCCCGGGAGTGTGTCAGTATTTATAGGGGGTCCCCGGGGAGTGTGTCAGTATTTACAGGGGGTCCCTAGGAGTGTGTCAGTATTTACAGGGGGTCCCCGGGAGTGTGTCAGTATTTACAGGGGGTCCCCGGGAGTGTGTCAGTATTTACAGGGGGTCCCCGGGAGTGTGTCAGTATTTACAGGGGGTCCCCGGGAGTGTGTCAGTATTTACAGGGATCCCCGGCAGTGTGTCAGTATTTACAGGGGGTTCCCGGGAGTGTGTCAGTATTTACAGGGGGTCCCCGGGAGTGTGTCAGTATTTACAGGGGCCCCCGGGAGTGTGTCAGTATTTACAGGGGGTCCCCGGGAGAGTGTCAGTATTTACAGGGGGTCCCCGGGAGTGTGTCAGCATTTACAGGGGGTCCCCGGGAGTGTGTCAGCATTTACAGGGGCCCCCGGGAGAGTGTCAGTATTTACAGGGGTCCCCGGGAGTGTGTCAGTATTTACAGGGGGTCCCCGGGAGTGTGTCAGTATTTACAGGGGGTCCCCGGGAGAGTGTCAGTATTTACAGGGGGTCCCCGGGAGAGTTTCATTATTTACAGGGGGTCCCGGGGAGTGTGTCAGTATTTACAGGGGGCCCCCGGGAGAGTGTCAGTATTTACAGGGGTCCCCGGGAGTGTGTCAGTATTTACAGGGGGTCCCCGGGAGAGTGTCAGTATTTACAGGGGTCCCCGGGAGTGTGTCAGTATTTACAGGGGTCCCCGGGAGAGTGTCAGTATTTACAGGGGTCCCCGGGAGTGTGTCAGTATTTACAGGGGGAGTCCCCAGGAGTGTGTCAGTATTTACAGGGGGTCCCCGGGAGTGTGTCAGTATTTACAGGGGGTCCCCGGGAGTGTGTCAGTATTTACAGGGGGTCCCCGGGAGTGTTTCAGTATTTACAGGGGGTCCCCGGGAGAGTGTCAGTATTTACAGGGGGTCCCCGGGAGAGTGTCGGTATTTACAGGGGGTCCCTGGGAGTGAGTCAGTATTTACAGGGGGGTCCCCGGGAGTGTGTCAGTATTTACAGGGGGGTCCCCGGGAGTGTGTCAGTATTTACAGGGGGTCCCCGGGAGTGTGTCAGTATTTACAGGGGGTCCCCGGGAGAGTGTCAGTATTTACAGGGGGTCCCTGGGAGTGTGTCAGTATTTACAGGGGGTCCCCGGGAGAGTGTCGGTATTTACAGGGGGTCCCCGGGAGTGAGTCAGCATTTACAGGGGTCCCCGGGAGTGTGTCAGTATTTACAGGAGGTCCCCGGGAGTGTGTCAGTATTTACAGGGGGTCCCCGGGAGTGTGTCAATATTTACAGGGGTCCCCGGGAGTGTGTCAGTATTTACAGGGGGTCCCCGGGAGTGTGTCAGTATTTACAGGGGTCCCCGGGTGTGTGTCAGTATTTACAGGGGTCCCTGGGAGTGTGTCAGTATTTACAGGGGGTCCCCGGGAGTGTGTCAGTATGTACAGGGGGTCCCTGGGAGTGTGTCAGTATTTACAGGGATCCCCGAGGGTGTGTCAGTATTTACAGGGGGTCCTCGGGAGTGTGCCAGTATTTACAGGGGTCCCCGGGAGTGTGTCAGTATTTACAGGGGGTCCCCGGGAGTCTGTCAGTATTTACATGGGGTCCCCGGGGAGTGTGTCAGTATTTACAGGGATCCCCGGGAGTGTGTCAGTATTTACAGGGGGTCCCCGGGGAGTGTGTCAGTATTTACAGGGGGTCCCTAGGAGTGTGTCAGTATTTACAGGGGGTCCCCGGGAGTGTGTCAGTATTTACAGGGGGTCCCCGGGAGTGTGTCAGTATTTACAGGGGGT
This sequence comes from Squalus acanthias, assembly GCA_030390025.1. Taxonomy (NCBI): domain Eukaryota; kingdom Metazoa; phylum Chordata; class Chondrichthyes; order Squaliformes; family Squalidae; genus Squalus; species Squalus acanthias. The sequence continues at coordinate 398,097 of JASTWF010000153.1, read as the reverse complement.
CCCCGGGAGTGTGTCAGTATTTACAGGGGGTCCCCGGGAGTGTGTCAGTATTTACAGGGGGTCCCCGGGAGTGTGTCAGTATTTACAGGGGGTCCCCGGGAGTGTGTCAGTATTTACAGGGGGTCCCCGGGAGTGTGTCAGTATTTACAGGGGGTCCCCGGGAGTGTGTCAGTATTTACAGGGGGTCCCCGGGAGTGTGTCAGTATTTACAGGGGGTCCCCGGGAGTGTGTCAGTATTTACAGGGGGTCCCCGGGAGAGTGTCAGTATTTACAGGGGGTCCCCGGGAGAGTGTCGGTATTTACAGGGGGTCCCCGGGAGTGAGTCAGTATTTACAGGGGGGTCCCCGGGAGTGTGTCAGTATTTACAGGGGGGTCCCCGGGAGTGTGTCAGTATTTACAGGGGGTCCCCGGGAGTGTGTCAGTATTTACAGGGGGTCCCCGGGAGAGTGTCGGTATTTACAGGGGGTCCCTGGGAGTGTGTCAGTATTTACAGGGGGTCCCCGGGAGAGTGTCGGTATTTACAGGGGGTCCCCGGGAGTGTGTCAGTATTTACAGGGGGTCCCCGGGAGTGTGTCAGTATTTACAGGGGGTCCCCGGGAGTGTGTCAGTATTTACAGGGGGGTCCCCGGGAGTGTGTCAGTATTTACAGGGGGGTCCCCGGGAGTGTGTCAGTATTTACAGGGGGTCCCCGGGAGTGTGTCAGTATTTACAGGGGGTCCCCGGGAGAGTGTCGGTATTTACAGGGGGTCCCTGGGAGTGTGTCAGTATTTACAGGGGGTCCCCGGGAGAGTGTCGGTATTTACAGGGGGTCCCCGGGAGTGAGTCAGTATTTACAGGGGTCCCCGGGAGTGTGTTAGTATTTACAGGAGGTCCCCGGGAGTGTGTCAGTATTTACAGGGGGTCCCCGGGAGAGTGTCGGTATTTACAGGGGGTCCCTGGGAGAGTGTCAGTATTTACAGGGGGTCCCTGGGAGTGTGTCAGTATTTACAGGGGGTCCCCGGGAGAGTGTCGGTATTTACAGGGGGTCCCCGGGAGTGAGTCAGTATTTACAGGGGGTCCCCGGGAGAGTGTCAGTATTTACAGGGGGTCCCTGGGAGTGTGTCAGTATTTACAGGGGGTCCCCGGGAGAGTGTCGGTATTTACAGGGGGTCCCCGGGAGTGAGTCAGTATTTACAGGGGTTCCCGGGAGTGTGTCAGTATTTACAGGAGGTCCCCGGGAGTGTGTCAGTATTTACAGGGGGTCCCCGGGAGTGTGTCAGTATTTACAGGGGTCCCCGGGTGTGTGTCAGTATTTACAGGGGTCCCTGGGAGTGTGTTAGTATTTACAGGAGTCCCCGGGAGTGTGTTAGTATTTACAGGGGGTCCCCGGGAGTGTGTCAGTATTTACAGGGATCCCCGGGAGTGTGTCAGTATTTACAGGGGGTCCCCGGGAGTGTGTCAGTATTTACAGGGGGTCCCCGGGAGTGTGTCAGTATTTACAGGGGGTCCCCGGGAGTGTGTCAGTATTTACAGGGGGTCCCCGGGAGTGTGTCAGTATTTACAGGGGGTCCCCGGGAGTGTGTCAGTATTTACAGGGGGTCCCCGGGAGAGTGTCAGTATTTACAGGGGGTCCCCGGGAGAGTGTCGGTATTTACAGGGGGTCCCCGGGAGTGAGTCAGTATTTACAGGGGGGTCCCCGGGAGTGTGTCAGTATTTACAGGGGGTCCCCGGGAGAGTGTCGGTATTTACAGGGGGTCCCTGGGAGTGTGTCAGTATTTACAGGGGGTCCCCGGGAGAGTGTCGGTATTTACAGGGGGTCCCCGGGAGTGAGTCAGTATTTACAGGGGTCCCCGGGAGTGTGTTAGTATTTACAGGAGGTCCCCGGGAGTGTGTCAGTATTTACAGGGGGTCCCCGGGAGTGTGTCAGTATTTACAGGGGGTCCCCGGGAGAGTGTCAGTATTTACAGGGGGTCCCTGGGAGTGTGTCAGTATTTACAGGGGGTCCCCGGGAGAGTGTCGGTATTTACAGGGGGTCCCCGGGAGTGAGTCAGTATTTACAGGGGGTCCCCGGGAGAGTGTCAGTATTTACAGGGGGTCCCTGGGAGTGTGTCAGTATTTACAGGGGGTCCCCGGGAGAGTGTCGGTATTTACAGGGAGTCCCCGGGAGTGAGTCAGTATTTACAGGGGTCCCCGGGAGTGTGTCAGTATTTACAGGAGGTCCCCGGGAGTGTGTCAGTATTTACAGGGGGTCCCCGGGAGTGTGTCAGTATTTACAGGGGTCCCCGGGTGTGTGTCAGTATTTACAGGGGTCCCTGGGAGTGTGTTAGTATTTACAGGAGTCCCCGGGAGTGTGTCAGTATTTACAGGGATCCCCGGGAGTGTGTCAGTATTTACAGGGGGTCCCCGGGAGTGTGTCAGTATTTACAGGGATCCCCGGGAGTGTGTCAGTATTTACAGGGGGTCCCCGGGAGTGTGTCAGTATGTACAGGGGGTCCCTGGGAGTGTGTCAGTATTTACAGGGATCCCCGGGGGTGTGTCAGTATTTACAGGGGGTCCTCGGGAGTGTGCCAGTATTTACAGGGGTCCCCGGGAGTGTGTCAGTATTTACAGGGGGTCCCCGGGAGTGTGTCAGTATTTACAGGGGGTCCCCGGGGAGTGTGTCAGTATTTACAGGGATCCCCGGGAGTGTGTCAGTATTTATAGGGGGTCCCCGGGGAGTGTGTCAGTATTTACAGGGGGTCCCTAGGAGTGTGTCAGTATTTACAGGGGGTCCCCGGGAGTGTGTCAGTATTTACAGGGGGTCCCCGGGAGTGTGTCAGTATTTACAGGGGGTCCCCGGGAGTGTGTCAGTATTTACAGGGGGTCCCCGGGAGTGTGTCAGTATTTACAGGGATCCCCGGCAGTGTGTCAGTATTTACAGGGGGTTCCCGGGAGTGTGTCAGTATTTACAGGGGGTCCCCGGGAGTGTGTCAGTATTTACAGGGGCCCCCGGGAGTGTGTCAGTATTTACAGGGGGTCCCCGGGAGAGTGTCAGTATTTACAGGGGGTCCCCGGGAGTGTGTCAGCATTTACAGGGGGTCCCCGGGAGTGTGTCAGCATTTACAGGGGCCCCCTGGAGAGTGTCAGTATTTACAGGGGTCCCCGGGAGTGTGTCAGTATTTACAGGGGGTCCCCGGGAGTGTGTCAGTATTTACAGGGGGTCCCCGGGAGAGTGTCAGTATTTACAGGGGGTCCCCGGGAGAGTTTCATTATTTACAGGGGGTCCCGGGGAGTGTGTCAGTATTTACAGGGGGCCCCCGGGAGAGTGTCAGTATTTACAGGGGTCCCCGGGAGTGTGTCAGTATTTACAGGGGGTCCCCGGGAGAGTGTCAGTATTTACAGGGGTCCCCGGGAGTGTGTCAGTATTTACAGGGGGTCCCCGGGAGAGTGTCAGTATTTACAGGGGTCCCCGGGAGTGTGTCAGTATTTACAGGGGGAGTCCCCAGGAGTGTGTCAGTATTTACAGGGGGTCCCCGGGAGTGTGTCAGTATTTACAGGGGGTCCCGGGGAGTGTGTCAGTATTTACAGGGGGTCCCGGGGAGTGTGTCAGTATTTACAGGGGGTCCCGGGGAGTGTGTCAGTATTTACAGGGGGTCCCGGGGAGAGTGTCAGTATTTACAGGGGGTCCCCGGGAGAGTGTCAGTATTTACAGGGTCCCCGGGAGAGTGTCAGTATTTACAGCGGGTCCCGGGGAGTGTGCCAGTATTTACAGGGGGTCCCCGGGAGTGTGTCAGTATTTACAGGGGGTCCCGGGGAGAGTGTCAGTATTTACAGGGGGTCCCGGGGAGTGTGTCAGTATTTACAGGGGGTCCCGGGGAGAGTGTCAGTATTTACAGGGGGTCCCCGGGAGAGTGTCAGTATTTACAGGGTCCCCGGGAGAGTGTCAGTATTTACAGCGGGTCCCGGGGAGTGTGTCATTATTTACAGGGGGTCCCCGGGAGTGTGTCAGTATTTACAGGGGTTACTCAGATCCCAATGGTGTCTGGGGCGGTTGCAGATCTTCCCTGGGGCAATGTGCAAACAGGGCGACGTGGATGAAAGTGACATCTGATAAAGCAGAAATAACACAGAAAGTGCCGGAAACACACAACATCTTGCCCTTATATAGCGTCTTTAACGTAGTTAAACATCTGAAGGCTCTTCATCAAATATGAAAGAGGGAAAGTGGGGCAAAAACTAACAACAGGCAAAGGTCACAGGTCATTGTTGATCATAAGCTGGGGTTGGATTGTATTTGAAGCTGTTGCTGGAGATGATCAGGCAGATTTCACGAGGTGAAGCGAATAATGAAAGCCCTCAGTGATTTGGTTTGAATCCATATCCTATTCTAACACGAGAGAGAGATGTTCTTGGGAGTGATGTTTGATTCAGGATTTCGATGTGATTAACAGACCTTGCGGAGGTCACAAGGTTGGCACAGTGTCGAAGGCCCTGGAACCACAGCTGTTCCTCTTTAAGCTCCAGTTCCTATTTGGCAAACCAGCGAGCTGCAGTTTTTAGTTCTGGTGCCATTCACTGAAGCTTTCAGTTAGGCTGCTGCCAATTTGCAGTGTTTTTCTCACACGGCAAAATGACTGTTCAGCAAAATCTGCCCTTACTCTTTGCACATCCAGAGTTGGAATCCTGCACACCGCGGATTGCTGGTGGGGAGCGAGAGCCCGTTGGTCCGCTGAGTTTCACAGCTACGTTCCATTGACATCAGGAGAAGGGGCTCAGGTTCAAGTTCCCAGGGCGCTTATTCTTGAGTGAGAAAAACAGTTGGCCACACGTGACCGCGGCCCCTACCCTGGGCCAACATTCCTCCCTTCAACCAACACCACCAAAAACAGACGGATTCCTCTCACTGCTGTGCGGGATAGCTGCCGGCTTCCACTGACTAGGAACAGTCGCTGCACTCCAACATAATCTGCTGTACCCGTATCGTCCTGTGACCGTTCTGAGAAGATGTGATGAGATATTGTCCAGAGCTCTCGGCGAGCGCTGAGAGCCAGCTATGCAGATGCAGCCCCGGCAGCGTTGCTGGATGAGGTTTACTCAGCTTACATGCGAGGGTGTCCAAGGGAAACAAGCTGAGTAGGAGATAGTTGGCCCACTTACTTCACCTGGGAGCAGGGCCAGCTCAGCTTAGCCCAGCCCCATCACTGAGCTTTTTATTGCCAAGTTGGCTGTTCCAACAGTCTAGCGTTGTCAGGAGACAGTTGCTGTTTGCTCCAGCTGGTTAATGCTCCAGCCTTCGTTACAATCTACCAGCAATACTTGGCCTCGGCAGTGAGGTGAGAGCTGAGCTCCTGCCCAGGGAGACACACTCTTCTCATTCCCGGCCTACTCCACTATCCGCACACTCTGCTGCCTACACTCAGTATTCTCTATACACCAACTCTCAGCCGCTAAAGAACGAGGAGGGATTTCTTCTTTATTCATTCTCGGGATGTGGGCGTCGCTGGCAAGGCCGGCATTTATTGCCCATCCCGAGTTGCCCTTAAGAAGGTGGTGGTGAGCCGCCTTCTTGAACCGCTGCAGTCCGTGAGGTGAAGATACTCCCACAGTGCTGTTTGGGAGGGAGTTCCAGGATTTTGGTCCAGCGACGATGAAGGATCGACGATATACTTCCAAGTCAGGATGGTGTGTGACTTGGAGGGGAACTTGGAGGTGGTGGTGTTCCCATGCGCCTGCTGCCCTTGTCCTTCTAGGTGGTGCAGGTCGTGGGTTTGGGAGGTGCTGCTGAAGAAGCCTTGGCGAGTTGCTGCAGTGCATCTTGTAGGAAGCATCAAGCTGCTCCTGCACAATCAGCCAGCTGCCCAGTACAATCGGCAGGAAGTGGGGGTAAAGTTTGTCCCGGGAGAGGAGGCCGTCCCTGCATCGCACGGATAAAGGGGGTGAATTTCCTCGGGGATGGGGTCGGATGTCCCAATCAGTGACCGCGACCTGATCGGATCCCCCACTTCTGCTCATAGTTACAGTGAATGATCAGGACAATCCCTGGGAAAATTCCAAGTTCAAATATAGCACACATGGCACTGGGAATTGGGGCAGAGAGGTCAGGGATTGTTCAAGGGAATCGATAAATTGAACCTCAATAATAAACTGTGGAACAGGGGACACGGGATTAGGCGGAGAAGGGGGAAGGGACACAGAGTCTTTAGACTGAACCTCTTTACACCGAGGGGGTGAGTCTGTGGAATGCACTGTCCGGGGAGGGGGTGGAGCAGAGAGTGTGGGAGCATTTAAGGGAGAATCAGAGAGAGATGAGGGTTATTGGGAGGTAGGGATCTTTTGGTTGAGACATTAAACCGAGGCCCCATCTTCCCTCTCAGGTGGGTGTAAAAGATCCCATGGTTCTATTTCGAAGAAGAGCTGGGGAGTTCTCCCTGGTGTCCTGGCCAATATTTATCCCTCAATCAACATCACTAAAACAGATGATCTGGTCATTATCACATTGCTGTTTGTGGGAGCTTGCTGTGCGCAAATTGGCTGCCGTGATTCCTACATTACAACAGTGACTACTCTTCAAAAAGTACTTCACTGGCTGTAAAGCGCATTGGGATGTCCTGAGGTCATGAAAGGCGCTGTCGAAATAACAAGTCTTTTTTTCCTTTCTGATTCCACATCTCAGCGGGTTTGACCAGCCAGGAGGCTGGGATAACCCCAGTAACACACACTGCCTCAGTCAGAGATTAGAGAAGCAGAGACAGAACTCTGGCTCATTTCCCACTCAGTGGAAGGTGTGCAGTAGAGTGAAAGAGTGAATCAAAAGTAACAATGATCTCAGTCTCTAAGTCAGTGGATGGAAGCCACCGTAGGACAAATTTTATCAAGGATTAGTGTTCAAATCCCTCCATGGCCTCGCCCTACCCCATCTCTGCAACCTCCTCCAGCCCTACACCCCTCCCCATCTCTGTAACCTCCTCCAGCCCTTACAACCCTCCCTATCTCTGTAACCTCCTCCAGCCCCTACACCCCTCCCCATCTCTGTAACCTCCTCCAGCCCTTACAACCCTCCCTATCACTGTAACCTCCTCCAGCCCTACCCCATCTCTGCAACCTCCTCCAGCCCTTACACCCCTCCCCATCTCTGCAACCTCCTCCAGCCCTACAACCCTCCCTATCTCTGTAACCTCCTCCTGCCCTACACCCCTCCCTATCTCTGTAACCTCCTCCAGCCCCTACACCCCTCCCTATCTCTGTAACCTCCTCCAGCCCTACATCCCTCCCTATCTCTGTAACCTCCTCCAGCCCTTACAACCCTCCCTATCTCTGTAACCTCCTCCAGCCCTACATCCCTCCCTATCTCTGTAACCTCCTCCAGCCCTACAACCCTCCCTATCTCTGTAACCTCCTCCAGCCCTACATCCCTCCCTATCTCTGTAACCTCCTCCAGCCCCTACACCTCTCCCTCTCTCCATAACCTCCTCCAGCCCTACAACCCTCCCTATCTCTGTAACCTCCTCCAGCCCTTACACCCCTCCCTATCTCTGTAACCTCCTCCAGCCCTACATCCCTCCCTATCTCTGTAACCTCCTCCAGCCCCTACACCTCTCCCTCTCTCCATAACCTCCTCCAGCCCTACAACCCTCCGAGATCTCTGCACTCCTCCAATTCCGGCCTCTTGCACATCCCTGATTTTCATCACTCCATCATTGGTGGCCGTGCCTTCAGCTGCCTGGGCCCTAAGCTCTGGAATTCCCTCCCTGAACCTCTCTGCCTCTCTCTCTCCTCCTTTAAGATGCTCCTTAAAACCGACCTCTTTGACCAAGCTTTTGGTCACCTGTCCTAATATCTCCTTATGTGGCTTGGTGTCAGATTCTGTCTGATTTATGTGTATAGGGTCAGGTACAGAAGAATAGGTTTCAGGAGAAGGGACGGTCACATTTGACAGTTGTGCGAGCAACTAAATGAGACAAACAACAAGCTTGGGGCTTGTGAGCAACTTGCCCTCAAACACTGGGCAGAACCCAGCTGCTGGGATCTGGGGGCTACAGGGAGCAGTGGAAACTTGGGTTAAAATCCAAGGAGAGAAACTCAATCCAACTGAAAGGCAACAACTCCCTGGCGTCTACTTCAAAATTGGAAAATACATGAATCCCATCTGGTTTGTGCAATTGGGAAAGATTTTTATTACAGTTTCTCTCTCTTCCACCCACAATGAGCTCATTCCCCAAACCAGCTATATTTGGAGCCTAGTTAAAGTAGCTATTCTTGAAATTACAATGATTTTTTTCCCCCTGCTCGCCATGCTGAAGCGATGCCCAGAGTACTCTTGGAATGTGCCTTGGGTTAGCCTGAGCTAGCCAAGGACCATTATCCTCTCTCCCCCACAACAGGAACAATGCTGGCATTCTCTGCACCACTCACGGGTTCTCAAATGTTGGACTGACACACCCACCGGACCAGGAACTGGGATCTGCTCGCTGCCCGAATGGTCAACCTTTCCTGGTCACTCAGTTATATTCTAGATCCAATGGCGCTAACTTCACAACTCACAGAGGAAACAGCCAGGGGAAGGGGGCTTCTCCCAACATAGATTGCGAGATTATTCCAGTCTAACAGATTGGTGAGGACCAGGGAACAGGAGTTTAAACTGTGTAAGAGTGGGAATAGACTGGATATTGGGCAGCTCTTCTTTCCCCAGAGAGCAGTGAGCCTCTGGACTGTGCTACCAGCTGGTGTGGTGGGTGCCGACTCTCTGGCCGCGATTGTACGAACCTCGGCCGGTCCGTGACGGGTCCCATCCCGGCCTCTGAAATGAATTTACCGTTGATGGGACTTGTTAAGCCCGCCCAGTGCATTTCCCGGCCAATTAGAGGAAGCAGGTCTGGTGACGTCATTTGATGACGCGTCATCCGCCTTAAAGGGACCACGTCCTCATGGAGTTTGACAGTTGTTCTGACAGTGTTTGACAGCATTGAGGTGCTGCAAACACTGTCAATCACTGCACAGAGGCACAGGGCTGCACCCAGGCTCTCCCATGACTCCCTCCATATGCTTATGTTCCAGAGAGCGAAACTAAGATTGGGGCTCTGACAGGGGACAAGGTAGAAGCTGAAATATCATAAACAAATTTCAATTTTTTTTTATCATAATGGAGAAATTTGACACCCCACAAATGTAAAAATTAGTTTTTCAGGGCTAGGACGTTTGTTCAGCAGTCAATACGCTGCTAAAGACCCAGTTACACCCAATCCAACAAGGTCTAACTTTTAATGGGGTGTTTAACAGCGATATTACCGCGGAAAAACCCAAGTTTTCGTCAGTTTCACTGATTTCCCTGACAACACTGATTGCCGGCGATGGGGGGGCTTCAGCGCAGCCGGTGTCGGAGCAGTGAATGACTGACCACAACCTCAGGAGTCCTGCGTTGAGATGCGCACACGCTACTTCCTGAAGTTGCGGTCAGTTTCAAAGGGGTGACAACGGCGAACGCTGTTAGTTCCCACTATTACCCACCGCAAATTGCAGCACATTGAGTTCTCAGAACTGAAGTAGAATCATGAGTGGACCTCTTTTAGTATTTAAAGGGTGTCCATCTCTGGCACTGACTGCAAACATCTCTGTGTGTCCAAAGTCTGTTTCTAAATTGGGGATTCAGTGGTCTCTCAGTCTAGCCAATTGCAACAGGAAGTGCACTCAGTAAAAACATGAAACTATTATATTTTCTTTTTGTCTCTTCCACAGTTTGACTTGATGTTTTCAGTGTGTCTGACACTGCAGATTTTACACACTTGTCAACAATCCCAAAACGCCAGGCAACAATAGGAAGGATTCTCATCAAGCTGTGTCCAAAATGGCAGGAAAAAGTTTTTAATGGCCCAGAAATTGATCTCGCTCTGTTCCCGCGGGGGTAAGGCTTCCCCGCGATCTCTCACTCCGCGTGTGCTTTTTCAGATCCAGCTCGCACGAACTTGATGTTCCAGACATCAGCTGGGCAGTGCTTGCGTATCCCACCGGCGTAGTGAATTCGTGCAAGCTGTGGGATCACGTGACTCAGTTAGAGCCAATGGCAGCACACCATCTTCCATTCATAAGTTTCACATACGTGCTGTGAAATCTATGAATCTTACACCCCCCAAAATAACAGCTAAACCTCAATTAAATAAAAAAAAACATCACATTAATAAAATAAGTATAGTTAAATAAATTAACCATTTTAAATAAAAAATTAAATTTTTGAAAAAATTTAAAATCTTTTAAAAAGTTATAAAAATAAACTTACCTGTCTTTAAAGTCTCTAAAAAAATATACCTGTTAAAAAAAATTCAAAAAAATACTTAATTCACTACTTACCTTGTTAAAAGTGGGTCTTACTCCTCCTTTTTCCATTTCTAAAATCTTCCGTACTTACCTGCGCGTCCAAAGCACGAAGTGCACAGCGTGCGCGCAGCCTGTAGCGCGCATGCGATGCACCGAGGAACCGCCCCCTTTTCAAAAGACCAAGTGCCGGTTTTCAGCGCATGCGCAGGGCATGCAGAAAACCGGCAATTGGAGAGAGAATACGCGAGAGTACGCAGTGCGTACTCTCGCGCAGCGGGATGAATTTTTGGCCCAATAAGTACAGCACGGGTTAGATACAGAGTAAAGCTCCCTCTACACTGTCCCATCAAACACTCCCAGGGCAGGTACAGCACGGGTTAGATACAGAGTAAAGCTCCCTCTACACTGTCCCATCAAACACTCCCAGGGCAGGTACAGCACGGGTTAGATACAGAGTAAAGCTCCCTCTACACTGTCCCATCAAACACTCCCAAGGCAGGTACAGCACGGGTTAGACACAGAGTAAAGCTCCCTCTACACTGCCCCATCAAACACTCCCAGGGCAGATACAGCACGGGTTAGATACAGAGTAAAGCTCCCTCTACACTGTCCCATGAAACACTCCCAGGGCAGGTACAGCATGGGTTAGATACAGAGTAAAGCTCCCTCTACACTGTCCCATCAAACACTCTCAGGGCAGGTACAGCACGGGTTAGATACAGAGTAAAGCTCCCTCTACACTGTCCCATCAAACACTTCCAGGGCAGGTACAGCACGGGTTAGATACAGAGTAAAGCTCCCTCTACACTGTCCCATCAAACACTCCCAAGGCAGGTACAGCACGGGTTAGACACAGAGTAAAGCTCCCTCTACACTGCCCCATCAAACACTCCCAGGGCAGATACAGCACGGGTTAGATACAGAGTAAAGCTCCCTCTACACTGTCCCATGAAACACTCCCAGGGCAGGTACAGCATGGGTTAGATACAGAGTAAAGCTCCCTCTACACTGTCCCATCAAACACTCCCAGGGCAGGTACAGCACGGGTTAGATACAGAGTAAAGCTCCCTCTACACTGTCCCCGTCAAACACTCCCAGGGCAGGTACAGCACGGGTTAGATACAGAGTAAAGCTCCCTCTACACTGTCCCATCAAACACTCCCAGGGCAGGTACAGCACGGGTTAGATACAGAGTAAAGCTCCCTCTACACTGTCCCATCAAACACTCCCAGGGCAGGTACAGCACGGGTTAGATACAGAGTAAAGCTCCCTCTACACTGTCCCATCAAACACTCCCAGGGCAGGAACAGCACGGGCTAGATACAGAGTAAAGCTCCCTCTACACTGTCCCATCAAACACTCCCAGGGCAGGTACAGCACGGGTTAGATACAGAGTAAAGCTCCCTCTACACTGTCCCATCAAACACTCCCAGGGCAGGTACAGCACGGGTTAGATACAAAGTAAAGCTCCCTCTACACTGTCCCATCAAACACTCCCAGGGCAGGTACAGCACGGGTTAGATACAGAGTAAAGCTCCCTCTACACTGTCCCATCAAACACTCCCAGGGCAGGAACAGCACGGGCTAGATACAGAGTAAAGCTCCCTCTACACTGTCCCATCAAACACTCCCAGGGCAGGTACAGCACGGGTTAGATACAGAGTAAAGCTCCCTCTACACTGTCCCATCAAACACTCCCAGGGCAGGAACAGCACGGGCTAGATACAGAGTAAAGCTCCCTCTACACTGTCCCATCAAACACTCCCAGGGCAGGTACAGCACGGGTTAGATACAGAGTAAAGCTCCCTCTACACTGTCCCATCAAACACTCCCAGGGCAGGTACAGCACGGGTTAGATACAGAGTAAAGCTCCCTCTACACCGGCAGTGAATAGGAAGGGGTTTGGGCTATTGGGATTCTACACAATAGGCTTCTGTGTAATCAGATTGAATGCACTGATTGGCTGTAATTCAATTTGGGTCTGAAATGTTTGCTGTGATGAGGAATGAAGTTGTGGTGCTGCTGGAGTTTCATGTTCTACAGTGGAACGTCTGAGCTTGGCTGTGACATTTGGTAATTATTTCTTCTGTTTGTGATTAATGGCAGCGAGCATGTAGCCTGTGTCTCCATGGCAATGCCAATGTTTGATGCTGCACTCGCCAGCCGCACAGTTCCAGCATTACGCGCTGGATGGCCTGAGTGACAATCGGGCAGGAGGAGCTGACATATTGTTGCCTCAATCTGCGCTTCTTATTGTGAAATGTGTACGGGCCCTCCACAATCCGATCAATGACCTCACTGTCTGTCTCAGCTCCTCTGCAGCCCGTCCACTCGCAGTGGACAGCCAGTTTAGAATCATAGCATGATACAGCACAGGAGGAGGCCATTCGGCCCATCGTGCCTGTGCCGGCTCTTTGAAAGAGCTCTCCAATTAGTCCCACTCGCCTGCTCTTTCCCTATAGCCCTGTGAATTTTCTCCCTTCAAGTATTTATCCAATTCCCTTTTGAAAGTTACTATTGAATCTGCTTCCACCGCCCTTTCAGGCAGCGCATTCCAGATCACAACAACTCGCTGCATAAATTTTCTCCTAATTTTACCCCTGGTATTTTTTTTGCCAATTACCTTCAATCTGTGTCCTCTGGTTACCGACCCTCCTGCCAGAGGAAACAGTTTCTCCTTATTTATTCTATCAAAACCCCTCATGATTTTGAACACCTCTATTAATTCTCCCCTTAACCTTCTCTGCTCTAAGGAGAACAATTCCAGCTTCTCCAGTCTCTCCATGTAACTGACATTTTTCATTCCTGGTACCATTCTAGTAAATCTCCACTGCATCCCCTCCAAGGCCAGTTTCTGAAGGTTAATTATTGTCTCTGCTCTGATCAAGAAAGAAAGAACTCCCTTTTCTCCAGGGCCTTTCGCCACCTCAGGATGTCCGAAAGTGCTTTACAGCCAATGAAGTACTTTTTGAAGTGTAGTCACTGTTGTAATGTAGGAAGCGTGGCAGACATTTTACACACAGCAAGTTCCCACAAACAGCAATGTGATAATGACCAGATAATCTGTTTTGGAGATGTTGGTTGAGGGATAAATATTGGCCCCAGGACACTGGGGAGAACTTTCCTGCTCTTCCAATTGTGCCTCGTGCCCGATCAGCCTGATATTACTCCACATTGAACTCATCCCTAAACATTTTGATTATTTATACTCGGTGGGAGGCCAAAGGCTCGCTGAGGTGGAGAGGAAGATGAAACGGAGAAGTTAGTTGAGACCAGGTTTGGGTTTTAAAGGTCTATGAGGGCAGAAAATCGGGGGTCTTGATTTCCCACCATGCACTCCTGGCAGTCACTGCTCACGGCTCGAAAAGCCAGGGCCAGATCAGTCCTGGAGATTTAGACCGAGGGAGGTGAGGAGGTCCACAGCCTGGAGATCTAGACCGAGGGTGGTGAGGAGTTCCACAGCCTGAAGATCTAGACCGAGGGTGGTGAGGAGTTCCACAGCCTGACGATCTAGACCGAGGGTGGTGAGGAGTTCCACAGCCTGACGATCTAGACCGAGGGTGGTGAGGAGTTCCACAGCCTGAAGATCTAGACCGAGGGAGGTGAGGAGGTCCACAGCCCGGAGATCTAGACAGAGGGTGGTGAGGAGGTCCACAGCCTGGAGATCTAGACCGAGGGAGGTGAGGAGGTCCACAGCCTGAAGATCTAGACCAAGGGAGGTGAGGAGGTCCACAGCCTGAAGATCTAGACCGAGGGTGGTGAGGAGTTCCACAGCCTGACGATCTAGACCGAGGGTGGTGAGGCATTCCACAGCCTGGAGATCTAGACCGAGGGAGGTGAGGAGGTCCACAGCCTGACGATCTAGACCGAGGGAGGTGAGGAGTTCCACAGGCTGGAGATCTAGACCGAGGGAGGTCAGGAGGTCAACAGCCTGACGATCTAGACCGAGGGTGGTGAGGAGGTCCACAGCCTGGAGATCTAGACCGAGGGAGGTGAGGAGTTCCACAGGCTGGAGATCTAGACCGAGGGAGGTGAGGAGGTCCACAGCCCGGAGATCTAGACAGAGGGTGGTGAGGAGGTCCACAGCCTGAAGATCTAGACGGAGGGAGGTGAGGAGGTCCACAGCCTGAAGATCTAGACAGAGGGAGGTGAAGAGGTCCACAGCCTGAAGATCTAGACCGAGGGTGGTGAGTTCCACAGCCTGGAGATCTAGACCGAGGGAGGTGAGGAGGTCCACAGCCTGACGATCTAGACCGAGGGAGGTGAGGAGGTCCACAGCCTGGAGATCTAGACCGAGGGAGGTCAGGAGGTCAACAGCCTGACGATCTAGACCGAGGGTGGTGAGGAGGTCCACAGCCTGGAGATCTAGACCAAGGGAGGCGAGGAGTTCCACATCCTGAAGATCTAGACCGAGGGAGGTGAGGAGGTCCACAGCCTGGAGATCTAGACCGAGGGAGGTGAGGAGGTCCACAGCCTGGAGATCTAGACCGAGGGAGGTGAGGAGGTCCACAGCCTGGAGATCTAGACCGAGGGAGGTGAGGCATTCCACAGCCTGGAGATCTAGACCGAGGGTGGTGAGGAGGTCCACAGCCTGGAGATCTAGACCGAGGGAGGTGAGGAGGTCCACAGCCTGGAGATCTAGACCGAGGGAGGTGAGGAGTTCCACAGCCTGATGATCTAGACCGAGGGAGGTGAGGAGGTCCACAGCCCGGAGATCTAGACAGAGGGTGGTGAGGAGTTCCACAGCCTGGAGATCTAGAC
The DNA here is from genome assembly GCA_030390025.1 of Squalus acanthias. Taxonomy (NCBI): domain Eukaryota; kingdom Metazoa; phylum Chordata; class Chondrichthyes; order Squaliformes; family Squalidae; genus Squalus; species Squalus acanthias. Next base: position 383,070 of record JASTWF010000153.1, on the reverse strand, counting down.
AGAGGGAGGTGAAGAGGTCCACAGCCTGAAGATCTAGACAGAGGGAGGTGAGGAGTTCCACAGCCTGAAGATCTAGACCGAGGGTGGTGAGTTCCACAGCCTGGAGATCTAGACCGAGGGAGGTGAGGAGGTCCACAGCCTGACGATCTAGACCGAGGGAGGTGAGGAGGTCCACAGCCTGGAGATCTAGACCGAGGGAGGTCAGGAGGTCAACAGCCTGACGATCTAGACCGAGGGTGGTGAGGAGGTCCACAGCCTGGAGATCTAGACCAAGGGAGGTGAGGAGTTCCACAGGCTGGAGATCTAGACCGAGGGAGGTCAGGAGGTCAACAGCCTGACGATCTAGACCGAGGGAGGTGAGGAGGTCCACATCCTGAAGATCTAGACCAAGGGAGGTGAGGAGGTCCACAGCCTGGAGATCTAGACCAAGGGAGGTGAGGAGGTCCACAGCCTGGAGATCTAGACCGAGGGAGGTGAGGAGGTCCACAGCCTGGAGATCTAGACCGATGGAGGTGAGGAGGTCCAGAGCCTGGAGATCTAGACCAAGGGAGGTGAGGCGGTCCAGAGCCTGGAGATCTAGACCGAGGGAGGTGAGGAGGTCCACAGCCTGAAGATCTAGACCGATGGAGGTGAGGAAGTCCAAAACCTGGAGATCTAGACCGAGGGAGGTGAGGAGGTCCACAGCCTGGAGATCTAGACCGATGGAGGTGAGGAGGTCCAGAGCCTGGAGATCTAGACCAAGGGAGGTGAGGAGGTCCACAGCCTGAAGATCTAGACCGAGGGAGGTGAGGAGTTCTACAGCCTGATGATCTAGACCAAGGAAGGTGAGGCATTCCACAGCCTGGAGATCTAGACCGAGGGAGGTCAGGAGGGCCACAGTCTGGAGATCTAGACCGAGGGAGGTGAGGAGTTCCACAGTGTGGAAATCTTTGGAACGATTGAACTAGAGTAGGACACAGTGAGTCTGGATTTCAGATGGTCAGTACTGAGGGTGTGCCGAACTGTTGGAGGGGCAGTGCTGAGGGAGCACTGCGCTGTCGGACAGTCAGTACTAAGGGAGCACCACACTGTCAGAGGGTCGGTACTGAGGGAGTGCTGCACTGTCGGAGTGTCAGTACCGAGAGAGTGCTGCACTGTCGGAGGGGCAATACTGAGGGAGTGCTGCACTGTCAGAGGTGCCGTCTTTTGGATAAGACGTTAAACCGAGGCCCCGTCTGCCCTCTCAGGTGGATGTAAAAGATCCCACGGCACTATTTCGAAGAAGAGCAGGGGAGTTCTCCCCGGTGTCCTGGGGTCAATATTTATCCCTCAACCAACACCAGTAAAAAATAGATTATCTGCTCATTATCTAATTGCTGTTTGTGGGATCTTGCTGTGCACAAATTGGCTGCTGCGTTTCCTACATTACAACAGTGACTACACTTCAAAAAGTACTTCACTGGCTGTAAAGCGCTTTGGGACGTCCTGAGGTGGTGAAAGGTGCTGGAGAAATGAAAGTCTTTCTTTTCCTGTGTCCTCTCTGGCCAGGAGGCTGCTCAGGGAGCTGTAGGGTTCAGAAAGCTGTCATCGCATTTCTGAGGAGACTTCAGAAGAAGCCACTCAAGCTTCCCACCAAAAATAATGACTCAGTCCAGCAGCTTGGAAGCGTTTGTGAAAGGCCAGAGACTGCCAACATCGTCTGGGGAGGGTGGGTTATTATCATTGGAATTGCAAACCCCTACGTCCCATGGAAACTTGTATGAGAGAATAGTGCATGCCCAGCAGACCCACACATACCGAGAGGGAGCCAGGCCTCATCTGTAACCAATGAGGCATCTAATCATCTCTTTTATAAACAGAAGGAATATTCTTAATTCACTGCAACAAAAACCTCTTCACCCCATGTCTGGAGGGCAAAAACATCGGAACAGGAGGAGGCCATTCAGCCCCTCGAGCCTGTTCCGCCATTCAATTCGCCGCCTTGGTTCCGTAACCCTTAATACCCTTAACCAACAAAAATCTATCGATCTCAGTTTTGAAATTTTCAATTGACCCCCAGCCTCAACAGCTTTTGTACAATGGTAGATGATGAAGAAATACAGCATGGGACCATCTCCCACATCTTCACCTCCCAGGACCAGGAGAGGCAGGCTTTCAAAACCCTATCTTGGCATGAACTCAACCACTGTCTCCTGATTCATCTCATTTGAAGAACGCAAGACGCCCCAGCGCAAATAAAGTCAGGAGTGTGATGGAATACTCGCCACTTGCCTGGATGAGTGCAGCTGCAACAACACTCAAGAAGCTCGACACCATCCAGGACAAAGCAGCCCACTTCTTCGGCAGCCCATCCACCACCTTAAACATTCACTCCCTCCACCACCGGCGTACCGTGGCTGCAGTGTGTACCATCTACAAGATGCACTGCATCAACTTGCCAAGGCTTCTTCAGAAGCAACTCCCAAACCAGCGACATCTACCACCGAGAAGGACAAGGGCAGCAGGCGCATGGGAACACCGCCACCTCCAAGTTCCCCTCCAAGTCACACACCATCCTGACTTGGAAATATATCAGCCGTTCCTTCATTGTCATTGGGTCAAATTCCTGGAACTCCCTTCCTAACAGCTCTGTGGGAGCACCTTCACCACACGGACTGCAGCGGTTCAAGAAGGTAGCTCACCACCACCTTCTCAAGGGCAATTAGGGATGGACAATAAATGCTGGCCTTGCCAGCGACGTCCACATCCCAAGAATAAGTCATAAAAAAGATGGGCCTTGAACCCAAGGATCCTTAGATCCAAGCTCCGATAATATATATTAGGATCCCTCTGTGATTAAATATAGATTCACCCAAACCTTAGAATGCAGCCTCCAGTAGATCTACTCACACTCAGACTCATTAATCGTGGGCCAGGACAGGACAAACCCTCAGGAAGGACACTGAGAGTATTCTGTGGTAACTCGGCTCTTCCTACACTGCCTGTGATCTTGGATCAAAGTGTAGCTGTCAGTAACCAGGCATTACAGAAACACGTGGTCATTACAGACCAAACTCCAAACTCTGAAATCCAGCATCGATCCAGTCCTAACCACATCAACGTGACAGCTGCCTCTAGCTCCCACATTTCCATTCTCCTCCTGCTGAATAATGCACCATGGAAACCCAACCTCCCTTTCCATTCCAAATTTAATGCTGTGTTTCCTTTCAAATTATTCTAACAGCTCTTTGCTACCACCTCCGCACAAATTTACTCTCCCTGCTTCGTGAAAAGTGTTAGTTTGGCTCCGTGTGTAGCGCTCGCACCTCAGAGTCAGAAGGTCGTGGGAGCGCCGCACTGTTGGAGGGGCAGTACTGAGACCCTCAGTATTAACCCCCCGACAGTGCGGGGCTCCCTCAGTACTGCCCCTCCGACAGTGCGGCACTCCCTCAGTATTAACCCTCCGACAGTGCGGCGCTCCCTCAGCACTGGCCCCCGACAGTGCGGCGCTCCCTCAGCACTGCCCCTCCGACAGTGCAGCGCTCCCTCAGTACTGCCCCTCCGACAGTGCGGCGCTCCCTCAGTACTGCCCCTCCGACAGTACGGCGCTCCCTCAGTACTGCCCCTCCGACAGTGCGGCGCTCCCTCAGTACTGCCCCTCCGACAGTGCAACTCTCCCTCAGTACCACCCCTCCGACAGTGCGGCGCTCCCTCAGTACTGACCCCTCCGACAGTGCAGCACTCCCTCAGTACTGACCCCCGACAGTGCGGCGCTCCCTCAGTACTGACCCCTCCGGCAGTGCAGCACTCCCTCAGTACTGACCCCCGATAGTGCGGCACTCCCTCAGTACTGCCTCTCCGACAGTGCGGCGTTCCCTCAGTACTGCCCCTCCGACAGTGCGGCGCTCCCTCAGTACTGCCCCTCCGACAGTGCGGCGCTCCCTCAGTACTGCCCCTCTGACAGTGAGGCGCTCCCTCAGCACTGCCCCCCAACAGTGCGGCGCTCCCTCAGCATTGCCCCCCGACAGTGCGGCGCTCCCTCAGCACTGCCCCCCGACAGTGCGGCGCTCCCTCAGCACTGCACCCTGACAGTGCGGCGCTCCCTCAGTACTGCTCCTCTGATAGTGCGGCGCTCCCTCAATCCTGCCCCTCCGACAGTGCGGAGCTCCCTCAGTACTGCCCCTCCAACAGTGCGGAGCTCCCTCAGTACTGCCCCTCCAACAGTGCGGCGCTCCCTCAGTACTGCCCCTCCGACAGTGCGGCGCTCCCTCAGTACTGCCCCTCCGACAGTGCGGCGCTCTCTCAGTACCGCCCCTCCGACAGTGCGGCGCTCCCTCAGTACTGCCCCTCCGACAGTGCGGAGCTCCCTCAGTACTGACCATCCGACAGTGCGGCGCTCTCTCAGTACCGCCCCTCCGACAGTGCGGAGCTCCCTCAGTACTGCCCCTCTGACAGTGCGGCGCTCTCTCAGTACCGCCCCTCCGACAGTGCGGCGCTCTCTCAGTACTGCCCCTCCGACAGTGCGGAGTTCCCTCAGTACTGCCCCTCCGACAGTGCGGCGCTCTCTCAGTACTGCTCCTCCGACAGTGCGGCGCTCCCTCAGTACTGCCCCTCCGACTGTGTGGCGCTCCCTCAGTACTGCCCCTCCGACAGTGCGGAGCTCCCTCAGTACTGCACTGGGAGTGTCAGCCTGGATAAAGTGAGATTGAATACTGTGTCTCCTACCTGGAGACCAACAACAGCAACTTGCATCTATACAGCGCCTTTAAAGTAGTAAAAAGTCCCAAGATGCTTCACAGGAGCGATTATCAAGCAAAATCTGACCCCGAGCCACATAAGGAGATATTAGGGACAGGGGACCAAAAGCTTGGTCAAAGAGGTCGGTTTTAAGGAGCGTCTTAAAGGAGCAGAGAGAGGCGGAGTGGTTTAGGGAGGGAATTCCAGAGCTTAGGGCCCAGGCAGCTGAAGGCACGGCCGCCAATGGTGGAGCGATGGAAATCGGGGATGTGCAAGAGGCCAGAATAAGAGGAGCGCAGAGATCTCGGGGGGTTGTGGGGCTGGAGGAGGTTACAGAGATAGGGAGGGGGCGAGGCCATGGAGGAATTTGAAAACAAGGATGAGAATTTTTTTAATTGAGGTGTTGCTGGACCGGAAGCCAATGTAGGTCAGCGAGCACAGGGGGTGATGGGTGAACGGGACTTGGTGCGAGTTAGGACACGGGCAGCAGAGTTTTGTATGAACTCAAGTTTAAGTAGGTCTGCTACCTAGAATCCAAGGGCATGACATCCCTCATGAGCGGGACCTCCGTCTGCTACCCTGACCTCACTTTGACCCCCACCCCGGCTCCATCTCCCCCACTATTTGGGATTTGGTTTTATGGTGGAATACCCATGCCCAACACTCTCACACCCCGGCCCCTACACTGATTGGGCGCGACAATGACCAGAAGCTACAAGACTGAGCCAGACACAATCACAGGTTCGGACACTGACACTCAGGACAGGTGCGAGGACACCAGGCTCAGCCAGGACCCCGGGGGAGGGGTGGGACTTTGTCACTCTGGTGACTCTCTCCGTCTCTCATAGTCACTCCATCATGAGGGAGATTTCACCAAGACATTTATCCAACGCTCGGTTCTACATCATTACGTAACCGTTGAACTTCCCAGAGGCGGCCCTCCTGTTTCCTGCTTGAAGAAGTGAGACGAGAATCCTCGGTAAATTGATGCAAGATGTGAATGTTATAGTTGGCACGTTCTGGCCACCTGTACGAGGGCCAAGGCCCCAATGTATCCCAGAATCTGGAATGATCAACAAAACCTGGATCTCAAACACAGGAGCCTCTGCTGACCCTTATTACCGTGTGTAACAAGAGTTTCCCACTTTCAGTGTGTGGTACCCAGGACACAAGGTGAGTCTATCCTCAAGGAGCCCAGCTGTTGAGCAAGTGCAGAGCCCCCAAGCCCCATCTCGTGTGCGAATATTGGGTGAGTCTTCATTCCTTCCGACTTTTGCAAAACAGGAGGCCCCTCTGCAACTAAACAGGCCGCAAACCTTTGAGATATTAGATTCAGTTCTGTATATAGAATCATATGATGATGCAGCACAGGAGGAGGCCATTTGGCCCATCGTGCCTGTGCCGGCTCTTTGAAAGAGCTCTCCAATTAGTTCCACTCCCCCCTGCTCTTTCCCCACAGCCCTGTGAATTATTTTCCTTTTCAAGTATTTCTCCAATTCCCTTTTGAAAGTTACTATTGAATCTGCTTCCACCGCCCTTTCAGGCAGCGCATTCCAGATCACAACAACTCGCTGCGTAAAAACATTCTCCTCATCTCCCCTCTGGTTTGTTGACTTAACGCCTCTGTTCCCTGCTCACTGTCTGAAGCGCTCGTCGTCTTTACATCGACATGATCTCTGCCTCGTCAATGCCCATTCCTCATGCACCAGCCTAGACGGTGAGATATGCATCACAGCGGAGCCTGATCTGGTTCTCGGCCGATGCTCGCAGGTGTGCCATTTGTTAACGATCAGGAGCGGCTATATTGGTGTCCTCAACCCCTGGTGCTGTGATCAACTGTCGTGTCCCATCCGCAGTCCGGCTGCGAGCAGCCAGCTTGAGACTGAAGCATAATTCTCTTTATTAATAAGCTTATAATAACCTGAAAATCTCGGCGAGTAGAAACAAACAATTCTTTGATAGACAACACAGGTCGCATTGCCCCCGGCAGACAGGCAAACTGAGCAGAGAGCCGTGTCAGTAAGGCAGCAGCACGCAATGTACCGCGACACCAAATCTGACTTCATTTCATATTCTGCCAATTAAGCCAGTTCGGATCATCATTTCAATCCTTTCCCTTTAGTCACTGGACATCTGCCGTCACCGACAGACTATGAATCACAATTCCATCTCTTGCAGTTAGCTCAATGAGTGCAGGGCGCCAGGGCATGACACACACCTTCACATTCACACTCTCTCTTCCCCTTGTTTGCGTCTGGTTCCAGTGCGCTGACTTTTGAATGGGCCGTGCAGCCCGTTAATGGGGCTCCCGGCCCAAAGATTACAGGGGACATTGATTCAGCCAGGGTGGACTGGGCTGCTTTTGGAATCTTGTGACTGTGCTCCAAAAAAAACAAGTCAAGTGAAACTTCGAAGGATTTTCTGTCATCTCTATGGCAACAACTGGAGACATCATTGTGATTAGAATACAAGGGGGTAGAAGTTATGCTGCAGCTATACAAAGCCCTGGTTAGACCACACCTGGAGCACTGGGAGCAGTTCTGGGCACCACACCTTAGGAAGGATATATTGGCCTTGGAGGGAGTGCAGCGTAGGTTTACCAGAATCATACCTGGAGTTCAAGGGTTAAATTCCAAGGAGAGATTACACAAATTAGGGTTGTATTCCCTGGAATTTAGAAGGTTAAGGGGTGATCTGATCGAAGTTTTCAGGATATTAAGGGGAACAGATAGGGTAGATAGAGAGAAACTATTTCCGCTGGTTGGGGATTCTCGGAT
>JASTWF010000153.1:363098-370598 GCA_030390025.1 Squalus acanthias | reverse complement strand
CTGACTCAATCCAGAACACATCACCCACTGACTCAATCCAGAACACAGAGCCCACTGACTCAATCCAGAACACATCAACCACGGACTCAATCCAGAACACATCACCCACTGACTCAATCCAGAACACTTCACCCACTGACTCAATCCAGAACACAGAGCCCACTGACTCAATCCAGAACACAGAGCCCACTGACTCAATCCAGAACACATCAACCACGGACTCAATCCAGAACACATCAACCACTGACTCAATCCAGAACACATCAACCACGGACTCAATCCAGAACACAGAGCCCACTGACTCAATCCAGAACACAGAGCCCACTGACTCAATCCAGAACACATCACCCACTGACTCAATCCAGAACACATCAACCACTGACTCAATCCAGAACACATCAACCACGGACTCAATCCAGAACACAGAGCCCACTGACTCAATCCAGAACACAGAGCCCACTGACTCAATCCAGAACACATCACCCACTGACTCAATCCAGAACACATCACCCACTGACTCAATCCAGAACACATCACCCACTGACTCAATCCAGAACACAGAGCCCACTGACTCAATCCAGAACACTTCACCCACTGACTCAATCCAGAACACTTCACCCACTGACTCAATCCAGAACACATCACCCACTGACTCAATCCAGAACACAGAGCCCACTGACTCAATCCAGAACACAGAGCCCACTGACTCAATCCAGAACACAGAGCCCACTGACTCAATCCAGAACACAGAGCCCACTGACTCAATCCAGAACACAGAGCCCACTGACTCAATCCAGAACACATCACCCACTGACTCAATCCAGAACACAGAGCCCACTGACTCAATCCAGAACACAGAGCCCACTGACTCACTCCAGAACACATCACCCACTGACTCAATCCAGAACACAGAGCCCACTGACTCAATCCAGAACACTTCACCCACTGACTCAATCCAGAACACTTCACCCACTGACTCAATCCAGAACACATCACCCACTGACTCAATCCAGAACACATCACCCACTGACTCAATCTGGAACACATCACCCACTGACTCAATCCAGAACACATCACCCACTGACTCAATCCAGAACACATCACCCACTGACTCAATCCAGAACACATCACCCACTGACTCAATCCAGAACACATCACCCACTGACTCAATCCAGAACACATCACCCACTGACTCAATCCAGAACACATCACCCACTGACTCAATCCAGAACACATCACCCACTGACTCAATCCAGAACACTTCACCCACTGACTCAATCCAGAACACAGAGCCCACTGACTCAATCCAGAACACAGAGCCCACTGACTCACTCCAGAACACAGAGCCCACTGACTCAATCCAGAACATTTCACCCACTGACTCAATCCAGAACACATCACCCACTGACTCAATCCAGAACACAGAGCCCACTGACTCAATCCAGAACACATCACCCACTGACTCAATCTGGAACACATCACCCACTGACTCAATCTGGAACACTTCGCCAGTTGGCTGAGTCTAGAGCACATCACCGACCAATCCCATGGCACTTTTCATAGAAGAGCAGCGGTTCTCCCGGTGTACCGGTCAACATTCATCCTTCAACCAACACCACCAAAGCAGATTAATTGGCCAGCCGTCTCACTGCTGTTTATTGGGATCTTGCTGTGTACTAATTGGCTTTTTAAAAAAGTCGTTCATGGAATGTGGGCGTCGCTAGCAAGGCCAGCATTTATTGTCCATCCCTAATTGCCCTTGAGAAGGTGGTGGTGAGCCGCCTTCTTGAACCGCTGCAGTCCGTGTGGTGAAGATTCTCCCACAGTGCTGTTAGGGAGGGAGTTCCAGGATTTTGACCCAGCGACGATGAAGGAACGGCCAATATACTTCCAAGTCAGGATGGTTGTGACTTAGAGGGGAACTTGCAGGTGATGCTGTTCCCATGCGCCTGTTGCCCTTGTCCTTCTAGGTGGAAGAGGTCGTGGGTTTGGGAGGTGCTGCCGAAGAAACCTTGGCGAGTTGCTGCAGTGCATCTTGTAGATGGTACACACTGCAGCCACAGTACGCCAGTGGTGGAGGAAGTGAATGTTTAAGGTGGTGGATGGGTGCCAATCAAGTGGGCTGCTTTGTCCTGGATGGTGTCGAGCTTCTTGGGTGTTGTTGGAGCTGCACTCATCCAGGCAAGTAGAGAGTATTCCATCACACTCCTTACTTGTGCCTTGTAGATGGTGGAAATTTGTCTACATAACAACAGTGACTAAATTTCAAAAGTAATTCTGTGATTGGTTGTGAAGTGCTTTGGGATGTCCTAAGGTGTTGTAGCAATGCAAATTCACTCTCGTATCTTCTGATTGTGAAGGACTAAAAGAACAAGACTCATTCTGAGGAAGAGTTACTCAAAGGGGAGTCGAATGCTCGCGCACCCGGGCATTAGCTTGTTTACATGTGAAACATGTTCCGTCATTCACTGAGCTCAACGAGAAGCAGACCCACTGAAGTGCCCCATTTCTGAAATGTTATTTAAGATATCACTCCTGTTACTGCCATCCCGTACCCCAGTGAGAGTCAGTGCGTGTGGAACATGTACCCCAGTGAGAGTCAGTGTGTGTGGAACCCGTACCCCAGTGAGAGTCAGTGTCTGTGGAACCCGTACCCCAGTGAGAGTCAGTGTCTGTGTAACCCGTACCCCAGTGAGAGTCAGTGTCTGTGGAACCCGTACCCCAGTGAGAGTCAGTGCCTGTGGAACCCATACCCCAGTGCGAGTCAGTGTCTGTGGAACCCGTACCCCAGTGAGAGTCAGTGTCGGTGGAACCCGTACCCCAGTGAGAGTCAGTGTCTGGAACCCGTACCCCAGTGAGAGTCAGTGTGTGTGGAACCCGTACCCCAGTGACAGTCAGTGTCTGTGGAACCCGTACCCCAGTGAGAGTCAGTGTCTGTGGAAACCCGTACCCCAGTGAGAGTCAGTGTCTGTGGAACCCATACCCCAGTGAGAGTCAGAGTCTGTGAAACCCGTACCCCAGTGAGAGTCAGTGTGTGTGGAACCCATACCCCAGTGAGAGTCAGTGTCTGTGGAACCTGTACCCCAGTGAGAGTCAGTGTCTATGGAACCCATACAACAGTGAGAGTCAGTGTCTGTGGAACCCGTACCCCAGTGAAAGTCAGTGTCTGTGGAACCCGTCCCCAGTGAGAGTCAGTGTCTGTGGAACCCGTACCCCAGTGAGAGTCAGTGTGTGTGGAACCTGTACCCCAGTGAGAGTCAGTGTCTGTGGAACCCGTACCCCAGTGAGAGTCAGTGTGTGTGGAACCCGTACCCCAGTGAGAGTCAGTGTGTGTGGAACCCGTACCCCAGTGAGAGTCAGTGTGTGTGGAACCCGTACCCCAGTGAGAGTTAGTGTCTGTGGAACCCGTACCCCAGTGAGAGTCAGTGTCTGAGGAACCCGTACCCCAGTGAGAGTTAGTGTCTGTGGAACCCGTACCCCAGTGAGACTCAGTGTCTGAGGAACCCGTACCCCAGTGAGAGTCAGTGTCTGTGGAACCCGTACCCCAGTGAGAGTCAGTGTCTGTGGAACCCGTACCCCAGTGAGAGTCAGTGTCTGTGGAACCCGTACCCCAGTGAGAGTCAGTGTATGTGGAACCCGTACCCCAGTGAGAGTCAGTGTGTGTGGAACCCGTACCCCAGTGAGAGTCAGTGTCTGTGGAACCCGTACCCCAGTGAGAGTCAGTGTCTGTGGAACCCGTACCCCAGTGAGAGTCAGTGTCTGTGGAACCCGTACCCCAGTGAGAGTCAGTGTGTGTGGAATCCGTACCCCAGTGAGAGTCAGTGTCTGTGGAACCCGTACCCCAGTGAGAGTCAGTGCCTGTGGAACCCGTACCCCAGTGAGAGTCAGTGTCTGTGGAACCCGTACCCCAGTGAGAGTCAGTGTGTGTGGAACCCGTACCCCAGTGAGAGTCAGTGTCTGTGGAATCCGTACCCCAGTGAGAGTCAGTGTCTGTGGAACCCGTACCCCAGTGAGAGTCAGTGCCTGTGGAATCCGTACCCCAGTGAGAGTCAGTGTCTTCAGAAGGGGAGAGGGAAATTGTGAAATAAATAGAACAGGACATAGCAAAGCCGAGTATATTTACAGATTGTACTTAAATCTGTGGCAAACTGAAATACAAGTTGTCTCGCAGTTTTAGCACAGTTCTTACATTTTGTGTTCAGAGTTCATTAATATATAAAATATTTTGTGTGTCAAACATTAATAGATTACAGACGAGTAATTCATAGATTGGAGATTAACTGTAATTTTGAGCAGCGACTATTAAAAGATTTGATTAAAGCTATATTTGTAGTTGTGAATTATTAATCGATCAGACACTCGCGGAGTGCATTCACTGCTGAGGTACTCAATCTCTAATCCTGTCAGGACTAGTTGTGAATCACACAGAGAATGTGCGGCATCCTTGGCTGGCACTCAAGGTTCATTCAAGAGATGTTAGGATAGCTCGTTCTCTGTCTCAACATTACTGGCACTCTCCTCCCCACACAGCACAGTGCAGAGCAGACCACTGACGTTCACTCTCTCTGTACAGGGCCGTCACCGAGAGCTGTGTACACACCACAGGAATTCACTACACTGGTCTATTCCCATGACCCATGACCTTACTAACCATTGGTGTTCGGATCCTCTTGGAGACAGTCACAGCCTCGTCATCGGGGATTCAGTCTCGGGATCGCCACTCATTTGTGGGCCAACAACTAATTGTTGTTATCTTGGCTCAGTGGGCAGCTCCCTCTCTCGCCTCCGAGTCAGCAGGTCTTGGATTCAAGCCCTACTCCAGAGACTTGAGAACATCATTCTAGGCTGACACTTCGGTGCAGTGCTGAGGGAGTATCTCAGATGAGACTTTAAACCAAGGCCACAGCTGCCTTTCCAGGTGGGGTGTTAAAGATCCCATGGCACTATTGGAAGAAGAGCAGGGGGAGTTCTCCCCGGTGTCCTGGGCCAATATTCCTCCCTCAACCAACATCACTAAAACACATTAACCTACCATTCCTCTCACTGCTGGTTGTGGGATCTTGCTGGTTGCCTGGTTTTCCTACAAAGCAACACTCACTGTATTTGAAAGCAACACATTGTGTCTGGGCCACCTGCAGACGTTTCTGAGATGTGATAATCTGCCGTAGAAATATAAAACTCAAATCAATGGACAGACCGAGAGCAGGGAGTGTAATCGATGGCGGGGCAATGGGTGGTGGGGCAATGGATGGTGGGGCAATGGATGGTGGGGCAATGGGTGGTGGGGCAATGGGTGGTGGGGCAATAGGTGGTGGGGCAATGGATGGTGGGGCAATGGATGGCAGGGCAATGGATGGCAGGGCAATGGGTTGTGGGGCAATGGATGGCAGGGCAATGGATGGTGGGGCAATGGATAGTGGGGCAATGGATGGTGGGGCAATGGGTGGTGGGGCAATGGGTGGTGGGGCAATGGATGGCAGGGCAATGGATGGCAGGGCAATGGGTGGTGGGGCGATGGATGGTGCGGTGCTCCTGCAGCAATCACCAACTCTTGGACCCTGTTTGATGGTGAAGTGGGAATTTTGCACTGTCAGGGCGCCCGCTGAAAATAGTCAAATGCACCCAAGTCCAGGAAAGTCTCCATGGTCAGCACACGGTACCTGGAAAGTCTGCTGTGCCACACTCCTGCCACAGATTGCGCAGTGACGGGAAACGCCAGCTTCACGGTCTAAAGCATGTTGGCATGGACTTCACACCTGCTTCTCTTGTGAAAGAAAGATAGAATGCGCACAGCAAGCTCCTACAAACAGCAATGTGATAATCATCAGATAATCTGTTTTTCGTGATATTGGTTGAGGGATAAATATTCGTCAGGACACCAGGAAGAACTCCCCTGCTCTTCTTCAAAATAGTGCCATGGGATCTTTTACATCCACCTGAGAGAGCAGACGAGAACTCGGTTTAATGTCTCATCCGAAAGACGGCACCTCTGACAGTACAGTGTCACTCAGTACTGCCCCTCCGACAGTGCGGCGCTCCCTCAGTACTGCCCCTCCGACAGTGCAGCGCTCCCTCAGTACTGCCCCTCCGACAGTGCAGCGCTCCCTCAGTACTGCCCCTCCAACATTGCAGCGCTCCCTCAGTACTGCCCCTCCGACAGTGCAGCGCTCCCTCAGTACTGCCCCTCCGACAGTGCAGCATTCCTCTCTGAGTCATAAGGTCATGTGTTCAAGACACACTCCAGAAACTTGGGCATATAATTCAGGTTTGACACTCCAGTGCAGTACTGAGCGTGTGCTGCACTGTCGGAGGGTCAGTACTGAGCGCGTGCTGCACTGTCGGAGGGGCAGTACTGAGGGAGCGCTGCACTGTCGGAGGGGCAGTACTGAGGGAGCGCCGCACTGTCGGAGGGGCAGTACTGAGGGAGCGCTGCACTGTCGGAGGGTCAGTACTGAGGGAGTTCTGCACTGTCGGAGGGGCAGTACTGAGGGAGCGCCGTACTGTCGGAGGGTCAGTACTGAGGGAGCGCCGCACTGTCGGAGGGGCAGTACTGAGGGAGTTCTGCACTGTCGGAGGGGCAGTACTGAGGGAGTTCTGCACTGTCGGAGGGGCAGTACTGAGGGAGTTCTGCACTGTCGGAGGGGCAGTACTGAGGGAGCGCCGCACTGTCGGAGAGGCAGTACTGAGGGAACACTGCACTGTCGGAGGGGCAGTACTGAGGGAGTTCTGCACTGTCGGAGAGGCAGTACTGAGGGAGCGCCGCACTGTCGGAGGGGCCGTACTGAGGGAGCGCCGCACTGTCGGTGGGGCAGTACTGAGGGAGTGCCGCACTGTCGGAGGGGCAGTACTGAGGGAGCGCCGCACTGTCGGAGGGGCAGTACTGAGGGAGTTCTGCACTGTCGGAGGGGCAGTACTGAGGGAGTTCTGCACTGTCGGAGGGGCAGTACTGAGGGAGCGCCGCACTGTCGGTGGAGCCGTCTTTCAGATAAGACGTTGAACCGAAGAAGAGCAGGGGAGTTCTCTCCGGTGTCCTGGTCAATACTTATTCCATAACCAACATCACTAAAAAACAGATTATCTGGCCATTATCACATTGCTGTTTGTGGGAGCTTGCTGTGCACAGATTGGCTGCCACGTTTCCTACATTACAATAGTGACTACACTTCAAAAAGTACTTCATTGGGTTGTGAAGTGCTTCAGGATGTCCTGAGGTGGTGAAAGGCGCTGGAGAAATGCGAGTCTGTCTTTCTTTCTCTTTAGAACTGGTGTACATCAGCAAAATATATGAGCCACAGGAAGTCGAGCCAAGCACAACCTTCCTAAAATATTCACCTTGGATGTGGGCCAGACTGGAAGGCAGCATTCACTGCGCACTCCTGGACGCTCTGAGAACATTCAGAGTCAACCAGATTGTGTGGGACTGGAGTCACATGTGGGCCAGAGCGATTGGTTCTCTTTCCTGATTTGTGCGGCAATGTGGCACCTTTCACGCTCAGTTTC